>CM061042.1:89199124-89659124 GCA_030762985.1 Adelphocoris suturalis
TATTACTCAACCAATCGCGATAAAATTTATATAGCATTTTCAAGAACGTATACCCAATAACCTATCGAGTTTAAACGAAATCAGGCCAACAGATAATAAGACACCGATGTTTTGAGAAATTG
The DNA here is from genome assembly GCA_030762985.1 of Adelphocoris suturalis. Taxonomy (NCBI): domain Eukaryota; kingdom Metazoa; phylum Arthropoda; class Insecta; order Hemiptera; family Miridae; genus Adelphocoris; species Adelphocoris suturalis. The sequence continues at coordinate 89,199,247 of CM061042.1, forward strand.
CTTGTTGCGCATGCGCACAGACTACTATTGATTCGACGGCTTTGAATACCGTCTATGAGCTAACCCGAACAATTCTTGAAAATTTCATCAAAATCGGAAACTTGGGATAGTGTTGGGTGTGACAAAAATTCACCACAGACATACATCAGACAGACAGACACGGAACCAAAATTGGTCAGTTCTAAAACAATCACTAAAAATGGCTAAAACGGCTAAAAATCGTTAAATTGATATTGTTTGGTGGAATATTTTTCAAATAAAGTTTATCAGCTATAAAGTAGAACATTCAAAAATTTGTGTACAAAATTATGCTAAAATATGTACTGAAAATTCATTAAAATTTGCTAAAAAATCGATAAAAACAGCAAAAAAAGCTAAAAATTGAAATCCTCTATTTTTATAGGAGATTATTATTTAGAATATGTTTTTTGCTATAAAATTGATTCTAGCAGTTTCCTTGCACTCAAAAAGCTCAAATTTCAAAACAATTTAACATTACGCAAAACGTTGATTTACGAAAATTTGCTCGTACGGTCATACTGCATGACTGAAACTTTCAGCACATTTTAATGAACTTCAAGTACACTCTTCAACATACTTTTGTATACAAATTTTAGAATGTTCTATTTAATAGTTGATAAACTATATTTGTGCAATATTCTGCTAAATATATATATATATATATATATATATATATATATATATATATATATATATATATATATAAACTTAGCTATTTTTGTGATTTCGGGAGTACGATTTTTGAAATGTCACTAATTTAATGTGGTCAAAAAGTGCTGGCCAACGAACTCATCCTTTCGTTTGGGAAGCTTGATTTTTTGGTGCAAGAACGGAATTTCGGAATTTTTATCTCAATCCTAAGCAGAGTTTTACTGTCTGGAATGACGTACATACATATATATATATATTTATATATATATATATATATATATATATATATATATATATATATATATATGGGGGGGGGGAAGAAAGCCGAGAGGGCTAGCAGTGGAGGATGGTGCTGCAATAAGAAATTTAAGTAGGAATAAGCCACTGACCAGACCTTATAAACGTCATGCACGAATACTGGACCATATAATACATCTTCTATACAAAAAATTCACTTTGTTTCAACAGAATAAGAAACAGAGAAAACCAGTACCTTTTTTCTCTACAGTATCTTGATAACAATTTATTCCCATCGATCGAAGAACTTTTAAACCCACCCAATTTATGGCTTTTTACCAATATTTGTTTGCCTTCCAAGGTTCAAGTTGATTCAATGTTAACAGCGGACCGTGAATTTAAAAAAAAAAAAAAATATAGAATAAAATAATTTATGGCTTTCGTTAAAAGAAGTCGGCTGTTTGATCCTGTCAAGATTTTCCATCTATGGTTTATTAATACTTGTAATTATATTTCCGACGTGTATTCTTAGTGTTCTGCCGCCTCCTGTGTTAGTGGTTCCTAAAATAGAATAGGACGAAAAAAATTAAACATAAAAAATAAAAAGCAAACATCAAAGTACCTACCTACTATTTTTTATTAATTTTGTTTATTATTTTTCTCCGTCCTATTCTGGATTACGAACCGAATTCGAAGCTGGCAGGGTTCAATGAATTTTTATTTACTGGGTTTTCACAAACCTGTGGAGATAAATAAGCTGTCGTAAGCTGTGTATGTACTTTGAGGTGCTAATCTCAAATCGTTGGACGAAATTGGGGAAACTGGAAATGTTTTCATTGAAGTTTATTGAAAAATCGATAAAAACTGCAAAAAAGCTATGTTTCAGAATAATTTTTTTTTAATAGAACACAATTATTTAGAATAACTTTTTTGCCATAAAACTTATAAACAATTTCATTACACTCAAAGTGCTCAAATTTAAAAACAAATATAATGCGATAATTTACGGAAATTCGCTCATACGATCATGCTCCATGACTGCAACATTTGATTCAATTAATCGTGCCCATTTCAATTTTAAACCAATACATGTTAATTTCTGGTGCCCATGACCAACAATGGTTCCATGGACCGGTTGTAAAGAGAAAAAGTTGTCATTCGATTTGAGTAGAATGTCTTAATACTTTTTTAGGTAGGTATTCAAATACCATCCGTTAACGGTTTCCTTCGTGTTATCACTATATTGTGACATAGGTAACTAAAAACACCTGCCAATTGGTTGGAAAGTATAGCCTTCACACATCTCTTTATATATAATTCCGAACGGTCTTTGAAATTGTGAAGAACTTCGCGGTCCGATTTTAGTGTTAGACTGCTCATTAGAATCAGCACGCCCCAAGTTTGTTGCAAAAGTGTCGCCGTTCGTCTCTATACCCGCCTTGATCGTGTTCTAGGTGGTACTTATCAACGAGAGTTGTTTATTAGGCTGTGGCGGTAACAACAGTTGCCATCAATTCACGGTAAGTAAGAAACGTAGTGTAGTTACTAACATCTAGGAGAGTTATTTCTGAACGAAGAAATTCAAACTGAAGAACTTAGCGGACTTTATATCATAATTCCGAACGGTCTTTATATATAATTCCGAATCAGCAAGGCCCCAAGTTTTTTGTAGTGATGGGGTCTTTTCTGATCAGCTGAGTGAGCTAAATCCTTTCCTGTTCATTTTAGGAGTTCACTGTAGGAGTGATGGTGAAGTGATGGGGTCTTTTCTGATCAGCTGTCATCGTCCTACCATATGTTGATGGAATACAAAATGTTGTAAGAAATTCAATTTCAATTTGGTAGGATCGCTGTCTTTCCTAATTGTCACATCGGTGATAAACTAGGTACCTACACATACTTTTTGTGCGTGAGTCCTACGATTGGAAAATGGCCATATCTCCACTCAAGGAAGGTCTACACCAATTGCAAGGCGGGTATGGCGAGGACCACCTCAACTGGTGATTTTTGGAAAGAAACCATGTTACCTGTCGTTGATTTACGACTCATTCAAATAATTATCCATACCTCTGTTGCCAACACTTTCACTTAGATAACCACTGTCCGTTTTCATATTGTTTTAGACTCACTTTATTTTGCAATTTCAACTGTTTAGCTCATAATAGTCGTCCGCACATAATTTTTACTGATAACAGTTGTAAATCGAATATTCGCACCAACCCTGTGATAGATTAGGTTGGTTGGTTTTCAATGTTCTTCACCAGCCGGGTATGCAATTATTGTTTCCTAGGGAATCCAAACCCGCAATTCATGAAACTGATTTTTGAAAAGAATAGGCAGTTCTTACTTACACTAAATTCTAGGATAATTTTCCATATAAACGTATTATATCCGGAATACTCCTCCTCCCACGGATCTGCTGAAATTGAAGAGAATTCGCCGCACCCTGCTACATCCTAGTGACGTCATAACAAAAACTCAAGTATCCAGTGGTTCCATGCCTACCACCCACTGGCTTTTGTCAGAATATCTTGCAGTTTTCTACCACCTTTTCCTAGGGTAGATGCAGAAAAGCGCGGGAAGCGGGTTTCGCTGGAAAAGAAACCAGGATTTTAGCCATATTGAAATCTGAGTTGAAACTGTTTAGCGCTCGAGGAGATCTCCCTATTTTTTACAAGTTATTGATGGTATACCACCGCCTTCCGTTTTGCAACTTATTGAACATCGTTCACGTGAAGTGGCTGAACTTTTCTTTTGCTTTGAGGAAGCCGAATTTTGTGCGTTTCGGAGTTTTTCTACGCTGGTTGGAACTTTTCCCAGCCTACCTCTTGGCTACCGAAGTTTGGGAAAGCCCTTTTCTGCCTGTTCTGGAATTCCTGGATGAACTGGAGAGGATTCATCTCATCAGCAAGACATCACATCACGGTACCATCGTTTCAGTATATAATTCTTTATTGGCCATAATTTAGGTAGGTAGGTAGGAGCACCATCAGTTCAACACGTGTAACTTTATACTTAATACACGTATCTTTACAAGTGAACCAACATCATATCTTTCTTTTTATTTCAACGCCTCACACTCTCATATCTTTATCTTTCAGCGTTAGCTGTGGTCCTTCGGAGCAAACTTATCTTTATTAAGAAATTACGGTAATTGGCTAGCATTTTTGCGACGCCCCTCTGTTCATTTCATCCTTGGTCTCGTTCGAACCGGATTTGACAAAGCACCTTATGTGTTTCATTTTTGAACTTGTGTGAAGGCATTTATTGTTGGTTCTCCTCTTGAGCACTTGTTTACCTATCAATCATTACGTGTTTATCCTCAACTGAATTCCTATATCTTCAGACAGTCTTTCTCATATTATCACAGACTGTACTTACCAACTATACTGCAGTTTTTTTTATTTAATGCTCAATTTCGCATCATTCTTAGATACCTTTTTGTGTATTTAGTGCTATCACGCACATTTTCTTATCAGTGCTGTCACGCACATTCCTTATCAGTACTACCACGTACATTTCTTATCAGTACTATCACGTACTTTTCTTATCAGTGCTATCAGGCACAGTTCTTATCAGTGTTTATTTTGAACATTTCCTATCAGTGCTATGCACGTCTATTGATCTGTTAATAGGATCTACGCTTAAAATACATCGTTCCTTTGCCTGTTGGCATATTTATTTAATATTTATCAATATTTACATTGTCTTATCAACTACCTGAACCACAAACAAAGCAATTTACCGATTTTGCTCGTTTATTAATTTATTATGTGTCTCATCTTATCTATACTTATATATTTTTGTATATTTATTCAAATATTCTTGTTCCTATTTTATCTTTATATCACTTGTCTCTTATATTGCTTGATTCTAAGGCATCGGTCTTATAGTTTCCTATCTTCTTGCATATTTTTGGAATTCATACTTTTCCTTGTGGGTCATTTATCCTGTTGTGGTATATTTATCAATATCATCATGACCTCAGCGGACAGTGGTCTTAGGCAGTTAGCTAAATTGAAACGGCGGATCAAAGTTCTAGCTAGTGATATTGAGCAAGTATATAAGACGGGTGCTTCTGCTATTTCTGATTCTACTCAGAGGGCTCTATTCAGGGGTATGTTTACCACATTGCAAAATACATTTGATCTACTACGAGAGGATTGGGATAAAGCTATTGATGTGTCAGAGGTGTACCGTATTGATCCTGAATTCCCCACAGAGGATGATGATGTTCTTATGACCACAGTTAGGAAGCATTATTTCGAGTGTCAGTCTTATCACCTGCAGCTCATGCCACCTCCACCTCAACCTTCTCTAGTGGATATGTCAATGAATTCATCTAGCCTCATGCAGTCTGCACCTAAAGCCAGAACTATTTTGCCTAAAATCCAAATTAAACGGTTTTCTGGTAATTCGGCTGATTGGCCCACATTCAAACAATTATTTTGCTCTCTTATCAAAGAGGAGCATACACTTACAGATGCAGAACGTTTCCAATATCTCGTATCATACCTCGAAGGTCCTGCTTTGGGAGCTATCAAGCATATACCAGTTACTAATATCAATTTCGAGCAAGCATGGAACTGCTTGGTTCGTGTTTACGATGACAAACGCAAATTGGCGTCATCTTACCTTGAGCGCCTACTTAACTTCAAAATGTCTGCTGGCAAACCTACTGCTGAATCCTTGCAATCATACCTATCTCAAGTTTCAGAGAGCATCTCCTCTTTGAAGAATCTGAAAATCACAGACATGGATGACTATTTATTATGTGAGTTAGCACTCCGTGTTCTTGATCCCAAAACACGTCAAGCCTTTGAGTTAGCAAACGTAGGTACCACTTTTCCCAAATTTGAGAAACTGAAGGAGTTTGTTCAAGATCGCTACCATGTACTAAGGCTAACTGACACCTCTTGTCCTAAGGTCAATACTACGAAACCAGTGCAGCACTCGAAGGCTCCTCAGTCTCCTAACAAGTTTGCTCCAAAAGCTCAGGCTTTGCTCACACATTCCTCAAAACCAGAAGGAGGAAAAACTTCACCCAAGCAGCAGGATGCTTCATTCTCATGCTTTATCTGTAAGCAACCACATATTATCATATCATGCCCACAGTATCTCGCCATGGATCCACCACAACGTCTTGCAGCCTTGAAGCCCTTCCAAGGATGTCGGAATTGTCTCCATCCAGGCCACCGCACCAAGGAGTGTACCTCAAAGTTTGTTTGCAGGGAGTGTGATGGTAAACATCATTCCACACTTCATCTCACTCCTAACTCTGGGCAGCCTAAGCCTTCAGGTGCTACTGAGAACTCCAACTCTTCAAGTACAGCTGGTTTTTCTGGTACAAACACTTCTAATGAGGTTCCCAGTGTTCTTCTAGGAACAGTGGTTGCATCCATTCCAGATGCTCAAGGCAAACTACATCGTATTAGAGGTCTGCTGGATGCTGGCTCTCAATACACAATGATCACTGCCAAGTGTGCATCAATGCTTAACATGGTTTTTCGACCCTATCATGGTTCAATATCTGGGGTAAACAATTCCCCGCTCCATAACATTAAAGGTAAAGTGCCGCTGCTCTTCAGCACCAACTGCAATAGCAACAAGCTTAAAACTGAAGCCATTGTAGTTCCAGCCATCACACCTCCCTTACCGCAGACACCTCTACATTCAAGTATGTGGGAAGATTATAGATCTTACCAACTTAGTGATCCAACCTTCACTGAGCCAGGTCCTATTTCGTTCCTGATCGGTGCCGATCTCTATCCAGAGGTGGTGACTGGTGCACCTATTGCAATTTATGAAGATGGACCACGACTGATTGATACTGTATTTGGATTTACAGTCGTTGGCAGGCTCCTTGGTGAGAGTAATGGGCCTAGTGCAGTGTCTCTATTAACTTATTCAGATACTGATGCTCTCATCGAAAAATTCTGGCTGCTTGAAGAACCATCACAGCCTACTGTACCATCACCTGAGGAAGAGCGCTGCGAGCACCTCTTCAACAGTACACATTATCGTACCCCTGAAGGGAGATATGTTGTCACATTACCTTTCAAATCTGATAAGCCCACCTTAGCACTCAACACCAATCAGGCCCTCACGCGCCTGTACTCCCTTGAGTCAAAGCTTGCCAAAGATCCTGATCTGCGTAACGATTATGTCAAGTTTATGAAAGAATATGAAGATTTAGGACATATGAGTGTAGCAGTTGCACCCCCTAAGTATATCATTCCACATCATGCTGTTTATCGTGTCACTGGCAACGAGAAGAAGCTTAGGGTAGTGTTTGATGGCAGCTGTCGTACTCTAGGTGGGTCTTTGAACGATCACTTGTTAGCGGGACCAAAACTGCAAGCTGATATATGCAGTGTTGTGCTCAACTTCCGAAAATATCGCTACGTATTTACGTGCGATATTGTGAAAATGTTTCGCCAAATCGATGTTGCAGCTGATGATCGCTGCTACCAGCAGATTGCTTGGAGGGACGACCCACAGAAGCCTGTTACCTTTTATCAACTAAATACAGTAAGTTACGGTACCCGCAGTGCGCCTTATCTTGCTCAAAGAGTCGTACGTCAACTCGCCTATGATGAGGGAGATGCATATCCGAATGCTGCTCATGCGTTGCTCAACAACATATATGTGGACGACATAGCAGTTGGAAGAGATTCTGAGCAAGACCTCCTTCACCTGAAACGTGAGCTTATTGAACTTCTATCCAAAGGGTGTATGGAGCTCAGCAAATGGGCTTCTAATCTTCCATCCTTACTTCAATCTGAATCTCAAGGATCCCAATCTATTGACTTCTGCTCTGATGAAATTTCTTCTACTAAGATCTTAGGCATGAAATGGTGCCCTGTCTCGGATACACTGTCCTACAATGTTTCTGAATGTACCCCAGGCTTCACCAAGAGAATCATTTTGTCAACCATAGCTCAACTGTACGACCCTCTTGGTTACTTAGCTCCTACTGTCTTTTTCGCAAAATGTATAATGCAGGAGACGTGGAAGTCCAATATTGGCTGGGATGATGAAATTCCAGAAGACCTCAAAACGCTATGGGTGCAGTATACATCTGAACTGCATCTTTTATCCAATATCTCCATACCACGCTGCTTACCAAAAACTGATACATCATACCAACTACTTTGTTTTTCAGATGCTTCTGAAAAAGGATATTGCGCAGCAGCCTATCTGCGTGGTACCAATGGAGATAATATCACACTTACACTCTTGAAAGCGAAGACACGTCTAGCACCTTTGAAGTCTCTCACAATTCCCCGTCTTGAGCTTTGTGGAGCTCTGCTCTTGACTGAGCTTTTAAAGTCACTTGAACCACTCAAGAGTGACCTAAACATCTCAGAAACATTCTGTTTCACTGACTCAATGATAGTTTTGGCTTGGTTGAGAACGATGCCTCACCTATTGCAGACTTTCGTATCCAACAGAGTCCAACAAATTCTGCAGATCACACAGGTGGAACAGTGGCACCACATCAAAGGTGCTCAGAATCCTGCAGATGTAGGATCCCGAGGTACCTTACCTTCCACACTCGGGGATCATGGATTATGGTGGACTGGACCTGCATGGGCCTACAACCACATTGATCAATGGCCACTGTCCAACAATACGCATGGCATTGACATACCAGAACTCCGTACCACTAAACTCGCCCTCATAACAGTGGATAATTGTCAAGGCTTTATTAAATATAGCGAGAGGCATTCGTCATGGTTGAAATTGATCAGAGTTATTGCGTACATCAAGAGATTTATATCGAATTCACAAATTCCCAAGAAGTTCAAGTGTAGCCGATTAGCAGGGCCTTTGTCTTCTGTAGAAATCACTGCCTCTAACCATCATTGCATAAAGTTAATACAGCATACCTATTTCCCAGATGTCTTTATCACCACATCAGCTAACACTCTGCCTTTGGAACTTCGCCGATTGGCAGTCTTTGTGGATGGACAGGGATTAATAAGAGTGGGAGGCCGCCTAAGTAATGCGCCCATTCCTATGGAACAAAGGCACCCATTGTTGTTGCCTAACAAATGCCATTTCTCACTTCTTCTGGTTCGGCATTTACATATTCTCAATCATCATGCTGGTCCAACCACTCTTCTAGCAACGTTACGTTTGAATTATTGGATTCCTAAAGCTAGGAATATTGTCAAATTGGTAAAGAGAAAGTGTACAACCTGCACACGCTTTTCCAAAACCCAAATAATGCCTTTCATGGGAGATTTACCTGCTTCCAGATTTGCTGGTGTACGACCATTTCTTATATCTGGTGTGGACTTTGCTGGTCCGTTTCTTTGCAAAGAAACCTCTCGTCGTAAGGCTTTCTCGCACAAGTGTTATCTGGGGATATTTGTCTGCATGTCTTCACGTGCTTATCATTTGGAGCTTGTAGTCTCACTGTCTGCTGAAGCGTTCCTTGATGCATTCTCGAGATTTACGGCTAGACGAGGAATACCCAAACGAATGATGTCAGACTGTGGAACCAATTTCGTTGGAGCAGCAAATTATCTGCGAGAGCTTGAGGAGTGGTTTCGCAATCAGGAAACCCAAGACACCATCATCAACTGTACTGCACACCTTGGTATACAGTGGAGTTTTAACCCGCCTGGCGCCCCACACTTTGGTGGAAGTTGGGAGGTCGGAGTCAAATCCGTAAAGAGCTTATTATATAAAACGTTTGGTAACCATACTTATACCCAGGATGAATTATCCACCATGTTCGTAAAGATTGAGGGGATATTAAACTCGCGACCACTCCAACCTCTTTCGAATAGTGTTGATGATCCTGAGGCACTTACACCAGGACATTTCATTATAGGACAGCCACTAAACGCGCTTCCAGAGGTTGATCTCTCTGATATTCCTGCAAATCGATTAAGCAGCTGGCAACTGATTCGAGAGAGGGTCCAGCACTTTTGGACAAGATGGTCACAAGAGTATCTGAATACCCTGCAGACTCGGAACAAGTGGCTGAACCAGGCTAAAAACCTTAAGATTGGAGACCTCGTCTTCATTTCAGATGCCAATGCACCTCCAGCCTGCTGGCCTATGGGAAGGGTCCAGAGTGTTCACCCAGGCCAGGATGGAACCGTTAGAGTGGTCACCTTGAAAACACAATCAGGCACGCTTAAGAGACCTTCTGTTAAGCTCATTCCACTGCCTATGTCTGATGAGTGATCCACGTCGGATAGGAGTCGTAAATGGGGGGAGAATGGAAAGAAACCATGTTACCTGTCGTTGATTTACGACTCATTCAAATAATTATCCATACCTCTGTTGCCAACACTTTCACTTAGATAACCACTGTCCGTTTTCATATTGTTTTAGACTCACTTTATTTTGCAATTTCAACTGTTTAGCTCATAATAGTCGTCCGCACATAATTTTTACTGATAACAGTTGTAAATCGAATATTCGCACCAACCCTGTGATAGATTAGGTTGGTTGGTTTTCAATGTTCTTCACCAGCCGGGTATGCAATTATTGTTTCCTAGGGAATCCAAACCCGCAATTCATGAAACTGATTTTTGAAAAGAATAGGCAGTTCTTACTTACACTAAATTCTAGGATAATTTTCCATATAAACGTATTATATCCGGAATACTCCTCCTCCCACGGATCTGCTGAAATTGAAGAGAATTCGCCGCACCCTGCTACATCCTAGTGACGTCATAACAAAAACTCAAGTATCCAGTGGTTCCATGCCTACCACCCACTGGCTTTTGTCAGAATATCTTGCAGTTTTCTACCACCTTTTCCTAGGGTAGATGCAGAAAAGCGCGGGAAGCGGGTTTCGCTGGAAAAGAAACCAGGATTTTAGCCATATTGAAATCTGAGTTGAAACTGTTAAGCGCTCGAGGAGATCTCCCTATTTTTTACAAGTTATTGATGGTATACCACCGCCTTCCGTTTTGCAACTTATTGAACATCGTTCACGTGAAGTGGCTGAACTTTTCTTTTGCTTTGAGGAAGCCGAATTTTGTGCGTTTCGGAGTTTTTCTACGCTGGTTGGAACTTTTCCCAGCCTACCTCTTGGCTACCGAAGTTTGGGAAAGCCCTTTTCTGCCTGTTCTGGAATTCCTGGATGAACTGGAGAGGATTCATCTCATCAGCAAGACATCACATCACGGTACCATCGTTTCAGTATATAATTCTTTATTGGCCATAATTTAGGTAGGTAGGTAGGAGCACCATCAGTTCAACACGTGTAACTTTATACTTAATACACGTATCTTTACAAGTGAACCAACATCATATCTTTCTTTTTATTTCAACGCCTCACACTCTCATATCTTTATCTTTCAGCGTTAGCTGTGGTCCTTCGGAGCAAACTTATCTTTATTAAGAAATTACGGTAATTGGCTAGCATTTTTGCGACGCCCCTCTGTTCATTTCAAGTTAAAAGAACCAATTACAATCAAATCGATTTTTCCATAAATTTAAGGTTGCGCATGCTACTGCTGGTCTTGAGACAATAACGTTTACCTATTGGAGATCATCTAGGAGCCAAACTACACTGAGTTTATTGGCCCTGACTATTTCATAAAAATCTGTCAATTAGTTTCGAACAACCAATTTCAGGTGTGCACATGCGCACTCGTTGCTACTACCGATCGCAACGACTTGTACTTTATGAAATCCGGAGTTCTGTTCAAAGTCCCCCCCCCCCCCCCCCCCCCCAAACGATATATCATGAGTAATCGGCGTTATTAGAAATTCACGTTCGCGAATGCGTACACGCTACTAATGATCTTATGAAAAAAAAAAATAAATAAATAAATAAATAATGAAATAAAATAAATAAATAAGAATTATGGGAGACCATCTAGGAGCTAAACCTCACAATCCGTGAAACGCTCATCAAAATCTGTCTTTAGTTGCAGGGGGAACCGGCGATTCCTTCCCGTCTAAGTGAAAGTTGGACCTTGCGACCTAAGGGAGATGGCGATTCCTACCGGTGTGAAGCCGGCCAGTGGGCCGAGGTTCGGCGATGCGCTGGTTGGTGGCGTTGGTGGTTTTGTAGTGGACAGAAGAAGTATCAGTGTAAGGCGTTCATAAAAACTGTGGGACAGGAAGTGGTGGACTCTTGTGACATTCACACGCACGCTGCTACGCTGGAGGAAAAAGGAGTGACGTTGATAAAGAGAGGCATTAAAAGGAAATCAACTAATTCGCTAAAAGGGTCAGTATTAAATTCGGGGGGAATTTTGAGCAATTAAATTATTACGTGAATAACTTTACGAAGGATTTTTTATTTTATGATTATTGTAATTTTAATATTTATGGTGATTGTTATACTTTGATTTGGGTTTTAACTACTTAATTGTGCAATAAAGGGTTTAGTCCTATAAAGAGTTAATTACACCGGGGCGGGAAGCAATTGAGTAACGGGAAGGAATCGCCGATAGCACGGCGGAAGGAATTGAGTAACCGGAAGGAATCGCCATGCTTTTTGGGAATCGGGAAGGAATCGCCGGTCCCCGAGTTTCAGAGTTTTACGTATGTCAATCATTAGTTTCGCGAATGCGCAATAATTGTTACTTGACCAATCTCGATAAAATTCGTAAGGGGTTTTCCTGGAACCTATACCCAATTATGCGTTTGAACTAAAGTCCAAAAGATTGTTGGAAATCAACGCTTGATGGAATTTACGTTTGCGCATGCGTAAAAATAAAGTATTGATTTGAGAACGTTAAAATTGGAAGGGGACCATAGCCAAACCCGCACAAAGCACAACCCCTGGAAATGTCATCAAAATTATATGTAAACTGCAGAAATTAAGCTAGTTTGAAAGATTTCACATTTGCGCCTGCGCAAGTGCTACTAATGATACGATAATGTTGACATTTATATGGAATGATCAAATCGTCTCCTCCCAACTATCCTCCAAATTTGAATTAGATCGGATCACTAGGGTATGAGAAAATGATTCTGGTTGGAATTTCCATTTGTGCATGCGAAGAGTGAAGTAATGATTTGGGAACACTGAAACTAATACAGGATCATCTACTACCTTGAATCCAAAAATCGAGTAAAAAAAAAAACGTCCTTCCACAGTCCACCGTCCGCCGTTCGCGGCTTTCCCCCGAAAATACTAGACCAAAGTACAAGTATATTATGAAAATGGTGATAAAAATCACATTTGGGGTCTAGAGTCCTGTCCGGAAATGAGTTTTAAACTCTAGGAATCGTTTGAAAATGTCTCAAAATGAATAGCAATTAAATCAATTTTCAAAAATTTGGTTTTTTAAATTGCTGGAGCTTCTGCAGTGGTTTCATTCTCTACGAAAATTTGCTAAAAGCCATGATTTAACGTGTTAGGATACATCCCTTCATTTATGGTAGTCTTATTGTATGTTCATTTAACAAATGGCTGATGGAAAGACAGCGTATTCCTCTGTGGAAAGTGATGGAAAGCTTACAAGTTCTGAAGAGGATTATTTCCCCTAATATTTTTTGGACATTCGCGCATATTATTATATACTGTATGAAGGATAAATAATTATATTTATTGTAGGTGCCCGAACGACTGTGTTTGTACTCTTGAGAAAATGGACTAAAGTTATTACCCTCGATCCAGGCCCAATAATCAAGTTTCAATAGGATTTGAGAAACGTTCCCCGACCAGTCACTGAGATAGTTATTTATTATTATAGGAGCCTCTAAAAATCCTCTTAGCTGTTGCCCTTATTCTACCGGAGAAATTATATTTACAAGAGTCGATATATTTTTCAACAGCGTTCGGGTCCTTTATAATTTTTTCGTTTTCGAAGTTGTAATTCACTTCTTAAATTTCTGAGGTGTGAAAATAATTCAAGAACGAAGGAGCGACTCTGCTTTTACAATAAATAATCAAATGGTTTTTATAGAGTTAGTCCGGTCTTTTTTTTTGGAGTAATCCGATTATTACATCAATAGTTATCGTTTCTCCGACATTTTACCAGTATCCTCATGCATATTTGATAGAAAACTACCGATTCCCGTATATAACTTTTATGCAAGGCCATTATTTAATTTTATAATACTCATGAATAAATATTAGGCATGGTGTAAGCCGATGATTCGATTCCTTTTCCATCGGCACCCTTAGAGCTAGATATTTTGTTTAAGATTTCTCGTACCTTTTCACGATTGGTGTGAACTTTCTTGAATTTATGAAGTAATAACATTGTCTCTCTTCAAACTGTCCGATAAATTCAGTCTCTTCACGATCAACGTTCGTTTTTGTTACGTCCATTTAGAAGGTTGACAATGCTCTTCCTAGATTTTGTGTTGGTGGTCTAGTGTTTCTGTCATGAGGGTCTGGCCGGAGCACCTGAGCAGAAACTTGCCGAGAAGCAAAGACGTCGCCCCTCGCCCGAATTTTGCAGGGCCGCGAGACGAGCAAACGTATTCAAGGGTGTAACATGTAGATAGTTAATAACATGTGGAGGAAAAACTATAGAAAAATTACCTAATTTGAAATCATTGAAGTGTCTATTATCGGAGTGAGATCCGGAGTGACTTTCTTTGCTATTCAACCTATAAAGTTGGAATTTTTAGGCATGAAACATGTCCTTTTTTATTTAAATAAAATTATCATCCTTTGTTTTCAGTCCCATTCTCTGCTATTTTGTTGACATTGTCATGTCTTAGCTTTTGCACATGAACTGAAAACAATCTCACGAAAATATGGTTTGAAGAAATTCTCGCGGATATTTTTAATGATTCCGTATCTTTACCATTCTCCACCTTAAAAAGGCTGCAAATCATCACACTATGGTTTATTATTTCTGTCTTAGATAGACCTTCTAATCAGATCATTGGTTAGCGGATGCGCAGAATAGTGCAATGATTTGAGAAAAATGAAATTGGTAGGGTACAATCTACTGCCTAACCCACAAAATCCCAGAAAATGTAATCAAAATCTGATGAAAACTTGACCTTGTTCTAGGAGTACACTTTCGCGCATGTGCACGAGCTAATAATGATGCAATTAGGTTGAAATAAACATGGAATAACTAAACCATTGTCCCTCAACTATGCACCGAATTTGAGCGAGACTGGACAACGGGTGTAAAAAAATAATGCTTGAAGGAATTTACGTTTGCGCATACGCAGAATGGAGAAATGATTTGAGAAACATGAAATCGGTAGGCTACAATCTACTGCCTAACCCGCACATTCCCTAAAAATTTCATCAACATCAGGTGAAAACTGTTCAAATTAGGCTTGTAAATTAATACATATTTGCGCATGCGCAAAAGCTACTGATGATATAATTATGCTGATATTGTTAGGAAATGCTCAAATTAACCTCTTCTACCTACCCTCCAAATTTGAGCGAGATCGGACAACGGGGGGGGGGGAGTGAAAATGATGGTTGATGCACACGCCGAGTGAAGTATTGATTTGGGAACAAATGGCGGACATACTTCACCCTAACCCGCACAAACCATGAACATTTCATAAGAACCGGTTGAATATTTTGGAAAATAAGCTTGTTACAAGGGTTAGTGGACATATAAAGAGAGAAAGATATAAATAACAGATATAAAGACGGATTTGAACCTACTGCCAAAATAAAACATGTGATGAAGAATTGTGTAATGTCCCCTCCAGTATTAAGATGTGTGAAATAGTTTGGTATGTTAGCGAGTGCTCACCAAGTTCAGCGTTTGAAAAACAAAGAGAGTTCAATCTTAAATGTCAACGTAAAATTTTGATTATCTAATTTTAAGGCTAAAGGGGACGACAGTTGTGTGAGAGAGAGGGAAGATACAAATAGATCATCTTGATTATCTCCACACCAGTCAATCAATTTTCAAATCTAAATATATATTTGAGTTTGTCTCATCCTAGGCTATCGAGCGAACATAACAAAGTTACAATACAATTCTTTTTGTAATAAAAATATAAAAATAAATAACATCTCAGTTCATATTATATACACACCAAAATCGTCACAGTTACACATTATAGGTCTCCAGTAAAATGCTCTTGAACTTGTTTTTAAAAACTGCTACACTTTCATCCAGTTTGAATATATTCGCATTATTGTTGTATAAATTTATGGCTTGTATTAAAAATGATCGGCTGTAGAGTACGGTATTATGGTTTGGCATTTGAAACGTGGTTGTGGCATGTCGGGTTGATATCGAATGGACTTCTGATAGAGTAACAAATTGTTCGAACAGGTAGGTTGGCTTCTTATATTTCAATATTTTAAATAACATCGTTGCTAAATTTAATTTTTTTTCTTTCAGGAAGTTTGAGTCATCCCAATTTAATGTACAATTCCGTAACGTGTTCATCCAACCTTAATCTGCATACAAATCTGACAATACAGTTCATTTTCAGTTGTAACTGCTCCATCTGGTCGCCGTTGAGATTACAGAAAGCCAAAGAGGCATATTCGAAGTAGGGTATCAACAGTGATTGGGTTAACTGCACCCTAACATGGAATGGGAAGTCATACGCTAGTCTTCTCAACTGGTACAAACTCCTGTGTACATTTCTGCAAATTAGCGATACATGTGAGGCCCAGTTCAGAGAATCAGTGACTAGCACGCCCAAGTTTTTAAATTCTTCTACAGTGTCAAGAGCAGCATTACCAATCACAATCGGTTCAGTACCGCCTTCACCGAGCCGGGAGAACATTTATAGTCATACCATGGGTACAGCACCATTCATAAACACGGGCTAAATCCGAATTCACCTTATCGATGGTTTCATTGATTTTTGACACAGGGCATGATATGTAGAGCTGGAGATCATCTGCGTACATCATATAGTTGCAGTACTGTTGAACATCAGGAAGAGAATTTGCAAATACAACGGAGTAGACCAGACAACACAGATCCTTGCGGTATGCCGATAGAGACCTCTCGCCAAGCCGACAACGTACCATCGGGGGCTAGTGTACACTGCGCGCGACCTGATAAGTAGGAAGAAAACCACATATACGTAGTCTTTTAGATAAACCCAATGATCCTAACACAGCCAGAAGGATATCATGACGTATTAGGTCGAAAGCACGACTGAAGTCCACTGCCACGAAAATGGTCACCATTCGAGAATCCATCGCACTCCTAACATCATCCAACACTCCAATATTGGAGAGAGAGAGAGAGAGAGAGAGAGAGAGAGAGAGAGAGAGAGAGAGAGAGAGAGAGAGAGAGAGAGAGAGAGAGAGAGAGAGAGAGAGAGAGAGAGAGAGAGAGAGAGAGAGAGATATTTGGCGAAAAGATGAAAACACTCGCATGTTATATTTTGAGACAAAGTTGTAGGTTGATGAAAAACTCAAAAAAGTTTACTCATAAAATCACGAGAATATTTCGCCGTTCGAGATCGTCAGTCCACTTACATACATACCTATATATATATATATGTAATTTGAATTTTGGATTCTACAGTTCTTGACAAGTAAAAAATGAATATTGAGAGAGATGAAGAAAAAATGAATAAATAGAGATTGTAAAACATCTCTTCTGCAAATTAACATGAAAACATAAAGTCGGAGATAAAATTGTATATGTATCCTTATTTAGCTAAAATTTGAACAAGTTGTCAAGGCTTATTAAGCAACGAGGTCTCCAATGTGTGTTCTCAGACAAACAGTAAAGACTTACCTACTTATTATACAGGAATGTTAATTACAGTAATAGAATTCACGTTTGATCGGGAGCCTAATTTAAGCAAGCACTTAACCAGAACATTCGTGATTCTCAATTAATAAATTCACTGGTTGTGAATCGTTGTAGTTTATATAGTGTTCATGGCGCCCAATAAAAACTGGGAAATCGCAATTAGCTTTGAAGGGCGAAGCAAGTGAAGATCTCCTCTGATTGGGCTCGGAGAGCAAGTCCAGTTTTTGTAGCCGATAGGGAAGAACTGGTTTACCGGACCACTAATGATTCCGCAGGGAGCTCCTTTGAGCGCATTTGACGGCGTGGAAGTCGAACGCGAATGGAGCGTGGGGCAGAGGATATTATACCTTCGGGTTCTTGGAAAAATAGATTCAATCCCCGTAATGTGGTTATTCCTAAAACCTGACCATAGATCGTACAACGTGATGCGAGTTCGATAAGTATTCGAGCACTTTGTTGGTTTCATTATTTTACAACAATGGTTTATTACTTTGGTAGGCATCTTTTACGCACATCACTCGTCTATGGTATTTTCCCCATACTAATAAACTAACTAAATATAACTTCAAAAACTTAGATACTTACCGAGAGGTCACTGTTCCACATTTCAAGAGAGTACATACCAGAGCTAAAACACCAAACCCAGAAGGCCGGATCCCACCCATGCAGCTCCATGCATGCCCACCCAGCTGATTCCCGCAGATTCGAAGGGGTCCCACCTCCCAAGGGGATACCCCAGCCAACCAACAATACTAACCCTCATCCTCCCAACCTCCACCTGTGAGAGGACTGGGGACCTGCCACCTCAGATCTCCAGATCGGCTCCCTCACACAGTTGATAGTCTGCCTTTATACTCGAGTTGAAGTGTTAGTGATTTGTTGAGAAACTGTTGTGAAGCCCCTCTGTAAGACCAGCATGTATATAGCCAGTGGCAAGGTTTCATCCCCAGCAACATGTTTCCGAGTTCGGTTTCACCCTCGTATTTACCGCAACATATTTCCCCAGTCTAGTCTGATACTCCCGTCCAAGTGAATAGCAATATACTGAGAAACTTGTGATCTCCCCCAGAATGTGACCCTCCGTGGAAACGATTTTGTCTCCGGTTCCGCCTCATGGAGGTCTATAAAAGCAACACTGTGAGTAGTTAGTAAGCTTTTTCTACATTGGCCAATGAATTAGGTAGGGCAACCTCCTTGTATATTGTTCAAAGTAACTTTCATTTCTTCTTGTGTTTCTAAAAGAAACAAACTATAAAGTCTTTATCGTAGCCCACGGGCAACTAGGTATGATTAAAGTAATTCTCGTTGTAACTCTCTTTCCTTTCTTGTTCAAAGCAACAATTACTAAGAAGTCACTACCGACGTGCTCTCGAGCAAATAGGTTTGGTAGCTGTAATCCTTCATGTTATCTTACTTTATTTCATAGCTGATTCCAAATGAAGCCAAATACCTGGGCATGATGCTAGACGCCAAGCTCAGGTTGAAGGAACATGCCAAAAAGAAGAGGACTGAGCTCGCATTGAAACTTAGAAGGATGTATTGGCTAATCGGCCGACGATCCCCCATGACCATTGGTAACAAGCTGCTTCTTTTCAATCAAGTACTCAAGCCAGTTTGGATGTACGGAGCGCAGTTGTGGGGCTGCACAGCTCCAACCAATTGACAGATCATTCAACGTTTCCAGAACTCTGTACTACGATGTATCACTGATGCGCCGAGGTACTTCCGAAATGAGACACTCCACCGTGAACTTCAAGTAGACAGTGTGGATGAGGTGATCAAAAAGCGAGCAACGGCTCATCTTGCCAGACTAAAAGATCATGTGAATGAGGTAGCTGTAAAGCTCTTGGATGTCCAAGATCTAACTCGACGCCTTAAGCGTTTGAAACCGCACGAGCTTGTGTAGGAAGTGAATGTGATATGTTCGAGAGAGAAGGGACAAAGTTATGCATCGTCCTGCATCTTAGGTCCTGAATAGTGTGTTGTAGTAATATAAGTCAGATTTATATTGTTAATGAGATTACTCGGTGAAAAGCCTTAAAAAAAAAAAAAAATAAAAAAAAAAATAAAAAAAAACTTGATTCCAAGGACAAGTAGGGTAGGTCGGCAACTTTTCCCTTACCTCATGGTAGAGAAACCTTTGTGTTAGCAACGTTTTTCCGGAAGAAAGCATATTGTGTTTAGGGAGCAAGCATATATTAATACCACTTTGTAATGTATATTCTCTGTCAGAGTAACATCTTTAGAAAGCAACCTTTTAAACTCACTAAAAGCAACGATTTTTACTCAAGTCGAAAGAACTTTCTTGCTCTCATGTAAAGGTACATCCATTTTATAGTAAAGTATTCCACCTAATATCTGCTGGAGCAAGTGATATCCAAAAGTAAAGTTTCAACGAGTAATAAAGTTTCCTTTTTTGTAAGCAACGAACCTTTATCAGGTAAATGATCCTTACAGTCACCATCCTAGTAATGAAACTCGCCCAGTCATTTCGTTTGAGTTCAGTAAGTGTATACCAACGTTTAAAATAATACTAAGCAATACCTTTCTTCATTATGTTATATTCATCTCATGTCTTTTCTGAAAAAAGTGAGGGAAACATTATATGACCATTTGCAGTAGCAAGACTTTCCTTTTGCAACTACCTGGATCCCTCTTCCAAAGTAACTAACATCTACTTGCTAGAAACACCTTTCCATGGTGTGAAGGAAATACTGATTCACATTCTCATTGAACAATTAGAGCAATCACTTTCAGTGTTTGCAGAAAGGAATGCAAGACCAAAGTAAGAGTCTTCAACTTGCGGCTCATTTGGAGTGACGCCTTGCTATACCAATATTTCAGCTTATAAGAAACGCCAAACTTCGCAACGCAGACAGGCGGGGCTTCCAAACCCGACCAAGGTAACTGTACTTGTTACCCTTGCTGATTTCTGTCTGTGTATCCATAAATACGTTTCTTTCCCGTTTTCTTGCCAACAAGCCCCTCCCTAGAATCCCCTTTTGCTACCCGGGAAACCTCAAAAGCAAGGTTTCCAGTTTAACTTCATTTCATCAAAGAACCCGTTCCTAGCTAACCTTTTTAGCTTATTGAAGACAGTAGGCACCCTATTTATGCAATTGTTTTTTCTCCAAGAGCACAGTAATAACGTTGAGTTGGAGAGTTGCCCATTTTCCTGGCAATCCAATTCTTGCACACCCGTTATTACAGATACATCCCATGTGAGTAATTCAGTGGGGTTTCCAACGAGATCTGCCCCACAAGCAACAATATTATGGCCAGTGGTTTCCAAGCCCTCGGCAACCATTTTCCTCAGTACCGGGATCCTCTTTACAAACTACCTTTTCCGTCACGTAAAGTAACTTTCCTCCCTTTCCATTTAGAGTCCCGTTGCTTTTCGTTGCCCCCCAAGGTAACCTCTGAATCCACCAGCACACAAAGGTAACAATTTTTTTAAATCTCATTGACATCATCCCGAAAAATTAAATGAAACCACTTAGGTCGCTATAAGTTCATCCGTTTGCTCTCCATGAGGGCAAGAACATTGACAGGAAAAAAATCAACAACATGGGAGCAATTCATAACTGGCGGAACGTAGCAAAAATCATCTTGTTTCTACGACGCTCGTTTCAGCTGATATAATTCCAATGGAATTTTGACTTAACGTAATCTCACCACTCGTTAGAAAGATGACAATTTAAGCAGAAATCTTACGTTGCCTAAACCATTCCGAAAATTAAATCAGATGAGCTCGAAGCAAGATCATTAATGAAGTATGAACATTCCTCGTTAATAAGTGACATGGTAGTAAGCAAGTGAGAAATGAAGGCTAGTGCCGAAAACCTTTGTGTAAATAAACAATAGGTGTATCCACCAACATTGTTTTTGTTTATCATTTTCAATAATGAACCTTTGTAATCAAACAAGAAAAAACCCCTCCCTGAAAAATTTTTGGTCTACGTTTCAAGATGCGCAGAATCCAAAAATCGAATTTAAAGAAAAAAAATCCTTCCGTCCGCCGTTTGCGGCTTTTCTCCGAAATTAGTAGACCAAACTTCATGAAACTTGCGTTAAAAATCGCATTTGGGTTCTAGGTGGTCCTAGAAGCTCGGAAACAATTATTTGTGTCAACCCTAAACATTCAAAAATCGAGATCTCAAAAACTTTCTTGGTAACAGTAATGATTCTTTGCTTGTCAATGATAAATATGATCCCAAAGAATCGATTAAAACCATCCGCAACGCTCTACTTTAAACGGTTCGTTTTCCCAAAGCACTCGAACATTAAAAATCGAATTTCTTCAAGTTTTCAAGCGCGATTTCTAATGCTGCTAGCGGATCTATTGAATGGCCGATCAAGCTCTTAATTTCATCAAAGACCGCTAGATAGTAATACTGGAATACATAAAAATTGCCTGGTAAATATAGCTGACATAATGCCAATATTGGAATTATCAGGTGATATAGTACCAATGGAATCTGTTCTAACGCTGCAAAATCGAGTTTATAAAAAACTGCTGTTGTTTTTTTTACAGTAAAATTTCCACTTGCAATTTACGTTTTAGACTATTCTGAACAACTTTCGTTCCGTGTCTTTCTCTCTCTATCTTTGTGTATCTGTGTGTGTTTTGCTTCCTAGTCTACCTAAAGGTAGCGGAAGTATTGTTTTCACTTTCCGGAGAAAACAAATTTTGGGTCCCCAAAATCAAATTTTCTACTCGCATTTTACGTTTTAGACCATTCTGAACTACTTCGGTTCTGTGTCTGTCTGTCTATCTGTGTGTGTGTGTGTGTGTGTGTGTGTGTGTGTGTGTGTGTGTGTGTGTGTGTGTGTGTGTGTGTGTGTGTGTGTGTGTGTGTGTGTGTGTGTGTGTCTGTCGTGTGTCCGCAATTCCTTGTAACAAGCTTATTTTCCACAGTTTTCATCCGATCTGGATGAAATATTCAGGGAATGTGCGGGCTAGGATGCAGATGGCCCCCTGTCAGTGTCATAGTTGCCAAATCATTAGGTAGGTACTCCACTCTGCGCATGCACAAACGTAAATTCTATCAAGCATCATTTTCCCACGAAATTAATCCACGATAGATATACCTAAAGGATATACGTAAACACCACCTCCCTTTTTATCTGATAACAGTAGGTCCATTAATATATTTTCATAATAAAACGAAACAACAACAAGTCCTGGCAATTTTAAGACTGGAGTTCATGACAACCACCACTTCAATTTGAGCTATGCAGTCGAGAGGACAAACGTTATTATCATCATCAACGAAGGTAAAATAGTTGAGTAGTTTGTCTTGCTGCAGACAAACCCTTAGCAGCATCCTCGCATCAGTGGACACGTAGAGGGGATACGGAGGCTCGTGGCCTGCACGCGACCTCTCCTTGGCAGGTTAGGACGTTCAACTTTTCAAGTTGCAATCTTCCGCGGAATCATCATCGTGTGACCCCCGTCATTACAGGAGCAAGTCCTCACCCTTCCCCCTCTTGTTTGCTCCCCTTGGATAGCTTGTTCGCTACTTCTTAGCCTTGTAGGCGCTCCGACTTGTGGCATACTTAATCAAACCTGGATCTCTCTCAGTGCTCACGTTTACTCCTGGGAGTGGATTCTTGAAAAATAATATCCCTTGAGATATACGCTCATTATTTTCCGGAGTCCTTTCAAACAGGAATGCCTGCGTTTCATACTACCACTTTTCTGCATTTTTCCCCTTGTACAAGCTACCAACAACGAACGTAAATAATGATGACCTATAACTTTATTCAACATTTTTCCCACGTCGCATTGAACAAAACTTGTGAACTGCGTTTATAGCTGATCGAAGACTTTAAAACGACACTGTCTGCGAGTGTACGTAGTTTATTAATAAATAAAAATCCACCTTTTCCAGCTTCAATTTATTGTCAACCTCTCATAGCTAGTGTATTGACTTGCCCATTGCAACATGTTCCTACTCTCTGAAGTGCTAAGGGGCAGCGATTTATACGTAATTTATTATGATTTATGATTTAACCATCTTCCTGACATAATCACCACCTATCTGATTTCCCAGACCTATTTAACGTAAAATACAGGAAAATAACATAGTGTAAATTGTATTTTATCAACGTCACTTAACAACAAAACGAAACGAAAACGAGCATGGGGAAAACGTACTTTATCCACATGACTCTAGCTGTTTTTTCATCCTACAGCGTTGAAATTTGACACACAGGCTGTTGGAGACCACCGAAAGTTATCAAGCGGAAGTTAGATCAGCTGTGAGCGATAGTACAAACTTTTGTCCTGTTTGTCCTAGACCGCAGAAATTGGTACATAGTCCTTTTGGAGACCAATGGAAATGATTTGAAGGAAATCCTGTAACGGTCTTCGTTGTACTCCAGTTTATTTTTGTCAAAAATTAAGATCATTGTGTGGATACATCAATCATTAGTAAACGCCCTAACTGCATACTTGTCAATTACGTTTTAGCGAATTTATGTAGAAAATGAAGCTATTGCAATGGCTCCAAAAATTTTAAAACAAAAATGTTCGAGAATTTTCATCACTGAAATTCGTTTTGAGACTTTCTGAAACGAATTCTAGAGTTCAAGGTTTTTTCGTATATATATATATATATATATATATATATATATATATATATATATATATATATATATATATATATATATATATACAGGGTGATTCCCTCGCAGATGCAAAAAAAAATTTGGGTAAAACTACATCAAAAATGGAGTAAAATGCCGCCAACCGCATATTTTTATCTCAATCCGTACTCGACATATGATTTTTTAAAGGTTTTTTTCAGGAATACCGTGTTTTTTCATTTTAAACTCGGGTTTCTCCACTTTGCCTCATTTAATTTTAACTTTCAACTTCATTTTCGGTATCAGCATTAAATTTCCTGTAAGAATAGTGTACTTGGGTTCTTAAAAAGTACCATCCAAAGACCCTCACATCAGCTCAAACATTGACGATTTTGAAAAAATAATATTTCTGAAAATCTTTAAAACTTTACTACTCTTTTAAAAAGAATCCTGGAAACTGGCAAATCTCATGAAAACTGCTTCATCTAACATGCTTTCCAACGGTATTATCAATTTTACTTTTATTTTGTTATTTAGAGGAGAAAATAATGTTTTAATGTTAAAAAATGTGGGTTTTTCAGTGAAATTGTTGGTTTTTCGAAAGATGACCCTCCATGAACCAACGAGTATGAGGTCGGTTTCTATGTATTTTTTCTCGCTGGATCGAATGCAAACTCTTGCAGATCTCTCAACTACGTTATAATCGAGTTTTACACTTTAATTAACTAGTTTTACCCCATAACACACATACATTTAATAGTAACAAACAAACTAAACATTTGCGATTTTAAGTGTAAAACTCGGTTATAACGGAGTTGGAGAGATCTAAAAATGTTACCATTCGATACAGCGAGAAAAAATACATAGAAACCGACCCCATACTCGTAGGTTCATGGAGGGTCATCTTACGAGAAAACCAACAATTTCATTGAAAAACCTACATTTTTTAACATTAAAACATTATTTTCTCCACTAAATAACAAAATAAAAGTAAACTTGATTATACCGTTGGAAAGCATATTAGATGAAGCAGTTTTCATGAGATTTGCCAGTTTCCAGGATTCGTTTTGGAAGAGTAGTAAAGTTTTAAAGATTTGAAGAAATATTATTTTTGACATTTTCATGTCTTTGCTTTGGCACATAAACTAAAAAAACGTCACGGAAAATAATTGCTCACGAAAATTGCTCACGAAAATTGCTCACGAAAATTGCTCACGAAAATTGTCCCAAGTGGCCACAACGATGATTATGACCATCAGAAATGACGTTTTTACCTAATGATCCCACGATTCTGAGATTTGGTATGTAGCCCCTTGAGGGACTTCTGAACACAACTGACCGATCCAAGATCAGCTGAGTGGCTCTAGAATCCAGTTTTTTCCCTAATGATCCCACGATTCTGAGATTTGGTATGTGGGCCCTTGAGGGACTTCTGAACACAACTGACCGATCCCACATCAGCTGAGTGGCTCTTGAATCCAGTTTTTTCCCTAATGATCCCACGATTCTGAGATTTGGTATGTAGCCCCTTGAGGGACTTCTGAACGCAACTGACCGATCCCAGATCAGCTGAGTGGCTCTAGAATCCAGTTTTTTCCCTAATGATCCCACGAATCTGAGATTTGGTATGTAGCCCCTTGAGGGACTTCTGAACACAACTGACCGATTACAGATCAGCTGAGTGGCTCTAGAATCCAGTTTTTTCCCTAATGATCCCACGAATCTGAGATTTGGTATGTAGCCCCTTGAGGGACTTCTGAACACAACTGACCGATTACAGATCAGCTGAGTGGCTCTAGAATCCAGTTTTTTCCCTAATGATAAGGAAATAATAAGAAAACACACATGAAAATGTCCCAATGTGTTGCAGACTCGTATGCAAGCATTTCTGATGATTTCCGCTTACTTTACTAAGTTTTTTCTGATGATTCTCACTTTGTTACTACGGAACTGTATCTTTGCCAGTTTTCACTGTACAAAAATTGTTTGCAGTCGTTGGAAAGTTCTCAATGCTAAAATCCTACGCTGTCCAAATTGCTCTGAAAATCAAAGCAGCCGAGCTACTTGCGAAGTTGTTAATGAACTTTAAACAATCGTTGAGGTATGATAACGTGATTTGGTGGCAACGAGACTGGCTTACTGCGATGGCAAATGTAATCGAAACATGAAAATGTCTCCCGGGGTGCGGAATCGTACGCAAGCATTTTCAAAATCGTCAATGTTTGAGCTGATGTGAGTGCCTTTGGATGGTACTTTTTAAGAACTCAAGTACACTATTCTTATAATAAATTTAATGCTGATTCCGAAAATGTGGTCAAAAGTTAAAATTGAATGAAGTAAAATGGAGAAAGTTGAGTTTAAAAGGAAAAAATACGGGTTTCCTGAAAAAACCTTTAAAAAATCATGTCGAGTACGGATTGAGATAAAAATATGCAGTTGGCGGCATTTCACTCCATTTTTGATGTAGTTTCACCCAAATTTTTTTTTTTTTGCATCTGCGAGGGAATCACCCTGTATATATATATATATATATATATATATATATATATATATATTCGTGTGTGGTTTTGTGTTTGTGTCCTTCCGAACGATAACTCTTCTTACGGAATTTTTTATCTATTGAGATAAAAATGCCGTTCTTGCACCAAAAAATCCACCTTTCCAAATCAAAGGACGAGTTTGTTAGCCAGCATTTTCTGAGCACATTAAATTGGTCTAATTTCAAATAAAGTGCTGAAAAAATCACTAAAAATAGCAAAAAACGGCTAACAATAGTTAAATTTATGCTTTTCAGAAGAATATTGCTCAAATATAGATTACTAACTGTAAAATACAACGATCGAAAATTTATGTTTAAAAGTATGCTGAAAAATCTACTTAAATTCCATCAAAATGTGCTTAGAAATTGGTAAAAACTGCCAAAAAAGTTAAAATTCGTTTTTGATTTGCAGTTCATTATTTAGAACGAGTTTTGTGCCATTAAATTGGTAATTGAAATATCTTTTTCACTTAAAGTGCTCAATTTAGAAAACAATGCAACATGACATAGTACGATAATTTACAAAAATTCGCTCATACGATCATGTTGCATGACTGGTACTTTTTTTTGAAGACGGGGGGGGGATGTTAACATTTCGGTCATTGATAAATTCTACAACTAATTTGCAACCAGACACAAGCTCTCTCTCTCTCTCTCTCTCTCTCTCTCTCTCTCTCTCTCTCTCTCTCTCTCTCTCTCTCTCTCTCTCTCTCTCTCTCTCATTTCCTCTCCTTCTTTCATCTTTCTCTTCTCTACTTCATATCTTTAATTCTCAGTCGTTAGCATTACTTGAGATCGGCCCTTTGATCAAGAAAAGAGCAAAATTGTATGCATATTTCCTATTGAGATAGTCCGTAAACCTTATATTTTAGTAATATTAATTTTTATCTTCGTTGGTTGTGAATATTATATTCACATGTTCAGCAGAACAGAAGGGGGAGCAACGAATGAAATGGAATTCCACTCATCCACATTATGTTTTGATCTCAGTAATATGCAGTGCGAAAGCTATTTCCATCGCGTTCCCTCCATATCACGATCAAGCTTACCACATTTTCAGCTTTCGCAACCCCACAAACGTGGTAAATCATACGCGCTAGTCTCGTAAATGGTTCGGGTGCAATAAAACCTCAACCCAACGCTTTCCGCATGCTGCCGTTTGCAGTTGTCACATCCATTCGTGCTATGCACTCGTTGTAGCCAGTAAACGCATGAAAAGAGGGACAAGAAATTGTTTTTGCCGTTTAAACTGACGTAATATTGTGTTTGATTCAGCGCTCGAAGTCAGATTCAGTCTGAGATTCATAAACTCATTCTAACACACTAGGTAAACATAATGAAGGCTTCGAGCTGGCCAATGTACAGGTCCATATCTCTCTATCCATCTTTAAGGATAATTTTGATTGAAGAAATTCGTTACGTCTCGCCCATTATGGGCTGGACACCATCAGCCATCATGTGAAGAGATGAGAGCTAACCACGTACAGACGTGGTGCTAACCACGTGGTCGCCAACGTCAGCGGTACTTAACAGATGCCGACAGATACCTCATTTTCAGTAGAATATCAACATTTCAATTTATTCCACGATAATTTTTATTCATTTCGGATTTTGAACATTATAAAATAAACATTGCATTAGTTTTATCAAAATTTTACTTCCATCCACGCTTAGGTACAACTTGAATGCCTCCATGGAATTTGTAGGTAATCTTAATTTTGAGCATATGTTGAAAAGCTGATTAAATTTCCAAAATTTTGTGAGATCCCGCAGTTTGCAGCTTTATTTTTAGAAACGGTAACCTTTTGAAGGGCTATCAGGGTTTTTATATGATACTTTTCAAGAACGAAAACCCACTATTCTTATGTTAAATTTAACACTGATTCCGGAAATGGGGTCGAATCCTAAGATGAAGTGAAATGAAACGGGGAAATGGGGGTTTCTATGACAAAAGACGTGGTTTTTTCCTATAAAACCTTCAAAACTTCATATCTCTGGAACGGGTTGAAACATAAGTGATGTTGGCGGCGTTAAACTACATTTTCAGTTTAGTTTAACCCCCTTTAGTATTGTCATCTGCTTGCAATACACCCTGTATAGAACATGTAGATTTAATTCTATTTAAGGTAATTCACTTTGGTAAAATTAAGACCTATGTTTTAAAAAACATGATAGAATAAGTAGGACGTTGACAAAAACCAGGACAATGGGTTGTAGTTATAAAATTAAGAATTCTATTCGCCGTTGAAGTTCAATCAATTCACGGAGAATATCTATCTCCCGTTACTAGACTTTTCAATGAAAAATATCAGTCACGTGCATAACTTGTATAGTTATATATTAATTTTATGATTTAAATATATGTTTTTAGACTCTTAAATTGCAAAGTGGAACACAACCACTCTCGAGGCAAGCGGCGATCCCCACTTTAAAAACCGTTTTAATAGCCTCCATTAGAATTATCTAGATTCAAGAAGAAAGATATAATAGGATAGGTACTACATTATTTAAATCTTGGGGAATATAGCAGGAACTCGTTTACTTTTAGGGGCGATGCCCAGTAATAATTTCAGTTTGTGAAAACAAGTTGAAAATGTTATCATTCGATATTCATGAAATCAAAAGCAGTAGCTAACCATCCCATACCCCTTGAGTACTGCTTGAAAGTTTGAAGACCCAACTTGTTTTAAAATAGAATGTGTTTTTGAGATCACCAACCGTTTAAAACTGAAACGAAATTATGTAACGAAAAAACGACATGCGATACCGATAAACTTTGTAGCTAACCTTTGCTCATTTTTTTCTTCTTTGGTTTCTTTGGGGTAATATCAATGAAAGACAAAGAACCTCTTCTTATTACATGATATGTCATAAGATTATACTGAGTTTGAAATAACATATATGATGTATTATGCCATAAGACTATCCCATAATATGTCCATCTTGTAAGTTGGTACGCCAATTAGTCAAATCAGTTTTCAAAAAAAGATAAAATAAAATTAAAAAAATAAAATAAAATAAAAAAATCGAATGATTGTAAACATCTTAAGCACAGGATCGGTACCTATTCTTAAAACTATTCTTTGTTCTTAAATTTTTATAGAGAATTTCACAAAAATATAAAAAATGTTGTTGTTAATAATTTTATATAATTGTTTCCTACCATTCTCTATCTCAACAAAATTCGTTTCTCCAACTAGCTGACATTTAATTTTAATTTTTCAAAACTTTTCACTCTAAAGTCCTACAAATTGAACCCTGTTTGGGAAATAGAATTGAAGGATAGTAATCTCCCCACTGAAATATTTATTCTGAAAGCTAGGTAATTGTCAGTGATGAAGAAGAAGATTTTGAGACAATAGTACATTTCCAGAGAAAAAACAAAGTATTGTTTTCATTTACCGACAGTATAGGTAAACACAGAAAGTTTTAGTTTTGATTTTACAGCTGAGAAAACAATATATATTTGTTAAATCTTTTCGTGTAATTACTCATTTGAAAATGATCATTTTTTTTTTGTATTACTCTTTATTTTTTTTCAGTTGGGAAAATTTTTGGTTAAGTTTGGAATTTCAAGATACTTCCCCCCTCACGATTTTTGTATCCCCCCCCCCCTCCCTGATTACGCGCTAAATTTATTTCTATCCACCTAGAGGTGTCTTAAGATTCGGCTGGATAAGAATGACTAGGCATGCGCTCACCTAAACCTGCTGAGAGAGAGCTTATTTTTTTAAAATAAATCTGTCAAGATGAAAGACTTCCTGAACTTTCCCTGTGTACTGCTTCAACGGTCTGTTGATGATGTCCTTACATCGAAAGCGCTAGCCCCAGGTACTCAACTTACTAGTGACGACAGACTCCTCCAAAAGGCATGTAGATGATAGTTTTACTATTACTACTAGCGGAAAACCCCCTTAGATTTAATAGTATTACCGTTCACTGAGAGTAGAAGTACGTAATCTACATCTCTCAATCTTGGGCAACGCTAGGGTGACTGGCTAGTCAGCTATGTAAATATGTAACGTCATCTGGATATTAAGAACACCTAGGAAGTAAGGAAAGCCAGTTGGTAGTCGTCACATTGATGATAAAAGAGTCGTTCGATAACGATACGTAATCCATAAACAGGACTTCCCCGGTGAAATATCCTTGATTAGGTATTTGATGGGCGAAAGTACTTGGATTCTAGTCTTTTTCAGCAATAAAAAGGACCATCACCAAATATTTTTATTTCTCTAATGTTTCAGAGTGAAGCAAGGCAAAGTCAAAACAAGATTTAGGGAACACTGAATTATATTTCAAGTGAAGTTTTTAGAATAAATTTTTATGCGCTATTAACCATTTATTAAGCTCAACAATGTCATTTGCTAAATTTTAAAGTAAAACACACGAACTTGTATAGGGAAATAGATACTGACATTATAATGGGACACTATTTACTGAAAGCAAATAACTAAAATATCAGAAAAAATCAATTTATTAATTATTTTTCTTAATAAATTAATTAAAAAACGACCTCTATAATTATATATAGTATCTTACTGACGCAATATCAGCCTGAATCTGTACTAAAGCACTACTAAAAACTGTACTAAAAAAGTTTTTAATTTTATTGACATTTTATGTCTTTACTTTGGCACATGAACGAAAAAGAACGGAAGAAAGAACTGAGTGTACACAATTATTCGAATAAACATACTCATAGTTCAGCTTGTTGGCCACGCACTTCGCAGTAGTTAACATAATACGGTTGGATAAATCGAGAGCTTTCGAACAACGAATTTCAACGAATTTTGTGGGATGAAAAACGACGAAGTACCATTTCCCCAGCAACCACTCGGTTGTAAGCGGAAATCATCAGAAAACCAACCTTAACGCTTTTATTTAACGCTTTTTACGTTTATGTGCCAAAGTAAAGACATAAAATGTCAATAGTGAAATGAGCGTATATCAAATGAGCTTACGAGAATAATAAGTAAAAAAATAAATGAATAATGAATAAATTAATTAATAAAATAAAATATAAAAAATATAAAAATAATATAAGGAATAGTTAAAAAATTTCATACAACTCGTAAACGAGTTCCACTATCCGCTTTACAAGCAGATACCATGTTACATGGATATGTCTTTGATTGGGGTTTTCATAACGGTTGTACTCGAGTTGTCCTCGACTGTTGTCAAGAGGATGAAAATGTTTCCTATGGAGTGAAGTAAATGATGCAATTGCCTTACGTTAAGAATATTGTAACCGACTTATTAAAATTGTTTACAGTCCAATCAACTTAGTTTTGGAATGTAGCCAGGTACGTAAGGAGGGGGAAATTGGTAGCTTGAGATGTGAACATTTATCTCATAAAGCAAGCGCTTTCCAACGAGTGGCGAACGATTTTTGTGCGATGAAAACTGCGGATGTTCCATTACCCTAGCAACGGCTGGGTTGTACGTGAAAAACACTGAAATTGTGACACAAATTTTGCGTCACAGAAATTTTTGGTTGACCCCCCAGAGCAAAGACATATCCATGTCAATAAAAATGATCTTTATATATATAATTCCGAACGGTCTTTGAAATTGTGAAGAAGAACTTCGCGGTCCGATTTTAGTGTTAGACTGCTCATTCGAATCAGCAGGGCCCCAAGTTTGTTGCAAAAGTGTCGCCGTTCGTCTCTATACCCGCCTTGATCGTGTTCTAGGCGGTCCTTATCAACGAGAGTTGTTTGTTGGGCTGTGGCGGTAACAAGAGTTGCCATCAATTCATGGTAAGTAAGAAACGTAGTGTAGTTACTAACATCTAGGAGAGTTATTTCTGAACGAAGAAATTGAAACTGAAGAACTTAGCGGGCTTTATATATAATTCCCAACGGTCTTTATATATAATTCCGAATCAGCACGGCCCCAAGTATCGGTAAGAAACATAGTGATGGGGTCTTTTCTGATCAGCTGAGTGAGCTAAATTCTTTCCTGTTCACTGTAGGAAGTTGAAATTTTATAGGGAGACTCTCTGTTTATTAGGCTGTGGCAGTAACAACAGTTGCCAAGGTAAGTAAGAAACGTAGTGTAGTACATTTACGGAGAGTTATTTCTGAACGATCTTTGAAATTGTGAAGAACTTCGCAGACCGATTTCAGTGTTAGACGGCGTATATATATACTCTTTGTGCGTGAGTCCTTACTTACATTTTGACCGGTATTTCCTCTTTTTTAATCATTTAATAACATCGCCTTAGCTTTGCACCAGGTCACATAACGCCGCAAATAGGTAGGACTTATATCGTTACTATAATGTGATGAGTTCCTGTTAGGTACTACTGTTATACGGACTAGATTAGGGCTTTCCAAGCCCTAACAGGCCTCTAGTTTAATAAAAAACAGAAAAATTTAATTTGAGAAAACCCAGCAACATTGGACTGGGGCACGGTCATATGACACTCCAGTTCAGGCCACGGAATATTTAAATCATCAATAGATTCGTATTTCTATTTATTTTATAATGATTGATGTTAGATGTTATAAATATAACACATGTTAGTGTTATAAATATATTGTGAGAAAGATTTTAATAATGTCTGATTAATTTTTGTTAAAGTAATGCAGTAATGATACTCGTACCTATATCTACAGTGTACCTATCAGTGGCGGCCGGTGGTCTGCAAAAGGAGTGGGGCACAAAAATATTTACCTATTTGACAGTCAAGAAGAGCATTGAGGTTTTTCTTCCATTTGTTTTGTTTTCAGTGTGAATTAACTTTGACCTAAACACATGATACATAAATCCCACTTAGGTCATGTCATGCCTTGGGCAACTGTTATGAAAGAATATGGCTACTAAATAATAATCAATCATTATCATTAAATATTATTGATAGATTAAATATAAATTAATTAGATAAATAAATTAAATTAAAAATACTATCTTATAGGTACCTACTTACTAAGTATCTAAAAAGTTTAGAATGGACTATATTATTATTAAAAGTACTAAAAATTATCAAGGCTTCGATTGTATTGCACTATTGAACTACTTAGGAGAAATAATTCTGAAGGAATATTGAGGAACTCGAATTAAATTATGATGAAATGATAGAATGTGACGTCAGACGTCAATTAAAAATCGGATATTTCAAAAGGTTATAGAAATGTTTTCTAACCCCAAAACCACCACTCACTTATGTATAACCTTTTTCTTTAATGCAACATATCCAGAATGATCAATATTTTACAAAGTTCCTCACTTATTAACTCATTCAAGGAAGTAAGCTCTTCATACCTATTTTCTAAGACCTGGAACTTAGCTGTAATGGCGGTAGCGTCAATAGGTTGAACATCAAACAAGGGTTACAAAGTATTGTAGAACCGGGTGAATACTGTCCTACACACTAGCCGTTTTTTGATGTTATTGGATATGAAGAAGAAATATCAACTAAATAATCAAAAGAAACTTTCCAACCTGGTCTTCGTAGAGGCCATTACATATTACAAATGCTTGCATACGAGTCTGCAACACATTGGGACATTTTCATGAGTGTTTTCTTATTATATTTATTACTAGGCAGATCTCACCCATGCATTGCACGGCGGGGCGTACAGATCAATTAAATGGGCCATAAGAGAAACCGCCCACCCGTACGTACTTAATTGAATTGACGATCGTGTTGTTCCAATGAGGATAGACTCGTGGGGGTAGTGAACTCGCTAGTAAGTAGGCAGCAGTCCCCCCTCCCCCATCTCCTGTGCTGATGGGGCCCTCCGGCAGTAGACAAAAGTCAGTTAACCGGAGGGTCTCCAGTAAATCAACACAAAATTCCACATGTTCCGACACCCGTGGGTACTTTATTGAATTCGAGCCAGGCTACATCATCTACCCCTCTACAGACTCGTATGCAAGCTCTAAGAGCCACTCAGCTGATCTGGACCCTGGGCATCGTCACGTAAATGTGCCAAAGAGACTACATACGAAATTGCAGCTTCCTAGAGTGTAAAACATAGAAATTAGCTTCAAGAGCCACTCATCTGATCCGGACCCTGGGCATCGTCAAGTAAATGTCCTAAAGAGGCTACATAAGAAATTACAGCTTCCTAGAGTGTAAAGCATAGAAATTAACTATTAAAATGATTTAACCACCGCTTCACAAATCAAACCGTTCTCGCAATATTTGGATCACCTGCTATGAATCAAATCATCGAAACACCAGCTAAATGAAATCATCAGAAATTAACAAGCGGTGGCAATCATGTTCACAATATCAATTAGGTATTGAGAACGATCACCTTAGTGTACACAATTATTCGAATAACCTTGCTCATAACTCAGCTTGTTGGCCACGCACTTCGCAGTAGTTAACATAATATGGTTGGATAAATCGAGAGCTTTCGAACGAATGGTCAACGAATTTCGTGGGATGAAAAACGACGAAGTACCATTTCCCTAGCAACGACTCGGTTGTAAGCGGAAATCATCAAAATATTTTCGTGAGCAATTTTCCGTGAGTTTTTTTAGTTCATGTGCCATAGCAAAGACATAAAGAAAACAGTTGATTGTTCTCTACGCAACACAGTGAGTCTATTTTATTTATTGGTAAGTAGCGTGAGCAAGTTTTCGTGACGATTTTTCAGTTTATGTGCCAAAGCAAAGGCATGCAAATGTCAAAAATGTCAAAATCAGTACCTACCTGACTAAACTTCTTACGTAAATCCGTCGATGAAAGTCTTACTTCGG
The DNA here is from genome assembly GCA_030762985.1 of Adelphocoris suturalis. Classification (NCBI taxonomy): domain Eukaryota; kingdom Metazoa; phylum Arthropoda; class Insecta; order Hemiptera; family Miridae; genus Adelphocoris; species Adelphocoris suturalis. Next base: position 89,234,659 of record CM061042.1, read on the forward strand.
TGCGAATTCTATTCAAAGTGATCGTTGCTTCTTCTTCATTGCCATAATGCCAAAATTTCTTTTTGTAACTAACGTTCGTAAGTACCGACGGAAAGGGTTTTGTAGCTCTACACATAAAACAACGCACTCCAACTCGACCGACAATACAAAGGACTTTATTACAAAAGACGTATTCAACAACTTAGGACTGAATAAAAATAGGTACTTATAACACATCGCTATAATACAGACTTTACTTAAGAGTAAATTCTTGGAAACAACCACATGCCCGAAGGAACTTAAAAAACATCATAAATGACCAGCAGAGACAACAAAACATTACTAGAAAAAAAACCTACCAACTATGAACATTCAGTTTGGCTAATGGAATAAACCGAAACTCCTCTAGTGGAAGCCACTCATAACGTAAATTTCATTCTACGGTCTTTAGAAAAGTGGAAACCCTGCCTGGGGCATGGCCCCGAAAATGATGAGAAATTTACCGTTATGACCTCTTTTTCCCATTCCTTGCCCCTTAATTCCCGTTTCTTGCCCTTTATTTCCCATCACAGTCTAACCTGAATTGACGAAATTTCTCTCTTGATAGAGTGATTTTATGGCAATCTACGTACTTTTTCACTGGTAGATGGATCTTAAACCTCCTTGGATGGAGCGTAAACCTGATCCTTCTAGCATCTACCTTGGAGCCACAGCATGGAGCTACAGACCACTTTTCGTTCTAGTTTGAAACGATGAGTTTTGTTTGTGAAGTCATCGTTCCAGTTTGTTACTTTTTTCCCAAATGTACTGGGGCAATGTCCCGATGCCCCCCCTCACCGGCCGCCCCTGGTACCTATATTATTATATGTATATGTGGCAATAAACTTATTCCTATTCTATTCTGTTATCATGGATATCGTATTTTTTGAGTAACCAACCAGCAACTACCGACTGCTGACTCATAATAAAACTGAATGTATAAAAACCTTTGTAGAAAATGCAAATGACTACCTTCTATGAACCGGGAGGACGAATGTGAAGCGAAAGCGAGGAGGGAATGATTGATTTCTGACCCAAAACCGCTAATGTTTACCAACGAGAGGGGCAATCAAAAGCGTCCCTTGTGGGTAGCCCTTTACAGTTTTCATCTCTGCAGCCAGCCATCCATAAAGTCTATAAAGTTGATTCGACGTTCGAACAGTTCTTATTCGATTCTTAAACTCACCTTGATGGCCCTCCAAGATTTGTAACCCATTCAGAGCACCCCTCTGCGCAAGTGCAAATGACAAATCATTGTCACACACGTAGGGGAAAGTCGGGTATTATGGGGAGCACAACGTCAATTGCCTATTATTTCTCCAGTATCATAGCTAGGAACATCATTTTTTGTTTGAATATTTACGTTAGGTATCTATGTAACGTCATATGGATAAATTTGAAATAAGATGTTACCACTACAGGTTATTAGAATATTTGCAAAACACGAAAACTCCCCACGCTACCCTACCATTCTTATTATATGGGGAGGAGTGGAGTGTATAATGGGGAATGGAAGGGTGATATGGGGATTCAAAAAATCCGACAGGCAGAACCTTGGGTATGCTTTACTGATGATGGTATACTCTAGAGCGATTGGTTTACAATAACATAGCTTCAGAATGATCACTGAACAGGTTCAATTAAGACCTCTCCATTTATAAAGAAATACAATCATTAATCAATTATTAGCTTAACATGATGATTGAGGAACACAAATTTTAGGATTGATTTATCAGGAACAAGAGAAGGAGGAAATTGATTCTTGACAGGGCAATTGAAAATAGGAAATGTGAAAATGTTATCGGAAATACGGAATTCCAAATAATTATTATTAGTAGAAAAAGTAGCCCTTGAAAAAATCATTACTCCCATACAGAGTTCATGAGCCCCTCCAATGCAAATTTTATTCCTTGACCACACTCTTTCACCAAACACTTTACAAACCCAAATATGCAGCCCCTGTGTCTACCAGCTATGGACTCTCTGAACCCCCAACCGAATCATCGGACTCATTGCCCTTCACCTCAATTTTGATTCCGAGACTGCAAGGCAGCGGAAGCTTTGTTTTCACTTTCGAAATGAAAAAAAAATTTTTTGCTCCAAAATCAAAATTTCCACTCGCATTTTGCGTTTCAGAGCCTCCTGAACAAATTTGGTTCCGTGGCTGTCTGTCTGTCTGTCTGTCTGTCTGTCCGTCCACATTTCCTTGTAACAGCCATAACTTCCACAATTTTGATCCGATTTTAACCAAATTTTCAGGGATCGTGCGGGTTAAGCTCTAGATGGTCCCCTATCAACTTAATCATGATCGAATCAACGGTAGCTTCTGCGCAGGCGCTAACGTGAATTCCTTGTGACGGTCATAACTTGGTCAATGTTGAACGGATTTCGGTCAGATTTTCAGGGATGATGTGGGTAAGGTCCCTTGAAGTCCCATAAGACAATCATCATAATTGCATTAGCGGTACGCTCTGCGCATGAGTGAACGAAATATTCTTGTTACGGTCCTTGCAACAGCCGTAATTTCCACAATTTTGATGCGATTTTCTTCAAATTTTTAGGGATCGTGCGGGTATAGCTCTACATGGTCCCCTATCAGTTCCGTCATGATCGAATCAACGGTAGTCTCTGCGCAGGCGCAAACAAAATTTTCTTGTTTTGGTCATAACTCAGGCAATTGTGAACGGATTTCGGTCAGATTTTCAGGGATGGTGCGGGCAAGGTTTCTTGAGGTCCCGTATCACATTCTTCGCGATCATCAGCAGCGGTACGCTAGGCGCATGCGCGAAAGTGATGTTTTCGTTACAGTCACAGCTTAGTTAATTTTATTGGATTTTGTTCAATTTTTCAGAGATGATCCCGGTAGAGTTGCATGGATGTTTTAATCATGAATTTAGATCAAAATATTAATGAAATCTTGTAAATCAATTAAAAACTCCTTCAGTTTTGATCCGATTTAGACGAAATTTTCAGGGAACATGCGGACTACATCCTGGATGGTCCCACATTAAAATCAAAATTTTCCTTATTAATTTCATTTATTATATATGTACCATTCAGCTTCCGATTTCCCACCTTATTAATACCCTGATGCCAGAACCGGTCGTTTCTAGTTTTCTGGAATTTAATGGTGACGTACTGTGAAGGTCACGAGGAAGCTCATGTGCCATTTCCTTGGCAGTGTATTTCTGTTATTTCTTCAGCGTACGTTCGAGCTTCCTGCAGCCAAGCTTACTTTTCTTTTGGAAATAACATAAATAGTCATATTATTTGTGGTTTCCACGTAGGATTCCTGTGGCATCATTCAGAGCAAGGCCGTCCACACACGGGTCGACAAGCTCGAAGTGGTCGTCGCGTTTCACTAGTCTCCTCTTCTCGATTTCCTACGGAAAGGCACGGGGCGCCACACACGGGTCGTGCATTGATCGTCTTCCAGCTTCTCGTTTTGACGACCCATTTTTGAATCGCATGCGACGCGGAAGGCAGGACGAGCGGTTCGAGCGCATCATGGATGTAAATCTTTAGGAGACCTTGAAATCTTTCTATGTAACAATTATGATTTTGTGAGTTTCATTTATAGCGATCCGTCCAAAGAATCGAACGAAAACCCCCGGTCGCTAAGTAGTTACTTACGGAACGTAAGTTATTCAGAATAGTTTAAAACGTAAAATGCGAATGGAAATCTTACCACTGTAAAAAAACAACAGCCGTTTGATTTAGAGGAGACGACAACTTTTAAATCTCTCGAAAGAGAAAAGAACATGTACCTATTGGTGAATAATTGGTACCTAAATGTTGAATTTCATCTCTTAAATTGCTATCAAGTGTGTTACAAGTTGCGTTTTTCCCCCTTTCTAATAAAAGAGGTACTCTATTGAAAATAATTAATAATTCTGAGAGGTGTGCTGGGAACATTACTATAACTAGACGAACCATCAGGTAAATTTAGGTATCAGAAAATGTCATTTGACCTTCCTCTATAAGCTTGTCTTGCTTCAATACCGTTGCACGGTTATCTAGAAGACCCAATTTCAATGTGTGCAACACGCGTTTGTGTATCACGCTCTATTGTCGATTGATTGCTTTGAGCGTTTGCCAATTCTCCTGACAAACTCGATCACGATTGCAAAGCTCCCCGTATCAACTGATTACCGTGGCATCATATTGATGTCACGTATTCGGAGTAGCGCTATCAACCTGTGTATAACTTACTTATATATATATATATATATATATATATATATATATATATATATATATATATATATATATATATATATATATATATATATATATATATAGGTAGGGAAACGTTTTATCCGTGTTATAGTATGGACAAAAAAGAAGAAGAAAAAAAAACGCTGCAAATTATTACACATTGGTTTATTATTTCTGTGTTAGATAGCCCTTCTACGCAGATAATTGGTCTATAATTATTAAACCGTACTAAATTAATATACCTATGATCAGAACATGGCGCATCGTGCCTCCCAAAAGGGTTCACATTCTACTGTTCCAAGACCCCGCAATTTTACACTTCACAGTAAAGATGTTTAAAAAACGAAAAATGATGCTTGAAGTAATTTGCATTAGCGCATGAGCAGAATGGAGCAATGATTTGAGATCTACATCCTAACCCACAAATTTCCAGAAAAAGTAATCAAAATCTGATAAAAACTAGACCTTGTTCGTCGGAGTACACTTTCGCGAATGAGCAGGAGCTAATAATGATGCAATCATGTTGAAATGAACTTAGAATGATTAAACCATTGTCCCCCAACTATGCACCAAATTTGAGCGGGATCGTACGACTAGGGCGTAAAGAAAAGATTATTGAAGGAATTTACGTTTGCGTATGAGCGAAATGGAGTAATAATTTGAGAAGTACGGAATTAGTTGACCATTGCTGCCTAACCCGCACAATTTGCTTAATAGACAGATCTTAACGAGAGTTTTCGAAAAAGTAGCTGTACGGTGGGTATCAGACCAGTAATACGGCTCTTGTAATTCATTTGCACGATGACGTCACGGCCCTCACCTGTCTGAAGGAACCTTCAGCTCTCTTGCATTACTACTTGCGTGATCTTATCACCCGTTTATTGGCCAGACTAAACAGTATTTTGAGCAGCAAATTAGTAGTAGATGGTTTTCAACTGTGCTGAATCCGAATCTGGGGTAAAAACTGTGAAATTCCAACACTTGAAAGTTCCCCATTAAATTATAGAATAAAATTTATTCAACGATTTGTTTGCCATTTTTCGAGTTCATAAATTTTTAAATTATGTAGAGCAACTTTTTACGTTAACATTTAACTATAAAATTTATTGCTATCTTCAACCTTTTGATTCATTGTATCTGAACACATATTTCAAATGGAGAAGGGAAAATAAAATTGATGCATAATGACAAATTAATAGAACAATAACGCTTTTATTTTATTATGTAGGAGGAACAATAAATTACCACCACTCATTTTCCATGTGACTTAGAGACTGACTTAGAAAAGAATAAAGTAAAATCACAGTAAACGAGTAGTAAAACTCAAGAAATTTTCCTGAATTTTCCTTATGGTCAGCTGTTCGGTTGTTACCCAGTGGGGAACAAACGGAGAGGAAAAGGCAGTATGGTGGGAGGTGCTCACATCGGGTTCGGAACGTCTCGTTATATTTTTGGGCTGGGGGTCATTCTAAAATTTGAGTAACGACACCAAAATTTGAGACGACCCGGCACTTTAGATTATTATTAACTCGAAAAGTGAAGGCTACGTAGAATTTCTACTGATTTTTCACGTACAACCAGTGAGTTACTAGGGAAGAGTAACTCCCATAGTTTTCATACTAGGAAAATCGTTCGCCACTTTTTGGAATGCTCTCATTTCATCACAACTCATGTCCTCTAAGCCATTGCAGTGTCAAGGAATTCTGATTTATTACTCTAAGTTATATCTAATAATCTCGTGAAAAGAAGGCACTAGGTACATGGTTGGTGTACAATTGAGTAGTATGTCTTTTGGCTGAGGGTCAAGTAATTTTTCGCGACACTATTTTTTCTCCACACAAAATGCAACGCTCCGGCACTTTAGATTATTATTAAATCGAAAAGTAAAGGCTAGGTAGAAATCAATGAGGTAGTACCGCAATGTACTTCTTTCCAAACATCCCAACAGAGTGGAAAGTAATGTCCATTTTTACGTTCCCAACATCCCAACAGAGTGGGAAGTAATGTCTACTTTTAGTCTCCCAACATCCAACAGAGTGGAAAGTAATGTCCATTTTTACTTTCCCAACATCCCAACAGAGTGTAAAGTAATGTCTACAACTTTTACATATCCATGATCTATTGTTTTTCCCCTCAAGGAAGAAATTTATATATGGTTTGTCCTATACGATTACAAAAGTTTTCGTTTTGATAGATATCATTCCACCGTTCACACAGATAAGTAGGTTCACGAGGATATCTTTGAAGAATTCTTGTGTGAACCTACTTTCTCATCCTCGGTTACAAGTAGCTGTCTCTAGTCGTTCTACAAGGTTGTAGAACAGATATGCCAGCGCTACCAGCGGATTCTTTAGAAAACGGGTCAAGATGAATGGCAGAATGGTTCTCCCGAGCCTCCCCTCACCATACCAGATACGGTTTTCCTTCATTTTTTGCTTCCGAGACTGCAAGGCAGCGGAAGTCTTGTTTTCACTTTCGAAATGAAAAAAAATTTTTTGCTCCAAAATCAAAATTTCCTCTCGCATTTTGCGTTTCAGAGCCTCCTGAACGAATTTGGTTCCGTGTCTGTCTGTCTGCCTGTCCGTCCACATGTCCTTCTAACAGCCATAACTTCCACAATTTTGATCCGATTTTAACCAAATTTTCAGGGATCGTGCGGGTTAAGCTCTAGATGGTCCCCTATCAACTTCATCATGATCAAATCAACGGTAGTTTCTGCGCAGGCGCTAACGTGAATTCCTTGTGACGGTCATAACTCGGTCAATGTTGAACGGATTTCGGTCAGATTTTCAGGGATGACGTGGGTAAGGTCCCTTGAGGTCCCATAAGACAATCAGCATAATTGCATTAGCGGTACGCTCTGCGCATGCGTGAACGAAATATTCTTGTTACAGTCCTTGCAACAGCCGTAATTTCCACAATTTTGATGCAATTTTCTTCAAATTCTTAGGTATCGTGCGGGTATAGCTCTAGATGGTTCCCTATCAGTTCCGTCATGATCGAATCAACGGTAGCCTCTGTGCAGGCGCAAACAAAATTTTGCCAGATGCCAGAACCGGTCCTTTCTAGTTTTCTGGAATTTAATGGTGACGTACTGTGAAGGTCACGAGGAAGCTCATGTGCCATTTCCTTGACATTGTATTTTAAATAATATAATTTCTTCCCACAGCTTGAAACTGTCACGAATTCTACGTAAATATGTAATCTAAGTAAGACGTAATGCCTAGAAACATCGGGCGGGCGTGTTGAAGACAAATTGAATGAGGGGGGGTATAACGGAAAAGTAGGTACCTACCCAATGTTCCCTACATCTTCTTGCCACTTCTTGTAAATAATGAACAAATAAAGTTTTTGAACTTCTTATTCAAATTCCAGTGCTTAATTTTGTTGTCTAGTGTATGGACATGACCGTCATAAATGGAGTTTTCAGTTGTTGTTCATTATTTATCCGTAAATATTCAGTGAAGGAATGGTATTTTGCCTTATGCGAGTTGAGTCGAGTTGGGATCCATCCCACCATTATCGATGCGACGGTGGCGCAACTACCGTTAATCGAAAACGCGAATAGTCGGACTTTTCTCCGTCGTACCTATAGAAAGCTCACAGTAAGAAAAAAAGGGGAAGTTTAACTATTGTAACAGATTGAAACCAGTGCAGTGCTGAAAACAACCTCCGGTTCTGTTGAGATGGGATGGACGACTAATAAAGATATTTCAATCAGGGCAAAAGAGAAGAGAGCATTCCGTGGAAGAGGAGAGCATACCTATATAAGAGGCCATACCTATCTGAGAGGCCATAAGTCTCGCGTTCTGAGGTCTCTACGTTTAAACGATAAGAGTGACCGGGGGAGCGGACCGTGACGTATCAATAACAGAGTCACCCGGGGGCTTAGCTGCGAGCGCGGGTGAAGTAAAGTCGTGCGCCCCTGGGGCGCTCCCCCGCACGCACCAAAGTAGTGAGTACCGAAAGGGCCACGTTCCAACTCTCATAGCGTTCCAGTTTTCCCCTCGTACGTCCGGACTGGGGGACTTCGCATCAAGATGAGACTGATGGGAGGCCTCACAGTCGTAGGCTGAAGGGGGTCGACCCTCCGCGGAGCTCCTGGGGGATATAATCAGCCCGCCACATCTTTTCGCTGGAACGGGTGGCAGTTCCCTGTTACACCTGTCCGTCTCACATCCGTGTCTTTCAAAGATCTCTAATGTTGTAAATATTTGAAAGGATCGTTGCTTTAAATTTTGTCGAAAAATGACGCTGGTTCTACTTAGGCTCTGTCCCACGTGAACTACAAAACTAAACGAGCGATGAGGCCGGCGAAGCGGGCAAACGAATTAAGCGATTAAAAACGCTATATAGTGAAAATGTATGTGTGCCGCGGCACAGATTCAACGTAGGAGGCTTCCACAACTTTAAATAGGTTTGTCGCAGAATTCGATCGTCCGTGTTCTCGCTTATCGAAATGATGATTAGGGAATAACTAATTGTGATAATGAATTAGAAGAATAAAAAAGAGAACACGACGGGCTGTTTGTGGCGTGTGACTGAGTTTACATTCAATAAATGAGATAATTTTGTTCATTAATTTATCTTTACTATTATATAAATGAGGAGCTGACATGGAAAAGCAGTTAAGTCCAAAAATCAAATTTCATAGGAACTCCCTCTGAACTCTTATCAGATTTTTTTGGACATAATCTCTTCTCCATGCAAAGGTCACACAGTTATTCAGGGTGCGATCTAGCAAGGACGGGAGGACCTAAGGCCGTTGGCGTGACTGCTTACTTGCACTTCTACGAGAAAAAAAATGTTCTTCAGATTTTTGGACTTAACTGCTTTTCCATGTCAGCTCCTCAAATATCTAATGGTGCTTGTGTGAGTGTGTAGATCGTCTCACGGTGGCCGCATTCTACGTCAGGATGCGGTTGCCAAGCAGATTGCAGGCGCTTTGTCTTCTAGTGGTCGGGATGTCAAGAGAGAGGGAGAGGGAGAGAGAGAGAGAGAGAGAGAGAGAGAGAGAGAGAGAGAGAGAGAGAGAGAGAGAGAGAGAGAGAGAGAGAGAGAGAGAGAGAGAGAGAGAGAGACTGTCACATGCCGAATGACCGGGCAAGAAGCCGGATATTGTTGCCTTCAAGCCCGATGGGTTCGCCATAATCCTGGAGTCCCAGGTTGTCAGTGGCAGCATGGACGTGGAGCAGAGCTGGCGGGCTAAGATATGTAAATACGATAGAAAAGGTCTGTGGAAAGCGATATCTGAGCTAAATGGAGTAGCAACCAATAACATCAAGGTCATGGCTGCGACCGTGTCATGGCGCGGAGTGTGGTGCGGGAAAATTGCCACGGAGTCACTCGAGCTGGGCATCTCGGCGGGAGTGCTCCGTGGTATCACCGTATCACCACTCGTGTCCCTTAGGGCGTTTACCTCAACTGTGGTCATTTTATAGGGGCACTTCCTTTCATACCACTCTTCCTCCTCATCTTCCTGCAACTTTTTTTATCCCCAGAGCCGGTGTTCCGTAAATCCTGGGCGTCCTCCCCACATTTTATTTATTTTTTTAGTTTCTCAATTTAATGGTGTGCCCCCTTCGCTTTTGAGGGGAGTTATAAGAAAAAGTGTGTGTGTGTGTTACTCAATCACGTAATGACTATCGGACCCATTAAATTGAGCTGAAATTGCACATTCTTGGGGTATCTGGTTAACAGATAGACAATCGGAATCTTTCCAAAACCTACTCCTTATCGTCGAATCGGTAGCCCTTCACAACGGTAAAATGCAACGCGGTAACCCATGGTAAAAGTGGTACGCATTAATTATGGCGACTATTTGGAGTAGCAATGTTTCGCAACCACCTGGATATAAAGTGAACTCGTACCAATCAGAACCAAAGTGAGGGCGAATTATAGTAGGTACTAGAGTAAAAAGTAGTTGAATTTTTTGCGCATTGAATATTTTTGTCGGTGATTTGTTTTTTCCGCCTGCAACGCAGCGGGTAATCCGCTAGTGTATAACAATTTTAGTCAACATACGTAACTTACATTCAGAAGGCGAGACACTATTCTCGTATTAAAAACCCTTAAAACACCAACCGGCCAACACTGCAAAGACGAGACTCCCCGACAGTAAGGTAACAAAGTAGATCTTCAGTCCGAATCTGCCCCCTCCCGAACCCACCCTTTCGACTCAAACTTAATTTTCTTTGAATATCCCAGGAGGGGCAAGCCCCAAAGTTGCCCGATGCCAAATATGTAACTGTAAATCGATTCTTTATGAGCTAAAAAGAGGCGTCAATATGCCTGTTTCGGACTTTATCCATTTTTTCCTTCTTTTTTTCTCATCTCACCTGAATCTTTACCCACCCAATTGTAATTATCTTCAGCCAATTTTGATTAAAATGTATCGTGGACTTCATAATTTGACCTGAAGTGCCTTTCAAAGAGGGAAGGTTGTAAGAGAAGGGGTAAATATGAAATACCATGCCTGTGGGAAAGAGACGCCTTCACGTTTCAGGCTTCAAGAAGCGTGTTTCTACCACGCACAGTCAAATATTTGGAGACGGCCATCAGAGTATTTGCTCGGGCTGCAACGGATAATAGTATTTTTTTTTTAATTAATTTATTTATATTTTTATTTCAATTTTATTTTTTTTTAAATTAATTTTTTTTTTATATTTTATTTATTTATTTACTTTGCTTGGCATCTTTTGTACGTGAAGCGTCTGTTTATGGGGATAATGTTTAACCGAAGCATTTATTAAATTGTTAGAGATGAAAGTTTTCTAAACAGAAGTAAGATGATGTTCTTACAATTGTGAAGAGGGGTTTTACGAGACAGTCCTACCTTGAATAGCTCAGCAAAGAGCCCTATCTCACAAGTTTAAGGCGCATTCACCCTAATTGACTTATTCAAGGGTCATTTTGCATTTATTTTTATTCAAGTTCCTAAAATATTTAGTAAATAAGAAGCCACAAATAACACTGTGTTCCAATAGATTTGCTTCTAATTAATCATTCACGGCATAAAATTACACTAATAGTTTTGGGAAATTGGAGAAAATCCTTATTTGCAGGGATTTTCGGTAGAAACGAGTTGAAAAATTCAATCCAACATCAAATTCTACAAAGGTTGCTTTTATAATTTCGAGACTTGATATGTAGTTACTTTGGCTGTTTCTAACCGTTACGATATTCAGAACAATAGTGCTGTACTCACTTGATAGTGGGGATATCGAAAATTGAGATTAAGATTGATTGATTGATATTCAACGAAAAGCTTGTTAATTGCCCTTAATCTCTAAGTTGAAAACTCGACCTTTAATTAACCGTTCATATCAGCCATTTGACTGTCGTATAAATTTGGGAAGCGTTAGAAGCCGGGTTTGCTTAACCGATCGTTTTAAAGATCGATCCGCCAATGGAAACTGTTCAAAAGCCCTCATCTCGTACGTTCACAAACCGAACTTGAATGCGGTGATTCACGCAGAGGCGATCTTCAAGTGTGCCGGCCCACGAAATTTATTTCTTATTTCAGTTTCTCAGCAAACATCCCCGGGCCCTCACGCTTCTCAGCGCCTGATTTACCGATGGAGTAGTCTTATTGCTCTCAAGCCCGGGGTCAACAGATATCCTCCCGATCCAAAACTCGCCCCCTTTTTTTACAAAAATTTATGAGCACACCTTCCAAGAGTAACAAGCAAGTCGGAGGATCGGAACTACACCTCTATGTAAAATTGGTTCAACTTTTCAACCGTGGGAAAAAAGGTGAAAGCTGAACGAGGCAGAGCGAAAACCACTGCCAAGTTGGGTTGGCAGTATAACTTATTCACCAATAACATTGACACTTATTGTGACAGTAATAGTTAAAGAACAACTGACGAGTCAAAATAATTGAATGCAAAAGTACAACAGCAATACGTATTTATGAGGGGAAGGAAATTCCATCGGTAATTTTTCATCATAACTAGATTGGAAGCAGGCCTCTTTATTTATGCTTCCTCGCTAAGAAGACAGGGAAGCTTTGTTTTCGTGCAAGATGTAGACAAAGTTGCTGTCCTCAAAAATCAAAACTTCCACTTGCTTTTTGCGTTACAGAGCTTGCTGACCAATTTTAGTTTCGTGTCTGCCTGTCTGAAGTCTGTTAGTCTGTGTATTTGTGCCAACTCCTTCTCAAGCCCATAACTATACTAAGTTTCTGTCCGGCTCTGATGAGATTTTCAGGGTGGGTTAGGTCTTAGATGGCACAATGTAAAGTTCATCGACATCAAATAAATAATAGCGTTTACGCATGCGAAACCCGTAAAACATAAATGGAACTCCGAGACTAATGGATCGATTTTAATGAAATTTCAGGGATTGTGCGGGTTAGATCCTATATGGTTCCCTATAAATCTAATTGACATTAAATTAATAGTGGCACGTGCTCATGCTAAAAAATGTGAATTTCTTATCATCTTGATTTATAACGATGTATTGATCCGTATCATTCAAACTTTGAGGATTGTTGGGTATAGGTTTGAGAGAAAGTCCCATAAATTTTATAGTGATTGGTTAAGTGACAACTATACCAATCAAAACTATACAAATATACCAATGCAAATTAAATTTGATTGGCACATGTGGAACTTCAAAACAAAATTGACTGATTTTAATGAAATTTCCAGGAATTGTGTGTATAATCTCCCAGGTGGTCTCCTATGAATTTCGTTGCCCTAGGAACAATTGTAGGTATCGGCATGCGCAATTGAATTTCTGTTTACGTCGATTCGGTCTGATTGGTTCTTTAAAATAATTCTATACGACCATGTTACGATAGGTAAGTAATAATGCTATATAGTAACCACCGAGCTTGGCAGACGTTTCCCTAATTTTGATTTTGGAAGGATAGCAATTTTTCTTCTTGATAGAACACAACGACGTTCGGTACTGAGGACGCGAAAGCAAATTTAATTCCCTAGCACCCGAGTATAACACGGTAGGTGGGAATGTGTGAATTGTACTCGACCTCTGCTTATTACTGTGTTGCAAACAGTCCTCGGGCAAGTATCAAATAAGAAAAGAGGAAGAAGAGCTTTTGCGCGATGAAACAGACAGTTGAAACCGCCTTTCCAACAAAGCTCCGTTATCCCACATCGCTGTAATTCCAACGATCATATTACCTACCAAAGCGTTTCTCAAGCTTCTTATCATCTAACCTCATTATTATAAACGACATGTACAACTCCTTTGGACAGAAAATGCTGAAAGGAATTCAGAACTCCTGTAGCTAAGATTTGATTTTTATGAAGGTTCCCTTCTTAATCGATAGAGGGTGTCTACTCGCAACCTATTGCGGTGTCGAACACGACCTCTCGTGCCTTTAGGGCGGCGCGCAGTGGTCCGAAATGGCCTAAAAACAGAACGGCGGCATTTATTTACAACTCTCACCTCTTCACTGCGCTACATGAACTTGGAGAAAAACGTCTACCAAGTTGGCAGTATAGCTTCCTCACCTTGTAACATGGATGTATAGAATTATTTGAAGAACAAAGTACGAATCAAAATGATTGACAAGTCGGCGTTTTATTAATATTTGCGCATGCATACAGACTACTATTGATTGAACGGCAATGAAATTTATAGGGGACCTTCCAGAAGCTAGACCGTACAATCCTTGAAAATTTCATAAAAATCGGTCCATTTGTCTCGGAGTGCTGCATTTGTCGATCAATTTTAGTTTCGTTCATGCGCAATGGTTATTTCTCTACCAATCGTAATATAATTTATAGGACATTTTTCTAGAACCTACACCCCTCCCTATGTCCGTCACCTCGACGTGGTGGGAGGGCTTAGCCACGGCTCGCAATGTCCATTGCACGATAGTATCTCCTAGGAGTATACTGGGCAGTGTGAGCTATTGCACTGGTTACTAAGAACGGACTCCCCCCCCTCAAGACAGGGTGTGCACGCCGTGCCTAGGGTCTGCATGGTGCAGAGGGTAATGTGCATCTCAAACGGCTGCCCCAGGGTACCGGCCGACCCCCTGGGTGTAATTAGGCTTACCCGCGCATGCGGGGCTCTGCGCGGGTGGACGTTTATATCCCTAGCTTCTCGTGGGAATAAAAATGAACCACTTAGAAATCTACCCTAAAAAAGGGAAAAACCCGAAGCCAGAGATGGGGAACCCTATATTGGCAGTCGTGGGGGCTGGGGCTCGGGATGGGGCTACCGGTCTTCGAGGGGCAGAGACACACACGTGTGTCGACAAACCCCTCAGACATGGTGGTCCCACTAGTCCTAGGCCCATTGGCCCCCTAGCTGCTGGTTGGGAGGGGGCTGGGGTAGAAACACCGAGAAAGCGGCTTCGAACCCCACACACACCCCCACCTCCATCCTCGGCTTCCAAACAGCAACCAAAGAAGCAATGGGGAGCTGCCCTTGCTCGACCTGAGACCTCTAGCTCTGGCTGGAGTCAGGGTGAGTATAGTGGTGCACCCACCGCCACCAAGATGGTCATAGTACATGGTACCCACTCCGTGGAAAGACTGTCTGACGTGGAGACTGATTTGGTCTATGCTGTGCTCCTCTCACCACCTAAAAATGCTGCAGATTCTTCAAATTAATCTGCAGCACAACAAGGTGGCCACAGCAAATCTATGCCAACTGCTTGCAGCTGGCAAATATGACGTCGCACTCATCCAGGAACCCTGGGTTTCCCGGGGCAGAGTTGCTGGCCTCAATAACGCAGGAGGAAAGCTCATTTACAAGCGCAACTGCGCTGAAAATGTTCGCTCCTGCATATTTGTCAAAAATGATATAAATTCACTAACCATGTCTGAGTTTTGTTTCAGAGACTTAGTTGCAGTGAAAATCATCCTCGAGGAAGGCAACCATAGGGAGCATATAATCACTGCCTCAGCGTACTTCCCAGGAGATGCAGATACTTCAAGAGGACCTCCACCAGAAGAAGTGGCTAACCTTATTGAAAAATGCCGCAATGACAACATGCAGCTACTTTTGGGTGCAGATGCCAACGCCCACCATATTGCGTGGGGAAGCACTGACATCAACACACGAGGTGACCTGTTATTTGACTACCTGGTAGCCAATGATTTATATTTGGCAAACCGGGGAAACAAACCAACATTTGTAACCTCATCCAGGAAAGAAGTTCTCGACATTACCATCACAACCCCTCTGCTTGAAAGAAAAATTGAAAAATGGTTCGTATCCGATATCCCCTCCTATTCTGATCACATGTACATTGTCGTGGTAATCCAAGGTTTGGGTAAAACACGACAGGTACATAGAGATCCTAGGAAAACGAACTGGAAGAACTACAAGGAGGAAGTAGAGGGCAGGTTGAGAGAAATTCGGACCAAAATACACAATAACAATGATATCGAGGCCCTGGCGGAAGAGCTGGAAAGCGCGCTACTCGCCTCATACAACAATCACACCCTGACAACAACTGGGCCCTCGCCAATCCAGGTTTCCTGGTGGAATACGGAACTAGAAGCTGTCAAACGTGAAACTGGCAAACTGTACAACAGAGCCAAAAAGACCGGCTATTGGGATGATTACAAGACCAAATTAGCTGAATATAGGAAACTTATTAGAATAGCAAAAAGGGAAGCATGGAGGAGGTTCTGCGAAGAGGTAGAAAGTGCCTCTGAATGCGCCAGACTCCAGCGAATCCTTGCTAAAGATCCTATCAATCCAATTGGAACACTTGTGAAACCAAATGGAGAATATACCTCAACAGCTGGGGACACTCTGGCACTCATGCTGGAGACCCACTTCCCTGGCTGTTTAGTAATAAATGCTCTAGGTACAGACTCTGACCCACCAGCCCGCACTAATGGCGGGAAATCCTCTCCCTTAGACTGGGAGGTGGCAAAGAGTGTAGTCACCAAAGAGCGAGTGATGTGGGCCATCAACTCATTTGACCCCTATAAATCACCTGGCCCGGACGGCATCATCCCGAAACTTCTACAAGAGGGGGGGGGACAATGTCGTTAGGATACTAGGTGCTCTCTTTAGGGCGAGCCTGGCAACAGGCACGATCCCCAGAAGATGGTGTCAAGCAAGGGTCATATTTTTGCCAAAGCCAGGGAAACCTTGGTACAACCAGGCAAAAGCATTTAGACCCATCTGTCTGACATCCTTCAATTTGAAGGCGTTGGAAAAACTTGTAGATAGACACTTGAGGGAAACCTCCTTAATAGAGAGGCCCATTCACCCCAACCAATTTGCCTATCAACAAGGCAAATCCTGTGAAGCTGCATTGCACCACCTAGTCACCAGGGTGGAAACTGTGCTGGCTGACAAGGAATTTGCAATAGGAATATTTTTGGACATAGAGGGGGCTTTTGATTCAACCTCAGTAACCTCCATTATAAGGGCTACTCAAAGGCATAACATAAACAACACCATATGTAGGTGGATACAAACTATGCTTACGAGTAGAACGGTAAATGCTGAGCTCCTTGGGGAATCAGTGGAGGTGTCTGTGGCGAGGGGCTGCCCGCAGGGGGGGGGGGGGTACTATCCCCACTGTTGTGGAACCTCGTTGTGGACTCTTTACTTGAACGACTCAACACACTCGGTTTTTACGCTCAAGGCTATGCCGATGATGTGGTCATCCTGATTAGGGGACCATTCGTTGGAGTAGTCTCAGATCTGGCTCAGTCAGCTCTGAAAGTGGTGGAAGACTGGTGTGGCACTGAGGGCCTAAATGTAAACCCCAGCAAAACCACACTTGTAACCTTCACCAGAAAAAGAAATTTGAGGGGCCTTTCAGAACCTCTTCTCTTTAATTCAAGGGTGCCCTTTCAACGTGAGGTCAAATATCTGGGCGTATACCTGGATACAAAACTCACCTGGAATAAACACCTAGGATACATTGCAAACAGATGCAAAGGAGCCCTCATGTGCGCTAAGCGTACATGTGGGAAGGTATGGGGGCTACAACCGCGGATGGTCCTGTGGATTTACACCGCCATTGTTAGACCCATAATAACGTACTGTTGCGTTGTATGGTGGCACAAGGCAGGTCAGGTGGGAGCCCGACAAACTCTCACCAGCATCCAGCGACTGGCCTGTCTAACCATCACTGGAGCAATGCATGGTACACCCACAGCAACCATGGAGGTTCTACTGGGTCTACCCCCAGTGGATATCTTCATAAAAGGAGAGGCCATGATGGCCTCCCTGAGGCTGAAATGGAATGGCTCTTGGCGGACAACTCCTCACCGAGGTCATACCAACATATTGGAACTGATACAAGAACCACTACTCGACATGGTGGCCGATATCATGCCCAAAACTCTCTCCCAACCCCATCTCTACACGTCAATCATTACAAGAGAGGGACTATGGGAGAACAAATGCTGCTCCAATGACATCATCTGGTTCACAGATGGGTCAAAAATGGAAGCAGGAACTGGCGCAGGAATACATGGGGCTAAACCCAGGTGGAACACTTCGTTTCCACTTGGGCAACACACCTCTGTATTCCAGGCAGAAATTGTGGCAATCGAGGCAGCAGCTGCGGAGAGTCTTAGGAGGGGGCATAAAAATGCCCACGTCCGCATCCTTTCTGACAGTCAAGCGTCGATAAAAGCACTAACGGCTCCAACCATCTCGTCCCGAGTGGTATGGTGCTGCATGCAAACCCTCAACAACCTAGCCAAACACAACCGGGTTCGCCTGGAGTGGGTGCCGGGGCATAGAGGCATTATTGGCAACGAAAAGGCTGACGAGCTCGCGAGAAGGGGCTCCCAAACCCCATTCGTAGGGCCTGAGCCAGCAGTCGGCTTACCAAAAACCACCTTCAGAAAAACCATCAACACGTGGGTCAACCAACAAACCGCTAAAAGATGGGTCAATATTGAAGGACACACCCACAGTAAACTTATGGTGGCTGAACTCAACACCAAAATTACTGAGGGGCTACTTAGGAAAAACCGTAGGGAACTAAAAACACTGGTTAGCCTCATAACCGGTTTTGCACCCCTACGATTTCACCTACATCGCATAGGGGTCACACAAAACTCAACCCTGAGCAGACTATGTGAGGAGACTGACGAAACGGCATCCCACATAATCTTCGAGTGCCCTGCACTCACCCATCGCAGAATTGAGCTCTTTGGGGCCCAAACCCCGATGAGCTCCATTCCGAGCGAACAATTAATCAAGAGCCTACCACCCCTTATCAGGGGGCTGAGTCTCCTTGATTAAACAAAAAACTCTCAGGAAAGTACAATAAGCCAACAGGCTTCCGTGCTGGGGGCTCAAAACCCCCGCCCTGAGAGTTTTTCTCTACATCTACATCTACATCTAGAACCTACACCCAATTACCTTGTTACGGTAGTGAGGAATCAAAATTCTTTGAAGACCGGGAATTTCGAAATTCGGCGAAAACTTCATTAGTTTGGCATCCTAGATTAGAGACATACTATGAAAAATGGGTTACAATCAATGGGGAACTTTTATGTGTTTGAATTTCATGCTTCCGTCCTCAGATTCGGATTCAGTGCCCTAGAAAACCCCCAAGTACCAATTTTCAGTTCAAAACCCCGTTTAGGTTGACCAATAAACGGGCGGTAAGATCAAAGCAAATGAATTTCAAGTGCCGTAACTGATCAGATACCCATCATACAGGAACCGTTTCTCATGCGATTTAGCGAAGTTAAGCAACGCCGAGCGTGGTGAGTACTTGGATCAGAATAAATTCTGATCCTCCTTGGAGGACAGCTGATGACGTCCGCGACGCCAAAGGCAGTCGGACGAAAAGCCCCAACCTGGAACCATCATACAGGACCTTTTTGGAAACCTCGTGTTCAGATAGAGCAGATTGAAAAAATACAAATAACCACGAAATTTCCCCATTAGAAAAATTTTGTCCGGGGGTTTTTTTTTCCGCTCCCTGACCACTGTGCGGACACAGGTTCCAAACGGCCGATTTTGGGATAAAACCTCGAATCGCTCGAATATATATGAAACAGACGGATTCTTATGTTTTCCGGCACTCTGAATCGGATGAGATGGCTTCTAAAGCGATTTAATCACCCCCAATAGTGTTCATGGGTGCAATACGGATTTGAATTAAATCAACAAAAACGGTATTTTCAAGTTTTCACAGTTCGTTTCTGAAACGTCGAAGTGTTAAACGGAAACAAGTAGCCAGAATACTAATTCACAAAATCGACAGCCGATATTTAAATAATGTTCTATGTCAGGTGCAAGTGGTAAATTTGACCACTTTAGCTCAAAAATTTTGTCCAACGAAATAGTTTATTTTCCGTGAAGGAAAGGATTTCCTTTATCCATTTTATGGTGAGATAATATCTGACTATACTCTGTCGTAAATTTTGTTAAAATCCAATAATCATTCCGTAATACCCAAAACGGATTCCTATGAAGACATTTTAATTTTAAAGATTCTTGGAGCTACTGCTTTTATAGCTTCTTTTATGTTAAGATCATATGAGCGAATTCTCTCGTATCTTTTGACGTTTCATAGCTTTAAAATTTGAGCATTGAGTGTAAAGAAATGGTTAACTTCCAATTTTATGATTGAAAATAATTTAAAAAAATCGTGATAACCTAATATTCTGCGATTCAAAAATATTTTGGTTTAATTATTAGCATTTTTGGCAGTTTTATGGACTTTTCGAAAATATTTATGAAATTTACGTAACATTTTCAGCATAATTTCTTGTAGGTGTTCATTTTTAACGTTTGAAGTAATTCATTGTTGATGATCCCCTGTTGACTAAAGTTTTGGTAACTAAACAGCAACAACAATTTGTAGCCATTTTTAGTGATTTGTTGAGCACATTTTTTTGATATTTGATCAATTCAATGTGCTCAAAATGTGCTGGCCAACGAACTCATCCTTTCATTTGGAAAGCTTGATTTTTAGGCCCAAAATTTTTTATCTCAGTCGTAAGGAGTATATTTACATATGCTGAAATTCAAAACTTCCGGACTCGGTTCAGGATGCCTCAAAACGGGTTTCAATTGAGAAAATTCCAAAAGTTATGATTTTAAAATTTTCAGAGCCACTGCAATAACTTCATATTCTATGGAAATTCGATAAAACTAATGCGACCATTTTGATCAAGCAGTTATTTGGTATTATTGGCACGTGCCATTGTCACTAATGCGCTAGTTCCTTCATGCTTGGGGTATCCGTGGGCCAAACGTTACGAAGCAAATAAAAATTGATGACGCATTATCGAATGAAACCAAACCATCATAGCTCCCATTCATATCATCCCTCTCTCATCATTTCGGAACGGATAAACAACGGCCGTTGAAACTTAATCCAATCATTTCGAGAGTTGCTCCCTCGAGCATTCCAATAAATAACCTATAGCTCATTAACTTATTTCGAACCTTAGGGAAAAAAGAAAAGCTTCACCCCCCTAATGCCAGGGTCTACTGTTATCCTACAACGGCTGTCATCTCCTCTGGAAACAGAGTGCTGGAGGGAGGCGGCCCTTCTGGGGCCTCTGGTAATCACCGTTGCCCTTTGTTATCGCCCCTCCAGTCTCATTCAAGTCCCTTCAATAAAAATCCGCCCCCGCCAGCCTCCTCCCCCGCCTGTCTTGTCCTTCTTTGGCGATGTTTTCTCTCCCAACCCCTTTCGCCAGGCTCCCCGAAGAAAGCTGGGAAGATGGGTCCCCTGAGCCCTCGACGCAGCTTCTTATTAAGTGGAGGGTTGTCAGAAGCTCAAGGATAGTTGAAATAAGTGGGATTCGGTACGGCGAGGAGGGAAGAGTTGAAGGAAGGATTTTTGTCCCGGTTTTGTTGCAACAACAACGCAACTTCTCTGTGAATTCAAGCAACTCGTTATCAACAGAGATTCAAATTAGATGTCCATATCTATTTTTGAAGATAATTGAACGTCAACTATTAGGGAAACATAAAATAAACTCTGAAAATTATTACACAACGGTTTATTAATTCAGTATGGATAAAAGATAGACGGTATAGATAAAAACTTGGCTACTCGTGCCTCCCAAAAATATTCACAACTTTACGGTTAATAGTGTACGTTTAAAAATTAAACATAAAATGTCATAAAAAATTAACGGCAGGATGAGAAGTAACGAAATGAGCCTCAGAGGCCTCTCAGCTGATCAGTGCGCCTCCGTACCTCGTAACTGTTTTTGAGGTGTCATAAAGGAGCTTCATCTAAATTTCAGCAGCGTGAGTCGATTAGGGAACAAATTAGCCTCTGAGGTTCCGAAGCTGAATAGAGTCCACCATACTTTGGAATTGTATTCCAAATGTCGAGAAGAGCTTCATATTCAGGTTCCAGCATCATAAGACGATAAAAAAAAATTAACTGATTAGTGAGCACTGATATTGAATTCAAGCTATCACAAAGAAGGAGCTTCCTTTCAAACTGCAAGTCCGTAGGTTGTCGTCAATAAGGCTGCGTAGATATAGACGCATGCAGAGGAAAAATAATGCAATTAATTCAAACTTTTACTCTTCAGTTATAACGATGTTTAAATGACCAGGAGCTTCCTTTAACTGAAAATAACATAAATGTATAGATCATTGAAATGGTTTTATTAAAACATCATTTAAAACTCCGTAGCGAAATAGAGTCAGTCAAGATTAAGCAAAACGTCAAAATCGGTCATTTAGGAAACGGAAAATGATGCTTGAAGTAATTTAGGTTATCGAAGGCGTAGAATGGAATACTAATTTGAAAAAAATTAAATTGGTAGGGAACAATCTACTGCCTAAAATTCCCACAAATTGTCATCAAAATAGGATGAAAACTATAAATTGAGCTTGTTCCTGGGATTAAACATCCCAGCAAGCGCAAAAAGTAATAGTAATGCAATCATGTTGAAATCAATACGGAATGATTAAATCGTCGCCCCACAACTATCCACCGAATTTGAGTACCTACGATTTGACGACTAGATTTCATTTCATTTTCATACCAGAGCTTGACAAAACAATGCTTGAAGTAATTTACGTTTGCGCATAGAATGAAGTAATGTTTTAAGAAATTATCAAATTATTAGGGGACCATTCACAGCCTAATCCGCACCTTCCCTGAAAAATTCATCAAAATCGGTTGAAATCTGTTGAAACTAGGCTCGTTAAAAGAAATACACATACGCGCATACGCAGTACCAACTAATGATAAGATTATGTTGAAATCACTAGGGAACACTCAAATTGATCCTTCCTCCTAGCGAGATCGGACGACGGGAGCTTAAACTTAAACTAAACTTGAGCTAAAATTAAACTGTTTTTTTCTTGGCCGATTACAAAAATAATAAACCAAAATAAGCATCTACAAATGTCTCACTAGTACGTCCGCACTGGCAACAGTTAGTAACTCGATTTTGGAAAGTTAGAACTCTATCGGAACTATATCAGCCGATAATTCCATTGGAATTGTATCATCTGACATCTTCAAGTCAATTTCTATGTCTTCCGGTCCCACTCTCTAGCGATCAATAATGGAATCTAGCGATAGATTGGCTAAATCATAGATTTGCTAGCAGAGCATGGTTTCTCTATGTTCTCGCGCCTAGAATTCTAAAGTTTTTTTTCTTTCTTGAAGTCCTATCCCCTAGGGAGAGTTAACGGATTAACTTTCGCGAATGGGTGGGAGCAAACTTACTTGTTTTTTCCCTGCGAACCTACTTAGTTTTTAAGAACTGTATCAAGTTTTCGAGACAATCTCACGGACCACTTCTGGGTACCTTTGAATCGAATAGATACTGTCACATATTGAACATGATATTTTGGTGATTCCTTACTTGACAAGGAAGTAAGACCAAGTTCAATGACGTCCGAAAATATTTTGCTCCTTTTCCTCCTGAATTTGATCTTATTTGTTGTACACCTCTCCGTTTTTCGTTAGTGGATTTTTAATAGCTGTCTAGCTTTCCTAACTGTTCTTATACAGCTAATCCGTTTCAGCTCTGAAAAGTATTGCGGACCATTTCTGCGTTCCTCACGGACCATTAGTGGTCCGTCGACTATAGGGTAAAGACAATGGCTCTACAGAAAGTACAATTCCATTCGGTCTTGCCAAACAACATCCATTCGCAAACCTTCCCAAAGGTTGCTAAATGTAGTTGTATTATGATGGATCACTACTTACAATGTAAGTATTCTAAGGGAACTTTGTAAGTAATGTGAGAAAGTGAGGGTGGGCCCTGATTTGTTATTATCAGTACCTAATTGATAACCTTGAACTATGAATTGGCGTACTTACCAGAAATAAAGATCCGCACTGTATTCACTTCCAGCGAAAAGACGCGTCTCAAAACAACGACAACAGGGTTAAAACTAATTGAAGAAAATTAATTAATTTTCATTACGACCAAAGCAACATTCCGTAAGCAAGCCGCAGTACATATGCGGTGTTCAAAGTTGAGCTTTAGTTCCCTGAACAATGGTCCGAGTTCACCCCCTTCCCGGGCGCCATCCCTTTTGCGGTAGGGGAACCGCACTACCCACAAGAGTTTGACTTCAGTTAAGCAGCATGCGGGAATAGAGAGCATGGAGTTGTTTCAGAGATCGGCTTCCTCCCCTTTTCGCCTGACAAACAGGCCAGTGGGAGTTTATTAATGGTGATGGGAAACATAACAACTGGAAGTAGCCCGTTTCGTTTCTGGTGAGAGGATTTCCTCAAAAGCGGATGCTATCCAGCGTTTTCACTTCGGATATTCGTACAGTGCGAAATTCCTTTAGAAAATGTCTCTTGGTCATTCTTCGTCATTTCTGTTCCATTGTACCTTCACTGGGCCATTCGTACATTTTGGTTAATTATTTTCAATAATAAACCTTTGTAATAGACCAAGAGGAAAACACCTTTTAACCCCCCTCGAAATGTGTTGTTTCCCGTTTCAAGTTGAGTAGAATCCAAAAATCGAATTTTTAAACAAAAAAACATGCATTTTGACGCCTCGTTTTAGCTTATGTAGAATCGATCTACCGTTACATTTTGGCATCAACCGACTGAGAAGTCATGCCTCTCCCAAGATATGTAAAGAACTCGGCCCTTCGGGCCTCGCAAGGACCCCCCCGGATGTTATTACTTTGAGCCTGACTGCTAAAATGTAAAAAACATGGAATCATGTTTTAGCTCCTCGCTCTCACTTTATTATAGAAATGATCACGACCATTGAGCTCTTGTGAGATGATGATCTCCTAATAGAAACTCGCGAGTAAACATTCACTTTATTATAGAAATGATCACGACGATTGAGCTCTTGTGAGATGATGATCTCCTAATAGAAACTCGCGAGTAAACATTCAATTTATTATAGAAAGAGGCTAAAGAGGCTACATACGAAATTACAGCTTCCTATAGTGTAAAGTATAGAAATTACCTATTAAAATGATTTAACCACCGCTTCACAAATCAAACCGTTCTCGCAATATTCGGATCACCTGCTATGAATCACATAATCGAAACACCAGCTCAATGAAATCATCAGAAATTAACAAGCGGTTGCAATCATGTTCACAATATCAATAATTGAGAATGATCACCTGTGTGTAAACAATTATTCATATAACCATGCTCATAACTCTGTTTGTTGGCCACGCACTTCGCAGTAGTTAATATAGTATGGTTGGATAAATCGAGAGCTTTCGAACGAATGGTCAACGAATTTTGTGGGATGAAAAACGACGAAGTATCATATCCCTAGCAACGACTCGGTTGTAAGCGGAAATCATCACAATTATTGGCGCTACTTTCATCTCACTTTATAGTCTCACTTTTCGGCGGGGGATCCATCGCTAAAACATGATTCCATGTTAAAATCAAAAGTGTAGAACCGATTACAACCATTTTCAGATTCGTCGGAATAACGCTAAGTGTCGTAGAAGTAAATGTTTAATGATTTCTTAGTGTTTTTTGCACTTTTTGTTCTGATAGTATAATTTTAAATATTTTTATCGTGAATTGGAACCAAAATTAGGTTCCAGATAATATTTTACGATCTAAAACATCTTACATACAGTTTATCCGAAGCAGATCACAATGAATTAGATGAAATACAAAAAAAAAGTAAATATACTTTATTATTACGTTCATTAAGATATAATACTCTAAGCCCTCTCATCGTGTGAACATACAATAGGTACAAAGTACGCTGAGCGTGATTCACTTGTAAATAGGATCCTAGTTAAAAGACCAATGTCTTATCCTAGTATATTTGAATTTTCGGAGTAGAGGAAATGAAGTGTTAAGGAACAAAGAAAATGATGATGGTATGAAAGTACGTGGATCGGAACTGTTGAGATGTCGAGTGCTGCTGTTCACTTGAAACCATTTGCGAATTCACCATAGTGTTTTCTTTTCAAATGATATTCGAGGCGAGGGAGTGGACTTGATTTGGACTTGTGTTGATGGGGTCGTTGGGATGGGACGAGCTACTCTGATGCATTGAGTGGTAGGCTGCAATGGGAATCGTTTATAGTGGGAATGTTCAGATCTTTGTGTAGTTCCTCGTTACGTACATACCACAGAATGCTCACAATTATTATCAATATACGATTTTGTAGCTCTTGGATTTTGTTAATGTAAGTTGCAGTCGCCGATATCCACAAAACACTGTCATACAGCCAGATGGAGCTTATCAGGTTTTTACGCCATTATCTTTACAAACAATTATTTACTATTTAATTATTCTTTACATCATTAGTCTTGCTTGTAAAGGGAGTTTAGGGTGGCTGAAAAGAGACTTTAGGTGAGAAATTTTGTTCCTGATTTTAATTTGGAGGGTGGTGATGTAGTGGTGCCGGATTCCTTTTCGGTCCTAGATACGTCGCTTTGATTTGAGTTGCAATAGTGATTCCGCTTTTGTAATATTTATAACAGATGAATTTTTCCTGTTAGTGAATGCGTCTAGCAATGATTTATCAGGGTTTATGGCTATTCTCCATTTGGTTGACAATCCAGAGATTGCTTCAGCAGCATGATGTAGATTTTCACCAGGGAGTTCTCCAGAAGGACTTTTTGATGTGACTACGTCGTCAGCGAACTGTGCTGTCAATATTCCATCGATCTCAGGAAGGTCGTGAACGTGGAATATGAACAACAGAGGTTCCAAGATGCTTCCCAGTGGTACACCTGCACGGATGGGTTGCTTTGTTTCGATGGACTGGTGAATGGATACCTACTTGAAAAGCACGATTATTGAGAAAAGATTGGATCAAACGATAGTGGGTGTCATTCAGGTGGGCCTTGAGTTTTACCAGGAGACCATCATATCAGAGCTTGTCAAGAGCCTTCTCAACATCTAGAAACTTTAGTAAATCGTAAGCTACCCAACGATTGGTGAAAACTAACAGGAACGATAAGAAACATCATACAATACGATAATTTACGAAAATTCGCTCATATAGTTATGCTGCATGGCTCGAACTTTATATTCTGTCGTTTTCGGAGCGGGGACCCTTGGCTAAAGCATGTGCATGCTAAAATGAGCTTTTCAGGTGGCTTCGAAATTTCAAAAGTCGGTAGATAGGTAGGTAGATTCTACGAATCCATTTCATACATCAAAGAATACAATCCTTGATTTTCATGTTATATATATATATATATATATATATATAACGTAAAAAATTCGTCCTAACGCAGAAAAATCCGTCTTGGCAAAAGACATGTCAATTTCGTTAGCCAGTCCGATTGCTCTGAAATTTCAGGCTCAACTTTACAATTCAATGGCCAAAAAAATCGTAAAAAATTGGTTTTTTGACAAAAGGGCATGTGGGGTGTCACAGTCAAAGTATTTATCAGCGCTGAGTCTAAGACTCCTAATAAGTGAGAAAAATCTATTTTTAGTTGATAAATGCCGACAATTAACCAAATTTTTGGGTTTGGCTGCATGTTTCAAAATATTCTTTGCGCTCTCGTCACACGGCTGTCCTCTCAGTTTTATTCAGGACATGGTTGGCCTCTATGATCAGAAGTGAAGTGCCTAATTTGATGTTATCCATAACTTTTCATTGAAAATTCGCTGTATTAGTCATGCTGCATGACTGAGGATTGATGAAATTTTCAGGAATATTGTGGATTTAGCCCTAGATGGTCCCCTATTAGTTACATCATGATTGAATCAGCGGTACGCTCTAGGCATGCGTGAACGCAATTTTCTTGTGATGGTCGTAAGTCATGTTTAACAGATTTTAGTCAGGTTTTCAGAGATGATGCGGGGAAGGTCCCTTGAGGTCCCTTACGACATCATCATGATTGAATCAGCAGTACGCTGTACGCTTGAGCGAGCGTTTGTCTTTCTATATTTCCTTGCTACAGCCATAACTTCCACAATTTAGATCAGATTCCAATGAAATTTTTAGGAATAGTATAGATTCAGCCCTAAATGGTCCCCTTCTAGTTGCATCACGATGAATCAGCGGTACGCTCAGCATATGCGTGAACGTAATTTTCTTGTTGAAGTCACGTTGAAGCCACGAGGAAGCTTCTGAGCCGTGTCCTTGGCAGGGTATCCCCCCCCCCCCTCCCCCACAAAAATTAAGGTAATCAATAAATTTCCAAAAATCATGCTAAGAATCTTCATTGAGAATGTCGGAATAGGTATTGAATCACGGCATCACTTTATCAAGCCGTAGTTAGAATTTAATGGTTTCAATTTTTAAAAAATCATAATCGCTGAATTCTTGATTTGAAAAGTACAATATGCTCTGTTTAGTACTTATCTCAAAAAGGATTCTAATACAGAATGAAAGTAGTCTATCTAATACAGAAATTATAAACATTTTCGTAATATTTGTGTTTTAGCTGAAGATTTTGAATTGAAAACGATGCGTTCTAACTACACATCAAACGAAATCATCTTTTTTCTTTTGAGTAATCTTATACTCAACAGATAAGGAATAATGGGGCTAATGTAAGCTATAGGAGCATGAGAGTAATCAAGCCGGCGTAATAACCCGTTTACAAGCTGTTCTTTTATTCATGAATGGTTCTCGTTAAGCAGGACCTATTTACAGCAAACGTCCAACGCTTCCCATTAAATCTTCAGTTGAAAATTTAAATTTCTTTCATAGTGTGTACCTAGTTCCTACCGGCTACAGCGACACAATGCGATTTATTGGCTTCAAAATTATGGTGCAGTCCTTAATTTAATATAGATAACTCAAGTAAAACAGGGTAACTAGCTGAGGTAGTAGGTATAACGAGTCCACGAAAAGTCTCAAATATGACAAAACACCAACAATATACCCTTCCAATTCACCAGTGGGGTCCGTGATGCCACTCCTTTTGGTGACGGAGGGCAGCATGGCCCACTTCAGAATCGTGCCACTGCTTAGGACACCTCGTTCAATGCCGCTAACGACCCTTCTGGTTGTGGTGCGGCTTAAACCATTAAACCTCCAAAACCTCTGGAATGCCACGCTCACGCTATCAAGGTTAAAGTAGAGTAGGTACCGATCACATCCTTGTTTCTCAAAATATTTCAGTAACAAAATCAGGAGGCTCATGCTCTAAAGGGTTCTGACCTGGAATGTCCAGTTGGTGGAGCGGTACGGATTCAAACAAAAATTGTCCGTAATTTCAGAATTTTTTAGGAATCACCTCGAAATATTAATTTTTAGAAATATCTGAAAATAGCATTTTACCCTATTTCAAGGCTTAAAAAATAAATTGGTTTTGACCAAAAATTATTGAGAAAAACGAATTTATAAGTCAGTAAATGTAAGACTTCTACTGAGTTATAAAACAAAACTTCATATTATAGTTTGCTCTCATAAAACATCAATTATGGTTGAAATTCACAACAAATCACTACTAAAACTCAAGAGATGCAAAAATGTTTTTAACACAGAATGTGCTTTAGTCTTGGCATCCCAACCGAAAACTGACGCACCCCGTACCCCATACATTCCTCCTAGACGAGTCAAAATGTGTGATATCCCCCAAAATAGACGCTCCGCGTAAAAAAGATTCCTATCCTAAAAAATGCACATCATCCAATTTGGGCCAAGCCAATAGTCACTCTTTTTGACTGCGCTTGGGAGTGAGACGCTTAGCACATATCCGTTAATTACCCAATAAACACCATTGTTCTTCTCAAAATGTGGTGAGGGAATACCTCCTTCAAACGGACTTCCCTGATTTTCATTTCATTTCTGTATAAGGACCAGAACCCACGGCCATTGCTTGCTGTTGCAGAGCTCATCAAATTTTAACACGAGACCAGTCCGAAGTATGTAACACTGTTAAATACCTTTCTAATACAATTTTGTGAAATGTATTCCTTTTCGTTACTTCTTACAAATGCAAAGCTAAAGTGGTCCGTAAAGAGCGCTGTACTAATCCACAGTAACATAAAAGGGTTCACATCCCCATTTAATTTATAAATATATAACAATTATTATTCAACATTAGGAATATATTTTCAGCCTCCGTGAGATGTCTGCATCCACCTCCACACTTACTAATACGTTTGTGTGATAAACGAAAATCATTGAGTAGCAGATTACAGGAGACTGTTTACTTATTACGGAGAACAATTTTGCATTATCATGAAACTTTTTAAACTTTACCCAACAACATTTTTTGTAAGTTCTTCACTGGTTGCAGCTACTTCCTCTATAATTTTGTCTTTATGTGAGCCGTAAAATGAGTCTCTCTCTTCATTCATAAAACGTAGCCTTGACAAGACCTTGAGGGCATTAAATTGGACAAACACAAAAAAGAAAGCTGTCTACAACACTAATAATGTCTAAAAAAAAAAGGAAGAAAATTACTCATAAGAAGTTTATCAAATATGAACTTGAACATTAAAAAATGTATGCACAAAATCACGCTGAAAAATCTACTTAAACTTCAGTAAAACGTAGTAAAAAAATCGATAAAACCGTAGGAAATGCTTAAAACCTAACAAATTTGTTTGAATAGTAGATTATTATTTGAAACGAATTTTTTTTTTTTTTTTTGGGCCATGGAATTGATAGTTAACCATTCTTTGCACTCAATGTGCTCCAATTTCCAAAAAATTTAGCAAAAAAATATTTACGATAATTTACGAAAATTCGCTCATTCCATCATGCTGCTTGATTGGAACTTTTGATACTAAGTAATCAGTCTCTCAGGAAGTTCAGTTGATACCTACCTTGTTTCCAAGATGTGGGTTATAGCTAAGGTAATGAAGAACTTAGAAAACATTTATCCTGCAAAATGCTGAACTCCGAAATCTAAATTGAATCGCAGAATATTATATGGAACGAGTTTTTTAGCCAAAATTCGGTAGGTAGTTAACAATTTTTTGTATTCTAAAGGCTCGAATTTTAAGACAATGTAACTCCTAATAGGTACGATATTTTACGAAAATTCGCTCATTCGGACATGCTGAATGACTGGATCTTTATTCATTGAAAATTTGATGAGATATTAACTGTTAGATGAAGTGTTCGTAACCGTGTCAACAGGCTGTTGGTTGCTAGTTAAACCGAAACCCAGTAATCGATAGCTAGCTAAGCCAGTAAAGATTACCCCCTGTCGAACTCTGAAGACAGTAATTTATTTTGCAAAATTTGAAAGCCTTCTTTCTTATAATTGAAAAACGAATCGGGCTGGAAAAGGACTTGGAACTAAATTCAAACCCATTAACCAACACATGATTTGATTACTGGGTAACTGGTCTTTTTGAGACCCCAGTATCCGATGCCCTCAAATACCATCCAGTTCACAGATCAGGGGCTTAAAAAGGCCCAAAAACGTACAGAGAATCCATAAATTAATAGAACTCAAAACAAAGCCTCGCTTTGTGGTTCGCTTCGCTTTTATGGCAGAGTGACCTTGTTTTCGGCGAATATTTGTAAAAAATGGTTGGATTGTTTGAATGGTTTCACATTTGCATTTGAAATTAGTACCAAACACTTATTTTTTATTTTTTTTTAAATATTTTTTATATAAATTGAAACTGTTGGAAACTGGTGCATTGTTGAATTATGGTGCAACTTCCCTAATTATTTGATTTCTTTGTGGGTCCCTTCGGGGCTCCTTGGCTCGAGGGCCCTCGGCGATCGCCGACTAGTCAACCTGGCCAGTCCGAGATGAGTATCCGGTTGAGACTAATAGAAACTGTAAGTACTGTACCTTCAAATAGCGTTTTATATCTGTTTATAATGTGTATTTACACTAACAACTACTCATTGGCATTACCTTTTTCCAAGAGAACATCTATTTTGTCCAACTGATCTGTATACAATTTAGTAATTTGCATTTCAAATAAATGGAAGTTTTTACTAAGGGATTGACTACTTGATGTTGTGTATTTTTGAGATGAGCGCAAGAGAGCATCCAGACCCGTAATCTATACACATCATTCAATTCTATCACAAAATCAATCCCTAAAATGCGGGCTGCCCCGCGCCGCAACCGCAAGTTAATAGTGACGGGCCTCTTCTAGAAAAGACTCCGAGTTTTTGTCATAAAATTGGTAGTTAACAAATTCTTCGCACTCAAAATGATCAAATTTCAAAACGATGTAACAAAGTATAATGCGATAATTAACAAAACTTTCTCATACGATCATGCTGCTTGACTGCAACATGTTTTCTCGTATTTTTCTTCCGAAATTCTCCCGAAAGTGTCATCGGCATCTGGCAACATTGTCTCAGGCTGTTCAGTGCGTAGCACTACCGGAATCCCCCCATGATCAGCCTAGAACTCAATATTCATCCGCGGAAGTGGTGACGAGAAGATGAACGGGTAATTAGCGGATAATTTGCTTCCATTCGATACATAATGAACTCCCAACCACTTCCCCCTCCCCTCCCTCATTCCTTCGACAGTTCGGGGAAGCAATAATTAATCAAACACCACTCCGCTAAGTTTAGGCTTCAGCCGATAGACTGATGTTTGGCGCTATAGAGGGAAACCAAGTAATAATGGAGCTTCGCTCATTTTAGTTTGGAATTCAATTAAACATTATCTTCCCTTCTCTCGGGTTTTGTGCAGTTTCAACAACCTTCCTGAAATTGCCTTCCTCTGACAACCTGTGGGGTAAATTAGTCGAAGTGTGCGGAGAAAATGAGTGAACCAAAAATTGGCTTTCCTACCCATCTCACAAATACAACCAATGAACGATGAAAATTAAGAGGCAAAATATGGAGTCGATTGTTCTGGCAATCATAACAATTTAATAACAATCGTACTCAAAAAAAAAAAAAAATTCTTGTATGCAGCATGACCATTTGACCAACATTTCATAAATTTTCTTATAACGTTTACGATTAATTGTTTTGAAATTTGAGCACTGTGTGAGCACGCAAATTATGCTCTACAAATTGTATTGAAAAAAAAAAAAAAAAAAAAAAAAAAAAACCTTTTTCTAGATAATTATCATTTTATTAAAATGGGTTTCCACAACTTCGTCGCGAGTGATTTATTTCGTTTTTTTGTTGTTGGATATTTACAATTTTTATAGAATTTTTATCAAATTCAAGTACCTTCATTAATTTTTCAGCACAATTTTCGGAACTACAGATAACTTGACGATGCATCTATTTTATACCTACTGATAGTACCAACATTCTTATTTAATAAGAGATAACTTCACAAACCCAAATTTTACAGAAGAGGTCAAAGTACTCTGAGCTTCAGTGTACACAACGTAACTTCTGATGTCCTGTAGTACGTACTATTTAAGTATACACACAGGCTGCCTATAAGTGTACATTGTATGACATTATCATGCGAGCCAGTTATTCTTCCTCGCTACCTAAAAAAATTCCTACTCAACTAGATAATCAGAGAAATTACAATTCCCCAAACATAAATACTGTCTATTTTACCCTTCAAACTGTTTGAGTTCTCCAAACTACTACTTTCTAGGGTTGTAAATAATTCCCGTACCTGAAATCTGATAAGTATTATGTATGTAAATGTATAGGAAGCGTTTCATCATATTCGATAATCAGAGAAATTACACTTTCGATTCATCTTGATTAACAGTGCAATGACTGTTGTCTTCCAATGCTTAACCCTCGACATTAATTTTAACTGAGTTAGGCTAAACTGCGGTAATTGCTTTCTGGTAAAAGTAACTTTCAAAAGTAAAATTGCATTCGCCTTTGAAACCAAAATAAAATTTAATTCCTGTTCTCTGCGGTGCGTTTCAAAACATCGGCTGGGGTCAATTTTAGATTTGATCATTACGGATTAAATTGTGATCTTTGTGATGATTTATGACCTCGAATGCCACAATCATTCATGATAGCTCCTTAGCGTACTAGCGGTAACTGATATTGGCTAGAAGGATCTTCCTTCTCCAAGGAAGCAGTGCGATCACCTGAAAGCTCTAACCGATGTCCCCTTGATGAATTGCACATAATGGAAGCGGTTAGTGATAGATCGTGGGTGGAACCACCGTCAATGAGTTCAACAGCCAATATTATCTACAGGAAGGTCGAAATAAAATTTCAGGATTTACCTACTGAGGGTGCAATAGAACCGTTTGTGTTCAATAATAGATAACTCCACAAAACCAAAACTTACGAGTGAAGTTAATGTACCTGCTTTGGGCTTCACTGTCCACAATGTAATTTTTACTGCCCTACTATTTAAGCATACACATAAGCTTCATATAAGGATACATATATATATGTAGTAGATGATCATGTGAGCCCATTACTCCCCCACCCCATTAAAATTCCGATTGAACTTAGTAATCAAAGAAATTACAATCCCTCACGCGGAACCAGCTGTCTACTTTCCACACTAAACTATTTGATTCTCCACACTACTACTAGGGTGTTTCTCATTTCATTTGCCGCTTTCATGTCCCCGACGACGAATTCTCACAATTCTTGACCAAAACTAGCGATTTTGGGGAAAAAAAGGTAGTATAAGTTGGGAGATCAACGAAGTAATAATTTGACTGCCCAAAATCCCCTTTAACCAATACACAGTGATGAAGAATGAAACCTGAAATCCTGGAAACTCATGAGTGTTACTGTCTCCTCCTACCTAACACCTAAGTAGAAGTTAGGTAGTCACGAAAAAATGACAATCTAGAACTGGCCAGGGTTACTAGCTGCAGTAAGTTGGTTCCTCTTTATTTACAGTAAGGATTTACATTTTTAAAATTTTTTCCAACCCGTGAAAAACTAGTTTTTCAGTCAGTCCCCCATATCTCTTCTCAATGGGATCTCAGGAGTGTTATCATTTTTGCGATCAAGAAAGCTGATGTAAGATGGCGGGAAACAGACAGATGTGAAGGTTATATTGTCCAGTTGAAGATGTGAGACTGTAGTGGAGTGCTTGGAGTTGCAGCAGTTTTTACAGCGAAATAAGCCTAAAAACATGTTGAGTATTTTTATTTTCAATCATGAGTGTTACACAAATTACGAGTGTTGTTGGTGCTTAAACAAAATAATCCTATATCAACAACCATACTGCTTGGTGACAGGTTTCAAACAGTAACCATCCCGAGTTTTGCCACTTCCTGTGTGACGCCATTTTTACTGGAAATTCTCATGAGTGTTACCTCTGAGGAGTGTGACCAAGGATGGGTAACACTCCTGATATCACGGTAACACTAATAGGGTAACACTCCTGAGATTTAAGCTCAATTACACTGCCTTCAACATGAATTCCGTGAAATCTGAATATTACGTTTGAACGTGATTCTTTTGTAATTACTCGAGCCCCGACAACAATTTTGCCAAATCATTCATTTTACAGAAATTAATTGTTGAAATCTGGTAACACTCATGAGTTGGATATCCTGTTTTTTAATACAAAAAACATATAAAATACATCAATGAAAAACTCACTGTTCATCTATGGAACACGAATCTGCAATGTACAATGAGTAGTATTTGCTGATCCAACCTCATTTTCGAGCACTTTCATATTTCACGTCACTGAGGTTCTCAAACGCCCCAAAGCGGCAAATGAAATGAGAATGACCCATTAGGGAGAGTTACCGTCATCTTTATTGATTTTCCTGCTGTAATATGTGTATAATCAGATATGTAAAAGGTATGTACAGAAAGCTTTTCATAATGATGATAAGAGAAAATACAATCCAAGTCAACTTGATAATCCAAGAAACTCTTTGAGATAACCCACGAGATTGATTGTTTTCTGGTGAAAGTTGGTCTTAAAACGTTATTCTATTCGCTACTGTAACCAAGATGAAACTTAACCCTCACCTGGAGAATCCTGTAAGGTTCCTGGGTTTCAGAATCGATAATCGACTCACCTGGGCACATCACCTGGATTATCTTTCATCGCGTTTGGCTTCTTGCAATTTCGCCCTCCGCCGCCTTTCTGGTTCAGTGTCGTTGCCGTTTCTGCGTGCTGTGTTCTACGCACTATTCATGAGCCGAGTGCCATATATAGTGTGATCTTGTGGGGCAGTCCTGGTGGTGTTCTCTCTATATTCAGACTGCAGAAGGCAGCTGTTAGAATTATCTTTGGTCTTGGTTACCTTGAAAGTTGTAGAGGTTACTTTAAGAAATTGAATTGTTTAACTGTTCCCTCACTATATGTATTGGAGTGCTTAAAGTTTGTAAAGAGTAAGATGACCATAATCAATAGTAACCAGCATCATCATAACTATAGTACGCGTTCATCTAACCTATTATGCCCCCCTTTTGTATGTCTCTCTGCGTCTCTACGTAACGATCCCCTGCAAAACGGAATCCGTTTCTTTAACAGACTACCAATTTCATTAAAAGAATTGCCGGACAAGACTTTTTTGAGAAAATTAAAATGTATCCTGGTTGAAGCCGAACTTTATGACGTACCTGAGTTTTTTAATTTAAATTTTATTGACTAGCATGCCGAGGAATATTTATACCAGTACTCGATGATGCTTAATTTTAGTTTAGTTTAGTTTATTGCTGGATGGTTACCTCCATTGCAGAAGAAAATGTGTTACTGTTGCTTTTGTATGTTTTTTATGCCAGTTTTGTTATTATATTGACTTGTTGACAGTTTCTGTTAGTAAAATAATTACCTTTATATTTTTTATCTTCTGTGTATTATTATCTTGTTAATGACGTACCTACTTATGTATTTCTGACTATTGTCATTCCCATTTTGGGCCCTACAATAAAAAATATTTGATTTGATTTGATTTGATCATTATTTGTTTGCAGTGCTCTACTAAACATCATTCAGGGTTGATTGACAAATATCCACAATTTTGAAGTCAACTCGGTGTCTATCCAGAACGCCTCAATTATTCATGATAGCTCCTTAGCGTGGTAGCGGTAACTGATATTGGCTAGCAGGATCTTCCTTCTCCAAGGGAGCAGTGCGATCACCTGAAAGCTCCAACCGATGTCCCCCTTGATGAATCGTTCATCATGGAAGCGGTTAGTGATAGATAGCGGGTGGCATCGCCGTCAATCTGTTTCCCTCGGAATGAGGTGCCGCTCTCCCGATCCTCCTCCGCCCCAAACTCCTCTGATGATCTCGTAATTATTGTTCCGGCGGACCCCCGTTAGTCATCTGTTATTATCCTATCTAATTGGATCCGAAGGTGATGCTCGCCCGTTCGAGGCGGGCCCCCGTCCATCCCGCCAATGACACTTGGAGACCTTCCCGGATTCCTATTACAATCCGTGATCTATTACTTTTGCGCGTTTCGATTACACGGTATCGATCATTTGATAGATATTCTGTTAGGCCCTTCATTCAAATTAATTCTAATTTGAACATTTGAATTCAGTGCACTCTGCCACCACTAACTAGATTATATATAAAAGTTTCCAGTTATGCAGCATAACCATTGCGTGATTTTAGTATTTATAGTATGTTAAGCCTTTTTGATACATTATTTTCAATATAGAAACTTTCTGATCGACCAAGAAATAAAATAAAATAAAATAACCCCCCCCCCCTCCCTCCCACCAACAGTCAAAATTTGTTAGTTTACGTAGGTACATTTTAAGATGCGTAGAATTAAAAAAAAAGTATGTAACTTTAAAAAACCGGGTATTGCGCATGATAACTGGAGCGGACTGGTTTGTGCGAAATTCAGTTCTCCACAATGATCTTGGAATCCCGATGGTGAAGACTGTGATCAAGGACACATATGTGAGAATGAGCAGCAAAATGGTGGACCATACTAATCCCTTAATAGCATCCATTCCCATCAATTCACCTGAACTCCCACCGAGCCGTCGCCTAAAAAAACGCCGCCTTCAAGACGCTCTATTAGGAGATATGGAGTTCGAAAATTTGGAATAAACTGGATGAAGGGTAGCCACTGGGCTACACCTCACTACATGTGCCATGTGAATTAGGATCTATCCTACTATATTTAATTTCGAGCAAAACTGTAATGTTTTTAAACAATAAAGTTATCTAATTAATTAAAAAAAAAAAAAAAAAAAAAAACTTTAAAAAATGTTTTTGGAGTCCGTTCGTCCGCCTTGCAACATCCGAATTTAATAGACCCAAGTTTATGGAATTTAGGTTAAAAATTCCTTACGAGTTCGAGTTGGTTCTCGCTCTTCGGCGAATACACATTCGATGAATAATAAAAAATAATATTGAAGGGCTAAAGTATGTTTAAAACATCAGGATTTTGAATACTTTCGAAATAGATAATTCCTTCCGATTCTACGTATCGGTAGCGGAAGCATTGTTTTTCTGCTTGCATGAGTGTTTGTTATGTGTCTCCGAATGTTTGTAATGAGTTTAAATTCGAGTTTTCATCCGATTTTGATGAACTTTCAGGGAATGTTTGGGTTAGGCTGAATATAGTCCCCTATAAGTTTCATTGATCAAATCAATTAATTAATCAACCTGAACCTGCGCAATTCCATCGCAACTCAATCAACCGGAATCCATCAAGCATAATTTTTTCACTTCCTAGTCGACCGAGCTCAAATTCGGAAGCAATCCTTGAATGCTTTCGAGATCTTAATTTTTGAATATGTCAGCCCTATAATGCTACCCTTTAGGGTTGATTAAAATTAATTGACGCCGAGCTAATACAATCAACTAAACCTCAAGTGTTATTTTGTAAGTTTTTATTCAATTTTTGGATTCCGCATCTAAAAGCGTAAACCCAAAAATGTTGACAGGTGGTTAAACTTTTTTCTTTTTTTTTTTCTTGGTCGATTACAAAGGTTTGTTATTAAAATAATGAAGCAAAACTGTATAAATGCGTTACTTGCATGCAGTTCATGTGCAATGTTTGGACAGTTCAAATTATTACAAAACTCACTTTTTTAACGCTACTCTTCAGTAACTGGGGCTCATGCGCATTGTCCACTGCATCCAACAATGCAAATAGAAATTTGTTTACTTAAAATCTCTTTTGAGAAATGAAGGATGAGTAGGAGCAACAGCTCTTAATGATACTGTCCAGATTTAAATGGGATGATCGAATCGTTTTTTTCCCAACAACTCTGCAATATTCTGAGAGAGATTATACGGCTAGGCCATGAGAAAGTTGTGCTTGTTGGATTTTACATTTCTGCTTGTGTAGAGTGACGCAAGCACTGATTTATGATGAAAGAAACTGATGGGGTTCGCCTACAGCCTAACCCGCACTTTCCTGAAAATTTCATTAAAATGAAACCGGAGATGAAAATGAGAGGAACTGAAACGATGAATACGGGTGGAAATTTTGGTTTTGGCTAAATAGGAGCCATCACTTTTCCTATAGGATTAGGGTTTTATACGATTCTTACAAAACTATGCTTACAAGATAGATTTCGATGCTTCAGTCAAAAGTCCAAGAAGAACCACCAAGAAGGAAAGTAAAAAATTGAAAGAATCTTAGTTATACCCAATTAAGCGCTGGAAATTGTAATTATACAAAATTTACCCCCCCCCCCCCTCCCCCCTCAACTTCTTTCGACAATTTTTGATTTACCGATGTGAAACTTGGAGGGCGTTTTGGGGTGCCTCTTACTAAGTTTAATCCAAATCGGAGAGGGGGTATTGGGTACGTACTTGAAAAAAAGTTTCCCCCTATTACATTTTTTTTACTCAATGATATCTCATTATGAAAATTCTTTAGTACGGAACAAGATGGAGAAGCGAGAATTGCGAAATATTATAGAAAAACCGCGCATCTTCATGGTTCATCAGTTTCACTCTGAGCATGTAATAGGTTGGCCGCCACCACCTTGTTCAGTACGAAAATGAAACGTCAAAATGTTGTGTCATTTGGCAAGAAATGGAGAACAAACTTTCCGAAAAGTACCTACCTACCCCATATCCTCCCACCATTTTTTTTTTTTTTTTTTTTAATGTTAATTCTTTTTTCTTAAAACTGAGTATTACTATTTTATGTACCCCAAAAACGCCCTCCAAGTTTCTTCGTTATCTCAGAATTTTTAAAAGTAGTTAAAGGGAGGGGACTTTTTCATACAATTTCCAGCGCTTAAATTGGGAATAACTTAAAATTCTCCAGTCATTCGTTGAGCCGATGTGTGCATGGATTCATCAGAATTTTATGAAACCTAAATTCCATAAGAAAATTACGAGGTCCTTTGTTTTCCATGTCCCAGAACTGAAAACATTGCATCTGCTACTTACAGGTAGACCCAGAAGCAATAGATGGTACCTGCAAACCTACCCCAATATTAGAACAGATTCAACCAAGTTTCTCAGAACAGCTGAAGTTATCAGCAAAGATATTCTCCCCCTCCGCCTTACCCGAAGGGACCTCGTTCTTGAGGTTAAACTGAGTAATCATTCTGATATTAGGTAATATCACTAACAATCAGACGCCTTTCAAGGAATATCCCCAGTGACGGCTGCTGTAAAGGTGAAGGGTTTAGTACCCCGTGGCTCGGTTACCTCCGAGTTACCTCTAAGTACGCCCACCGTGATGACACCTTTGCTCCATTGAGATTGGCTCATTAGCCGCTTCTGGGCCATTTTGCCCACCTGGACCTAATGTCTTCTCCTAGCTACTTAAATAAGTAGTAAGCCCTGCCTTTCCGAATTCCCTCGCTGCGATTTTACGGGAGAAGTGAAAAGAAAAAAAGAGAAGGGATTTCGTTTGTTGTTTCCGTCGTATCCTACAATCTCCCAGAGAACCTATCATTAATTCCGGCGTCCAAAAGATGTGTCATTCTTGAAGTTCTATGAAATATCCATCGTTAGTCTACAACTCAGGTTACATCACTTAAAACTTTCAATATTCTTCAAGCACTTTAAAACAGGAAAGCCCGTTGTTTAAAATACAGCGGGCACTAGAATGGGAACATCCTGATAGAAAATGCCTACATTTTCATCACCATAAATGGAGTAGATGGAATAGAAAATAGAACATTTGTGTACAAAATTACCCTGAAAATTGTGCTTTAAATTTCATTAAAATATACTAACAAATCGATAGGAACTGCAAAAAAAGCTAGGAATAAAATAGTCTCTTTTTGAATAGCAGGTTATTACTTAGAATACTTTTTTTGCCATAAAATTAATGGTTAAAAATTTCTTTGCACTCATAAAGCTGTAATTTGAAAACAATTTACCACTATACAATTCGATAATTTACAAAAATTCGCACATATGATCATGCTGCATGACTGGAACTTTTTCTTAGACGATAACACAAGGTCATTATTGGAAAGAATAATTCGGTAGCTTCAAAACCCAGGTATATATTCACAGAAAAAGATACCTAAGAAGAAAATTTTGGCAAATTTCAATTTCATCATTTTTCAGAGCCAACGCGATATCTTGATTTTTAACGAATTCGCTAATTGCATATTACCACCATGATGGTTGTTAATCACTTCTACGTTGTGATCTATCTCTTCAGCTTTATGAATTACGGCTATTGAAAAGCGAAAATTCTCGTCTGAAAACAGGAACGTCTTCCGAGGGAATGCTCTCATTCGAGGCGCTAAGTGTTCCAGCCTGGATAATGGGGAAGTAAGTGCATTGAAAGGCCTCCCCACAGGGCTAAATGACACTGAATGTGGAGGCCTCTGGGGGTTGACGCGCGGAGGGATATCACTTAGGGAATAGTTCCCTACAACTTAAGTCATTACCTGGCTTTGAGTTTGATGGAGCATCAAAGGAGGCTCAACTTGTATAGACGAGCTCCAAAGGTAGCAGCCCCAGCGCGGTATCATTGAAAGCATTATCAATAATACATAAAAGGTGCGTTTGATAGACGCCGCATTCCTGGCTGGAGTTTCATCCTGTCAAATGCCGTTTTCAGCTAAAGTTTCTTGAAGTATTGTTGTTTAATTCAAAATAACCAAATTTCATGATAATTGAAAATATGTTTCATATAATTACATATTGTATTTGTACGAGCAGATTAACCGGATCTGGGTTTGCATTTAACTAGGTATTATAGTAGATGAATACCTACCCGTCCTATTATTATTACATAAGCTACGCATACCATATAAACAACCACCCAAACACCCCCAACAACCCCCCCCCCCCCCCCCCAGACACTCAACAACATTATCAGGATAAACAACTTCGTAAATAAGGAAAAGCTGGGAATTTCAATTTGATAACAAAGAACGGCGGCAAGCGAGAAGCTGTAGTCACTGCATTGACTAATGATTGAAATATCCACACAAAAATCTCCATTTTTAACAAAACTATAAACTCAAGTACAACGTCGAACACTACAGAAATCGTCGCTTTCCAGAGACTGTTTTAGTAGCAGTATCTGTACTATTAACTATTGCATTGATTACTATCTATATTATGTAGTAAATTTCGGCGCTCTAGGATGAACAAGA
The DNA here is from genome assembly GCA_030762985.1 of Adelphocoris suturalis. Lineage (NCBI taxonomy): Eukaryota > Metazoa > Arthropoda > Insecta > Hemiptera > Miridae > Adelphocoris > Adelphocoris suturalis. Next base: position 89,276,593 of record CM061042.1, read on the forward strand.
GAGGTCAGCTTTATTGATCATACAGCTGATCTGACTTCCCAATGATCACTTCCAGTGGTCATCAACTGCCGTGCCCCAAATGTCGACGCTCTAGGTAGAACGAGAGAGAAGTTGGTTTAATTGCTCATTTAGCTGGTCTGCTTTCACAACGGTAATTTTTAGTTGTCTCCAAGAGGGCCGAATTCCAGCGCTCTAGGAAGAATTGGAGATACATAAGTCAGCTGCACACACATCTGATCTGACTTCACTGACATTCTCCATTTCACTTCTAGATGTCACCAAGAGGCTGTATGCGCCAAATGTACTTTAGGTACAAAGAGAGAGAAGTTGACATTATTGCATGGATGGCCTATATACTCATAAGCCCTTGTAAATTCCCATCAATCACTTGGATGAGTTCAGGGATATCATGTCTGAGCAGTTGTTCGATGTATTTGGGTTGTGCGAAACGTTTTTGAAACCGGAAATTTCCTCTTTATCAGTTCATATTCCGGGATATGAATGGATACGGAATGATCGAGTGGGAAAGAGATGTGGAGGTGTAGCAATATTAATAAAGAAAGGTTTGGTAGTGACGGAGTTAGCACGTTCGGATTCTGTGTATTCGAGAAATCCTGAATACATATTTGTTAAGATTGAATGTAAGGGCACGAGCATAGTTGTGGGTGTGGTGTATAGGCCACCGAAAATAGGGAACATTGATGCAGTATTTCAGATAGTTGGGAATTTGTCAGCCACTCACCAACACATTATACTCATGGGCGATTTCAACTCTGATCTGCTATCGGAATCCGCTCATTCCAAACAGTTATCGAGATTATTGCGAACCTATAACTTGACCTATCTGCCCTTCAATCCAACTTACCATACAACGCACTCTGAAACTTTGCTGGATTTGATAATAGTTAACAATGATAGTGTCGTTCGTATGCATGGCCAGGTAGCTGCACCTGGGTTGTCTCATCACGACTTAATTTTTTGCAATTTAAATTTTAAAAAACTGACTAGTGGCAATGAAATAATTTCAGTCCGATCCAAGAGAAAATTCAATGAAAGCTTGTTTGTTAAGGAAGCCGCGGAACTTGATTGGAGTTCAATTTTTACTGAACTGGATGTCAATAAAAAAATTGAATTGTTTTCCATGTTAGTTTTGGCACTTTATGACAAACATTGTCCGTTGGTCAGAGTAAAAGCTAAAAAAAAAAAAACGTATATTAAATGCTTGCATACGAGTCTGCAACACATTGGGACATTTTCATGTGTGTTTTCTTATTAATGGTCATTTCCAGTTGTCTCCAAGAGGGCCAAATTTCAGCAATTTTCGTGAGCAATTTTCGTGAGCAATTATTTTCGTGACGTTTTTTTAGTTTATGTGCCAAAGCAAAGACATGAAAATGTCAAAAGTCACCAGCACCATGGATCTCAGAGGACATTAGAATCTTGATGAGGGAACGTGATTTGGCATACAAGATATTTCGGAAATCAAAAAGCGCGGAAATCCACAATTTGTATAAAAAGTTGCGTAACCGTGTAAAACAGATGTTGAGAAATGCCAAAATCCGGCATCATAACGGGCTTCTCCAAAAAACCAAGAATCCTAGGGACTTGTGGAATATTATGCGTAGTTATGGAATTGGAAGTGATAAAAGCGGAATGTCTTCTATACCAGTTTCGATAGAGGAGCTCAATGCCCATTTTTGTGGGGTTGTCGCTGAACCTATTTCCAGTAATTTGATTAAAAATTACATGAGCACCTCTAGAAACGCTGATGTTTTTGAAATGGGCCTTATTACGGAAGATATGGTAAGAAAAGCTCTGATGGCGGTAAAATCCACATCAATTGGTAGTGATGGGATATCAATAGTAATTTTGCACACACTGATTGATGTTGTCACACCTATTTTGTGTCACATCTACAACGTTTCATTACAGTGCGGAGAGTATCCTGTTATGTGGAAACAAGCGATTGTTATACCACTAAAGAAATGCAATAAACCCTCGAATGTTAGAGATTTTAGAGGAATTAGTATTCTGTGTCCAGCGGGTAAGGTGTTTGACAAAATCGTCTACGGGGAGTTGGATTCCTATATTTCTAGAAATGGAATCATGAACGATAGACAGTCAGCTTATCGCAGGGGTTTTAGTACCGAAACAGCCCTGGTAGAGGTATTGGATTCCATGAGGAGGGCTATGGATGAGCGAATGGTCACCATTCTGATAATGATTGATTTTTCCCGAGCTTTTGATCGGGTTCAACATGATCTGTTAGTAGCCATGATGTATGAAGCAGGTTTCTCTGACCAGATGATAGCATGGTTCCGATCATATTTAACTGGGCGTCGGCAATGCGTTAGAGCGTCCGACGGAGAGTTGTCCTCGTGGCTCGATATCGAGATAGGTACTCCGCAGGGAAGTGTTCTGTCTGCCAAGATTTTCACCCTCTTTGTCAATAAATTACCCGAAATTTTCACTGACGCATCTTGTATGATGTTTGCCGATGATCTCCAGGTGTATAGATCATGCAGAGTGGGAGATATAAATAAATGTGTAGAGGTGATGAACGTTGAAATGCGTAAATTAGAATGTTGGTGCGCCGAGCACGGCATGGGGATTAACGCTGCTAAATCAAAAGCTCTCATTGTCGGATATACCAGGCTGATCTCCTCAGTAAACCTGGACGAATGCCCTAAAATCTGTGTAGGAGGATCTGAGCTAGACTATGTTTCTGAAGTAAAGAATTTGGGAATTTTGATGTCAAATACGCTGTCATGGTCAAGTCAGGTAACATCCATCTGTAACAATGTATACAGAGGACTTTATCAATTGAGAAGGATAGCTATAGATTTCCCGTTCAAAATCAGGCTGCAGTTAGCACAAACTCTTCTGTTGCATTATTTTGATTATGCAAGTTTAGCCTATTGCGACATAACTCAAGAGTTGTCCCTACTACTTCAGAGAGCTCAGAATGCCATCGTGAGATTTGTTTTCAGGTTAAAGTTAGACACTCACGTGACGCCTTACTATAAAGAGCTAGAGTGGCTAAAGGTTGCCGACAGATTAAAGCTGTCTACGGCAACCCAGCTATTCAAAGTGCTCAAATTCGGTACGCCCCCGTACCTGTGCGATAAATTTAAGTTCATGGCAAATATCCACCAAAAAGAGACCCGAAACGCCGCGAACCTCATTCAAATGCCCCTTCACCGAACGAGTATTTATAACAAGTCCTTCTGTGCTAGAGCCATAAGAATTTATAATGAAAACTCGGAAATGTTCGACACTAGCATAACGGTAGAGACCTTCAAAAAAAGATTTAAGGAACGCCTAACAGTGCAAGTAAATACAGAGGAAGAACTTTGACTAGGTATTTGGGAACGGAGCAACAATGTGAATTTTGGTGTTCTTCTTCAGATGCCTGCCTGTATTTGGTGAGCATCTGGAGAAGAATAACACCTGCAATTAAGGATAATATATTATTAACAATTATTTTACTTATTGTACATTTATCGATGATGTAAAGGAGAAATCTTTATGTTTATTTGTTTCATTGAAGTACGAAATTTTTTATTTATTTATTTCCAGTGCCTACCTATGTTATAGTATGTACGATTGTTATAAGGATAAGATTGTTTTTTGAATTTCAGGGACAATGTAAGAGTGGGCCTTATGGTCTAAATTGTTACCTGATCAATAAATAAAGAAATCAATCAAAATCAATCAATCAATCACAATCAGCAGTCACCAAGAGATACAATATTATAACAAATTTCAGCGCTCTTGGATGAACGGGGGAGAAAATTAAAGTGATGACATCAAAAGTATGTCGAGGGGATCGAAAAATTTTGCAAAACGTGATGTCAATTATTAACAAATCGTAAAATAAACATAATCGATAACATATCTATAGATGTAGGTAAATATAATATTAAATGACTTCAATATTATTTATTTAATAACAGATTTAATTCGTTCATTGGTCACCATATATCACTGATTTGGTTCATTTTCAATAATAAACCTTTGTAATCGACCAAGAAAAAATTGTAAGAACCTGCTAAATTAAATAAAATGTGTCGTATCAGAATGAATTCCACAGTTCAATAATGTGATTCCTAATCAACGAAACCCGGTAAACAGTGTCTCCAAGTCCCAATAAACGTTTGCTATGAAAGATAGTTTTATATAGTTTTGTGATCCACGGTGTTTTAATAATGGCTAGATACAAAAGCTGTATTTTTATCACAAACCTTAAGAGGGTCAACTTCGTTTTCGCCTTAGGATTGAGATGAATTATTGTGAGTCAAATTAAAAAAAGTTCCAGTCATGCTGCATGAGCGAATTTACGTGAAATATAATGTAAAATTGTTTTGAAATTGGAGGTTTTTGAGGGCAAGGAAATTGTTAATTAATGTTAATTTTATATCGAAAAAGTATTCTAAATAATGATCTCCTATTCAAATACAGGCTTTGAATGTCTAGCTTTTTTTGCAGTAATTATCAATTTTTTCACAAATGTTAATGAATTTTAAGTAAATTGTCAGCATAATTTTGTACATAAATTTTTGAGTGTTCTATTTCATAGTTAATACACATTATTTGAACAATATTCTGTAAAAAATATAAATTTTACGATTTTTAGCCGTTTTTAGTATTTTTTGTGTACATTTTTGAAATTTGACCAATTTAATGTACTCAAAAGGTGCTGGCCAACGAACTCATCCTTTTGTTGAAAAAAAGCTCGATTTTTTGGCGCAAGAACGGAATTCGTATCTCAATCCTAAGGAGAGTTATCGTCTGGAATGACATACAAACACACACCCACACACACACACACACACACACACACACACACACATATATATATATATATATATATATATATATATATATATATATATATATATATGAAAAAGCGTTAAACTCTAGGATTCGTTTCAGAAGAAATTTTTCAAAAATGTTTATTTTAAAATTTTCAGAGCCATTGCAATAGTTCATTTTCTACAAAAATTAAAAAAAAAAATATGTTTCATGCCTACAAACTCCAGTTTCAAATGTTGAATAGCAAAGAAATTCGCTTTGATATTCATCCAGTTATTAACTACAAGCATGTTACTACCATGACTGCGTTTGCTCGTCTAGCGTTCCTGCAAAAATTGAAATCACGAGCCATCCTAAGGACATGAATATGTCAAAAACTAAGGAAACATACCCGTATGTTTATCGTTCAATTGCAAACAACCTCAAACTGAAAACTGCAATTTGTCGAGGTTCTAAAACTAACGTGGAATAAGTACCTAGATCCTTGAAAGAATTATCTGCGTATTATATTGGTATTTTTGGATTGAATTGATAGGCTCAATCTAGGCTGGGCTGGACAGTTGCAAAATTTTAGTTTAAATAACCTTATCAATGATGAACTGAAACATAAAAAATGTTATGTTCAAAATTACGCTGAAAAATGTGCCCAAATTTCAATAATATTTTGAAAAATCGATGAAAATGCAAGAAAACTAATAATCCAAAATGTTTTCTTAATTGCAGAATATGATTTAGAACAAGATTTTTGCCATAAAATGGTAGTTAACAATTTCTTTTCGCTCTAAATAATCAAATTTAAAAACAATGTACCACGATGTAATACGATAATTTACGAAAATTCGCGCACCCAATCATGCCGTATGACTTAAACTTTTTTCATTAATTTTTGACAACGTTTAATAATTACCAATTTACCAGTGATATGAGTAAGCTTCCAATCATGCAGCATGATCTTAGGAACGAATTTTCTAAAATTACCTACCGTATTATAATATGTTAAATTGTATTGCAATTTCAGCAATTTGAGTACCTACATAGGAATTGTTGAAAACCAGTTTTTTGGAGAAAAAACTCTCACTAAAAAAAATTTGGTGATTCAGAAAAGATTTTGGATTTTTAGGTTTTTTAACAGTTTCTAAAGATTTTTCGTCAAATATTAATGAAATTTAAATTCGTTTTTCAGCATAATTTCGTGCAAAATTTTTAATGTCCTAGTTTAGTTAATCGTTGTTAATTTTGTTTTGACTGAAACTCTGCTAAAAATTATAAATTTAACGATTTTTGGCCGTTTTTAGCCATTTTTGTAGTACGTTTTTGAAATGTGGCCAATTTAATATGCTCAAAAATTGTTGGCCAACGAACTCACCCTTTCGTTTGGAAAGCTTGATTTTTTGGCGTAAGAACGGGATTTTTATCTCAATCCTAAGGAAAGTTGTCGGTCTATAATGACACCAATATATCTATATGAAAAAGCGAAACTACAGGAATCGTTTCAGGATGCCTCAAAACAGATTTCAATAAAGAAATTTATCAAAATTTTTTTTAATTTTAAAAAACATGGGAACCCCTGGTCTACACGATCGATAATGATAATCATCTATTACGTGGGAGGGAATCCAGCAGTTCAAATCGTCCTATGTAACTCTTGATGGAGGGGAATTCGCCAAACAATAGGCGAAACACGAAACGAAACAAATGATCATAGTAGGAATAAGTGGAGGATGTAATCCCCTTCCCCCCACCACGACTAGCTTATTCGGCGCGGAGTCAGAGTTGATCCGCGAGGATCCCAATGATTGGGACTTTTGGAGTCGGAAAGGGGGGGAAGAACGGAGCTGGGGATTACCCAGTAAATCCCAATAATGGGATTTTGCTCGGGTAGGCTCTAACACTGGGGGCTAAGCCCCCTCTCCCTCGCAGCTCACGGCACGGCGAAAGTTCCGACTAGGCGTAGCTTAACAAAGCTCATCAACATCAACTTGCCCTGATTAATCCACGGTGAATTACAATTTTCTTCTCGCCGTTTACCGGGTCAATACGTATATCGTTAGTTACCTATGCGGTAAAGGGAATTTCAACGTGACGTTCTCGAACAATCAAGTCGAGTCACGAGACTCAAGACCCTGACTTGCTCTTTAGTTCAACTATCCACTGCGTGACATTTCCAGCGCTCCAGTCGCCATGAGATTTTACACAGATCAGTTTTTCGCTTTGATTAGTGGTCTGGATGCTCGCTACGCTCGCATCTCTAAAATACATACTATCAAGTAGTCAATCCCTTAGTAAAAATTTAGATTAGTTAGTCCGGGTCTAGAGTCTCGTGCCTCAACATGATTGTTCGCGAACGTCTCGTGGAATTTTACTGGCATCGATTTCAGTAAAACAGCGCAGCTCAAATGATCGATGATAGTAAAAACATAACAGCATCACCATCTTCGACAAAAACTCTTTTGAACCCTCATAGGTATTTGTAAATACTCCGTTTAATGATTATTAATGTTCATTTTAATTTCCAGTTCACAAAACATAGCCACTGATTTCTGTGGCGTGTCCTATGTATTCACGCTCCATCACGATTCGAAAAATGGCCTAGGTGCAGTACAATCTCGGATATGTTTTGTCGTAACCTAACTTCCCGAATACGTTAAGAAGTGGTTTCAAGCGGGAGTGGAACTAAACCTTGTCACGGTATCTGGGAACAATGATGCCACCCCAATGTTTTTGAAATATTCACATCTTTACTTCGGCAAATATGTAAACTCAGAAATCGTCATGGAATACAGCATTATGAGAACCCTTTACGCTACATGGTAGTCATACATATACAAAGCATTAGTGCTGCAAAAAATCGTAATCAAAATCGATTAATCAATTTATTTTTGAAACATCGATTTTGTTATAAAACATCGATTAAAATCGGTTCAAAACTTTTTCGTTAGACTAATGTTACGTCTTTTGTTCTTGAGTTCAAGCCATTAGAGAAAAAACTCAAATGCTGAAATCAAAGCTAAAATTTTATGCTTCAGAAACCATTGATAAAGAAACGCTTGCGTACGAGTCTGCAACACATTGGGACTTTTTATGTCTTTAGTTGCAGACTCGTATGCGTTGCAGACTCGTATGCAAGCTCTAAGAGCCAGTCATCTGTTCCGGATCCTGGGCATCGTCAAGCAAATGTCCTAAAGAGGCTACATACGAAATTACAGCTTCCTAGAGTGTAAAGCATAGAAATTACCTTTAAGAGCCACTCATCTGATCCGGACCCTTGGCATCGTCAAGTAAACGTCTCAAAGAAGCTCCAAACGAAATTACAGCTTCCTAGAGTGTAAAGTATGGAAATTACCTATTAAAATGATTTAACCACCGCTTCACAAATCAATCCGTTCTCGCAATATTCGGATCACCTGCTATGAATCAAATCATCGAAACACCAGCTCAATGAAATCATCAGAAATTAACAAGCGGTTGCAATCATGTTCACAATATCAATTATTGAAAATGATCACCTGAGTGTACACAAATATTCAAATAACCATGCTCATTACTCAGCTTGTTGGCCACGCACTTTGCAGTAGCTAATATAATGTGGTTGTATAAATTGACAACTTTCGAACGAATGGTCAACGAATCTTGTGGGATGAAAAACGACGAAGTACCATTTCCCTAGCAACGACTCAATTGTTAGCGAAAATCATCAGAAAACCAACCGAAACACTTTTTTTAAGTTCAAAAAAAGTAAAATAAAAAGAAAATAAAAAAAAACCCACTGTGGCCTGGGAAGCATCGTAAACTTTGTCACATAAGCAGCAAAACTTTTTTTCTCTCTTCCTTTTTTTTTTTTTTTTTTTTTTTTTTTTTTTTTTTTGTCTGAAATGTATTTGTATTTGGTTACTTCGTCTCTCATGTTTTCCCATACCCCCCTGGTTCAATTTTAACAGGCCTTTCCTCGCCCTAGTTTCAAAGATAGGCCCTAAATATTGGTATTTCAGCAAATTTTCACGAAAAATAAAGTGTTAACGTTTGTGTTATAGATTCATAGAAGCTTTCGTCCAAGCCGACTTGGCTATTCGCATAACGAAAAATAATTCCTACAGTTGAAAACCTAAACAAATAAATAAGAATATTGATCAGCGTCACGTGATTGAGAAAAGTTGTGACGATGAAATAGCTTCAATCAATAAAATTAATGCAGTTCAGATTGATGTTGTACATTAAACGCTAAGAACTTGGAAATAAGCTGAAAATTCTGCGTGGTCAACGCATATCAATCATAATTTAAAAGCGTAAAGCTGAGGGAACGTAGTAACTTGATTATGGTACCAGCATCACTCCTTCCCTGAAGTAAAACGCGGAAGGAGCTCTCGCAAGGTAGGATGGCACCCATAAACATGAAGAAGCCCGCATAGGTGATTATTGTTATGTACCCGCCTGGCCATTTCCCAGGTGCCGGTAGGTACCTATTTAAACTACCATCCCGTGATTGGATGCGCCTTTCGTTTCCAGCACTCTACCAAGCCATATACATTTAGCTAAAGGTATGTTCAACCAACCTTGCATTGCATAGTAATAATCTGTTCTGTGTACTTCAATCCCTCACCTTTCTCAAGTGGAGGTCAGTGGCCGTTTACTGGCTGGTTTGTGTATCAAGTAAATTTTAGGTTTGAAATCGCATTTTGACTTCTTCTGCTTCTTAGGAAATCGTTAGTTATCTACGTTACACGATGTACTTAAATTTTCTATTGGGAGCTACTTATTTTCGATGAGAGGGAACGATTACTTGATAAATCACTATAACCTCGGGAAGTTAGACCGAAATTTTCACGTATCGAATCGTTCGACTTGCGTACCGCTATCCTCTAAAGGAATTGGTCCGAAACTGCAGTTGTCATAAACGTTCCAGAAGAAGGTTTAGAGGAAATAAGAGAAGATATTAAGTTAGTACTACCTAGCAGCAATAAAAGGAGATAATTTACCGACGAATAGAGGTAGGTACATATTGATTCGCACCACACCTTACCATTCAAGGAAAAAGTGATCTGCTAGCTATTAGTTCTTAAATTAATAGTGTAGTATATTGAAATGATCCGTTAATGCACAGCTAAAGGAATGAGAACGAACATTAATTCGTTCAATAATCGAAGATGCTTAGATATGCCAGTGTTGTATTACAAAAACAGGATGGAAAATTAAATAGTTAATATGAACCAATCTTCATCCATGCGATGTTAGAATTTCAGCTCAGAAGCGCAGTGCTTTAGCTGCTCTGTCTGGTGGCCATTTTCGGTTTATTATTTTCAATACTAATGGAGGGGTGATAATAAACCCCTCAAAATTCGTTGGTGTTCGTTTCAAGATGCGTAAAATCCAAAAATCGAATACAAAAAATCAATCCATCCACTGTACGCTGCACAGTAGGGCAAGGATTTTGACGTTGTTTTCTTTGTTTTTCTACTCTTTATTAGTTTATGGGATGCGGGAAGAGTGGCTTTTTCATCAGAATTGTTTTTTCTGCAGTAGGGGTGCGTCTGAAAGTTCAGTTTTTCAAGATAGCTAAAAAACGTCATTTATTACTACAAAATGAATTCTTTCCGTATGCCTTTGTCTAAGGAACTAAAACTTTGGAACTTTCTAAGCTGTTCACACATATCTACTAGAGGGTAAAAAAAATTAACCGGCTCCCACAGTCGCGACAGTAACGATAGACGTTAAAAAAGTAAGATTTGCACATATTCAATGGACTTCACATTACATGCGCTACCTTCCGCCGGCCTGAAAATAATTTTCCTCGAAAGGTAACATATTGATCTAGGTGTCCTGTGAATTTCATTATCGGCCTACACCGGCTGTAGTGTCAGTACCATTTAAAACATTACCAGAAGGCGCGACCTTCCTATCACTCAACGAGTCTGTTTGTTCGAACAATTTTTTGTTTTTTGTTTGGAAGAAAAGTTATAGAAGATTTTCTGCTTCGATCGAGACCACCGCCAACTGTTTATTTAATTTCCTCGATTTTTAGTAATTTTTCAAAGTTGTTGTAACCTACCACTCGCAATTTGAGGATTTCAATAAAAGTGGGTAGGTCACAAAAACTTTGAAAAATCGCCAAAAATAGAGGAAAAGTCAGAGCTGGCGGTGGTCTCACTCGATGCAGAATTCTTTACAACTTTTCTTTCATACGAACACACTTTAAATCAGCTCAAATGGACAAAAAGTGAGAAAAATAGTCTAAAATCGATTTTTTGGATCGAAGAAGCTATTTTAGTTATAGAGACATGGGTTATATTCAGAATCAGCGCAAAATATCCTAAAAAAACATAGCTGACCTCAAGTTTTTTTTTTTTTTTTTTTTTTCTTCACAAAAAATCCCTTTTGTTCCACTTTGCGGCGTCCAGAGCTTTTCTCCGAAAATACTTGACCAAATTTCATGAAATTTGGCTAAAAAATCATACATTGGCCGAGGGTGAGCCAATAACATCAGCATCAGTTACTCTCAACCCTAAAGGGTAGTAATTAAGAGCTAATATGTAATAATATTGTAAAATCGAGACCTCAAAAACGGTCAAGGTAGCAGTAATGTTTTTTGAGTCTCATTTATAGACATCATTCCAAAGAATCAGGTGAAACCACCCGGGTCTCTGTACGTTCGTCCATTTGCTCTCCCTGAGGGCTAGAACTTTTGCAGGGGGAAACAAAATCAACATCATGGGGGCAAATCATAACTGGTGGGATATAGCAAAAATCGCATGTAACTACGACGCTCGTATCAGTTGATATAATTCCAGAGGAATTTTTACTTTACGCAACCTGGTTCGTTATAGGTAGTGGAAGCGTTGTTTTATCTTTCGGGAGACGAAACATTTTTCGTCTCCAAAATCAAAATCGTCACTCGCATTTCACGTTCAGGTCATTCTGAACAACTTTCGTTCCGTGTCTATCTTGTGTGTGTCTAGGTGTGCGTCTGCGAGTGTGTCCGTCATGTGTCCTAAAATTCTTGTAACAAGCCTAAATTCCACAGTTTTCAACTGATTTTTATGAAATGTTCATGGAATGTACAGGTTAGGGTTTAGATGATCCCCTGTCAGTTTCGTTCTTCAAATCAAAACTCAGCGCATGCGCAAACGTAAATTTCACTAACCATAATTTTCTGACGCCCTCGTCATTTGATCTCGCTGAAATTCGAAAGATCGTTGGGATTGACGGTATGATACATCCAAATAAATTTTAAAATGATTGTATCATTAGTATCTGCCGCACTTGTGCGAATGTGTATTCCTTTTAAGGAGCCTAATTTCAACTGTTTTCATCATGATTTTGAATCTGCGGGAGGTTCCGTAAATTCTTAAATTCCGTAAAGTTCTATAATAAATGCAGATTTTACCAATGAATTACGCTAACCGGGGCAATCCTTGTAAGTCGCTTGCAAGTTACCAATTTAGCAGTTTGGCTCCAACACGTTATGTCGCCATTCTCTACAGTGGACACGGTACCACCTCAAGGGGTATCCTTCCAGTATAAATAGCACGGAGGACTGGCCTGGCTCACCATTCTCAGACCGCATTTCAGTCTTACGACTTCATCCAAACCACACCTCTGATTCCTCTTTCAACCCAAGGGACTTCGCATACCAGGATAAGATATGTCAAAGTTCTCCACCTGATTTTTCAATCAGGAGTATACTTTCCTTACCAATTCAACCCACGGGGCTCAGCATACCGGGTTAAAAACTTTCCTATGCACTCCACGGGATTTTGCAATCTGGTTTGAAATCTTTCAGTTCAGTTCTTCTTTCTTCAGTTTCTAAAGTCTGTAAAGAGTTTATATTAGTTTCAGTGACAAAAGTCCGACCCTCAGCAATCACTTTAAATTTACATTCTGGAGTAACAACGGTCGTCAAATAGGTTCTCAAGATCCCTAATCAAAGATCCCCGGCTTTGAATCAGTCCGTTTTACGCCATTCGGCTACACTGTGCACTGCGCCACCCGGAAGTTTTCTCCCCAACTAATGGATCGATGTTTATGAGAACTGCTTGGTTCGTTGAGTAATTACTGTTGATAGTTAATCATTGGAATTTTATATAGGGAATGATATTTATCACCTTTTTATTGGGGTTTCGAATTCTCCTTTCGGGATGTATTCGGATTGCTGATCAAGTTTCCAGTACCTACAAGAGTTTAGACGGTTACGTGATCCACTTCTCACTAACGCAAAGAGATCGAGAACTCAGTAAAACAGATCTGAAAACCCTTAGGCCTCCACCTGAGGGTAAATACTGTAAACATAAAATCCGCAGAAGCACCGAGAGGGAAAAGAGCGGGTTTCGGTAATGAACGAGGCCCTTTCAACTTCCGGCAACTGAGTGGCACCGCGCTATCAGACTCACCGCCGCCCTTGAAGATCCTAATTAACCTGGCGCGGTGGCGGGGGTTGATATCGCCCCAGTTTGATCTGATGGTTATCTACACAAAAGGGGTTGGCGTGTTTTCTCCGAGGCTCGAGTGCACCACTCCAGCCCACCTTTTCCCCATCCTCTCTATTTTTTCCTTTCTCTCCCTAAGCGCGTGCCACTTGGTCTTCTTTTCACATCCCTTCAGTTCTACATATTCCATTGAGTGAGCATTTGACTTCAGCGTACTTCATTGAGGAAGAGCTAATGGTCGTATCATAGAAACCTGAAACGGAAGTTGAATAGGAACTAAATAAGCTGCAGAGATCACCCATTATAGTTGAATACAACATTAGTGTTAATTACGTATTTTTATGCTCTACCATACCTTACATATATACATTATTAACGATTATATCATATAAATTTCTTATCACTTGTGCCAGTACCGCCAGAGAAATAATATAAGTATATACAGTTATATAATCCACACCAAAGAGGTCCTCTTCAAAAGTTCAGCATCTTAAGCTGAATAGGAACCAAATCACCTCAACAGACCACACATCTGATTAGAACGATTCCTCAGGTTGTAATTATTCGCTATCTCACCCAGAGAGGGCCCATTCCAAAGTTCGGCACCTTAAGGTACGAGCAACTAAATTTGCTTCAGAGCTCACCATTCTGATTGGCGTAGAACGCGTAGAATATTAAAAAAAAAAAACCCCCTCTGAAGCATCTTGTATATCCTGTCAAAATTCGAGCTCAATCAATGCTGAACGCTCTGAGTTTTTGAAGCGTACACAAACTAAAATTTGTATAGATATAGATGATAATGGTAGTTCTCGTAACACATAACTACTTCCGTAAACACACATAATGCACTAAAGCGCATAACTAAATTTGCCGCTAAATCATCCATCAGCATCACATCTGAAGAGGGAATTGAAAATTAAACCGTGTGGAGGCGACTGGATCATGACGGGGGAGAGGAGTACTTTAGACTTCCGACCCACCGCATCCCAGAACCTCACGACATTGATGGATGTTACTCCGCCCCTTCATCTTGCTAATATTTAAAAGAAGATAAATGTTAGTTCCGCCAGTGTATCTTCAATCAACATATGTTGTCGAATTCCCTCTCTCGTATTTGGTAAATCCGTACCACAAAAAACGCTCGTCTCCATTTACCAAACTCTAAATTAAGATATTAATAGAAAAACTGCAATGCTATGCAAATGTACTTGAAATTTACGGTGTGGTTCGCCATTAATTTAAGGAAAAGAAAACGAATTGGATCATTCTAATTGGGTTTCCTTTACAGGCCTCGAGCTTCAATTCCAGTAATTTCCATTATGCAATATAATATACACACCTCAAAAGAATTAAGGGATCACTGAATCAGCTGATCACAGGTTTTTAAATGTTCATATTTCTGCCAGGTTTAATATTTTTAACTTTTATTTACATTCTAAATAAACACATTTCTTAGGGGAGAAACAATTTCCAAAGTGTACAGTAAATGTGAGACTGAAAAAATGATGAAAAGGGTCAAAACAGGAATGGAAAATAGAGAAAAACTGGAAACAAAAATGGCTAAAACGTAATTTTTTGCAACCGCACGGTCTTCAGTATTTGGTGTTCCCTCCGTGGCTCTTGATTACAGCTTGAATACGGCGAGGCATGCTGCGAATAAGCCTGCGAATATTTTCTCGTGGCAATAGATCCCACTCCTCCACTAGTGCTTCCTCAAGCTCCGCCAAACTTATTGGCTGATTAGGACGACCTCGAATGGCCTTCCCTAGCTGGTCCCATACGTGCTCAATAGGATTGAGGTCGGGGCTACAAGCTGGCCAATCCAAAACTTGAATATTGTGTTGATTTAGATACTCTTGCACCACTCTAGCTGTATGAGGTCGAGCTCCATCCTGCATGAAAATGAAATCAGTACCACCAGCAACTGCCCGGGGCCGAACATGAACATTTAAAATCTCATCAATGTAGCGCCGAGCTGTCAATGTGCCACCACAGAGAATCTTGAGTTCGGTTCGACCATGAATTGTTATTCCTCCCCATACCATAAGGGAACCACCTCCAAATGATGATGATGGGAGCAAGCAGCAAGGAACGAAACGCTCATTTCCTCTTCGCCAAACCTTTGCACGCCCATCATTACCAAACAAAGTGAATTTAGACTCATCTGAGAACATTACACGGCTCCAGTGTCTCAGCTGCCACCTCCTACGCTCTCTAGCGAATTCGACTCTAAGAGTTTTATGACGAGTTTTAAGACGTGGCACTTTTACAGGACAACGAGATTTCAGCCCACTTTCCCGTAGCCTATTTCGAACAGTCTGATCAGACACTCTTGTTCCAGTACTCCTACTAAGGTCATTTTGGAGTTCTCTTGCTGTAGAAAACCGATTTCGAAGTGCGTTTACTCGCAAAAATCTGTCTTCACTGACGGAAGTAGCCCTAGGACGACATCGATTTTGCCCTCGCCTCCGGTCACAGGTTAAGTGAGCCTGTTTCCTGAAAGCTTGATAATGCGCCTCGGTGTTTGAGATAAAACAAAGTCTAGAAATCACAGATTGGCTTATCCCGCAAGACGCCGAGCAAGATCGCGCTGAGAATAGACCTCCCCAAACATTTACTTCTTCCAGCAGAGTAACAGCGTTCAGCCACCCCCGGGGACCCCTGGACACATCGATTTCTGAAAGCGATCGTCTGATGGTGGTTCTAGCCTCCATCGAAGTCACAGAATGAATGAAAAAAAAGCAGTAGGACTCACGAACTGATGGAATTTCTCTTGAATACTGAAAGAAGTTGGAGCCGTGTCGCCCGGGTTTCGAAAATGATGGGCACGCCGGTTTCGCTCTAATTTTCTGTTTTGGGTCATGTCGAAGCTTGATAATGCTCGGTCACTCTCGGTGTTTGAGATAAAACTAAAGAAACAACTCCACTCGCTCTGAAGCCGAGCATTACGATTCGACCAAGCTGTTACCCACGATATTCGACGCAGGCTTACCCGGCCGATCCGAGTGTCAAATACACTCCAAATGTACAAAAAGCAAATCTCTAAGGCCGGAATATTACAAAACGGCTCAGTACCAAATGCTTCCACGCGGCTGCGACACGAACTATCTCCCCTTTCAGTCCGCCAAACCAGTACCTTGGCGGATCCACCCACATTCCTCCGGGAATGACCTGGGGACCAACCCGCATAAATCATAATCTCACGCAACATCCCTCTACACAATGGGAGATTATCAAAAACCAATCCAAAAGAAGAATATTGATCGTGCACTCGCCGAGTTCGATCAATACTGTGTACCAGAAGAAATGAGGGAAGAACGGCTACGAAGAGGCCAAACAGCGCCTCCAGCGAGAATGTCCAGCACCAAGATCGGAAGCTCTGATCACTCAAAAGTGGATGACTCTTCTGAGCCTACCACGACCTCCCGGCTCGTGTTGAATCTACTCCGAAACCCATAAATACATCGTCAGAACAGCACTTGGAAGACGAACAAAAGTGCCTAAAATCCCTCCGACACAGAGAGTTCGGAAAACGAATAACTGCCAGTGTATCTGAGCCTATAATGTCACAAAAAAATTGGGCTTGAAAATTCTTAAGTTAACGGAGCCCCTATAGACACACTGACACAACAATTAACAGTTTATGATCACGAAAGTTGTCGCTCTATCATTGACAAATACAATGATAAAATGAGCAGAATTCAAGGTAAATGGAAAAACAACGGGGTTTACCACCGTATAACCACGGAAGGAACACCTGTACACTTCCGAGCAAGACCCATGGCGGGCGAAAAACGGGCTCAAGTCAAAAGTACTTTTGACAAAATGCTTTCAGAAGGCATAATTGCACCATCGGATTCCGAATGGGCATCCCCGTTACACTGTGTGCCAAAAAAAGACGGGTCATGGAGAATCACCGGCGACTACCGTTTCCTCAACGCGAAAACGAAGAAAGACGCCTACCCTCCTCCTCACATTCGCTCTTTCCAAGCGAATTTACATGATACGCAAATCTATTCGACAATAGATTTACAATCAGCGTATTATCATATTCCAATGCACCCAGATGACGCTCATAAAACTGCAATTATTACACCTTTCGGTCTTTATGAGTTTAAGAAAATGAGCATGGGTTTGGCCGGAGCGGCTCAAACATGGCAAAGATACATGGACAGCATCATGCGAAAATTTGATTTCGCATTTGTATACCTAGATGACATCCTGGTGGCTTCTAAAAATTATAACGAACACATGAACCACCTCAGACAAATTTTTGACAAACTAGGGGAACACGGACTTCGAGTAGGTTTTGATAAATGCATTTTTTCAAAACCTACCGTCGATTTCCTGGGTTTCACTATCTCGAAGGAAGGGATAATTCCTAAACGAGATAAAATAGAAGCCATAGAACAATTTAAGAAGAAAGCTAAAATGAGATTAAGATGGCTAACATACATCTCTCAAATGACGAGTGACAAATTCACAAATTCGTTCTCCCCCTACCGCGGAGGACAAATTGAAACTCACACGAGTTGAATTCTCTCAAGGAGAAATTTGGTGTAACCTAGACCTAGGACACCCTAAGAACGTTGATGTAGAGGTTTTGCAATAATGGGCCCAAGGGGAAAGAAGAAGCCATTCCGAAGAATATACACGCCTACAGCAAGTTGTTGAGGATTTTATCTCACGAGAGCAACATCATTCTTGAAGTTGTGAAATAAATTCAGCTCTCACCTTCGACTTATTTTTGCTAGGTTTTGCAATAATGGGCCCAAGGGGAAAGAAGAAGCCATTCCGAAGAATATACACGCCTACAGCAAGTTGTTGAGGATTTTATCTCACGAGAGCAACATCATTCTTGAAGTTGTGAAATAAATTCAGCTCTCACCTTCGACTTATTTTTGCTAAATTAAGTCTTGCTCTATTAAAACTATTCCCCGTTGAAGCGGACAACAAATGTCATGAAATATTGTATTAGGTAGGTACTAGATTTTATTTTAATGTCGGTATTTTTTAATGGGATCCAGATCTTTGGGATTCCGGATTTTAAACACCAAATCTTCCAAAAGTTTTATAAATTTTGAATTTAAGAATTAAACGGAGGTGGTTGAGGTTGTCATAATTATATTTATAAAATTGTATACATCAGCGAATTTTAGGGAAAAATTAGTCACCTCATGCAATAAAAATAAAAATAATAATAATACATTTTTTTGATGTTCACCATATAGATCCGATATGGTCTTGATTTTCGATCGAATGTTCAAGAAAATTTTGATCAATAATCACTAATTTATGAAGTCTAGCATCATATAACTTCAAGCATCACTTTTCATTTTCTAAATGATCGATTTCGGCATTTTACGGTACCTGCATCTTCATTGATTATATTCCGCCAAGGAGTTTTTCATGATTATTAAAACGATTTAAATGTTATTTTCAGTTGATGGGAGACTTGTGAAGTGTAAATTATTTATTTAATTGCACTAATTTTCCACCTGCAGGTGCCTATATCTAAGCAGGTATATATTGATGACAACCTATGGATCTGCAGTTTGAAAGGGATATATTTTCATTTCCTTTCCATTGTGATATCTAGAATTCAATATCAGTGCATACTGATTAGCTGAGGTTTCTCTGAGCCTGATTTCGTTCCTAATTGACTTATGATGCTGAAACCTGAAATAAAGCTTCTTTTGGACATCTAGAATACAATTACAAAGTATGGAGAGACTCTGATCAGCTTCGGAACCTCTGAGGCTATTTTCTTTCATAATCGACTCACGGTGCTAAAATTAAGAAGAGGGTTTAATAACTAATAATTATGGACCAATGATCAGCGTAGAAGGCGTATAATAAATCTAGGTGTAATAATTTGCAGCGTTTCGAAATCACGGTGGCGTTCCTACGACAATTCGCTTGGCCCGAATCATATGATTTCATGCATTTTATAACCTGGTATCTTTCGTAAGTGGTGTGTATTTTTGAGGGGATATCATACATTTTTGGTGGTCTGAGAGGAATAGGCTGAAATGTACAGGTTAATTGGAAGGACATTCGACTTTTGTTGCCCGACAGAAACTCCATGTCGAATTTAAATTTCCTAATAGGGTGAAAAACAGAGAATTTAGCTCCCATATTTGCTCAGGATAGAACACATAATGTTGTTCATCCTTCAATGCCCTAGAGAATCTACCGTTCAAATTAGGTAGGAGTAAGTTAGCTAACTCAGCTTATCAGAATGGAGCCCATTAATTCATCCATCTCCTGATGTACCAGAGAGTCCCCCTACCAAATTTTATCTTCCTAGAGTCAATAGGAGAGAATTTAGCTCACTGAGCTGATCAGGAAAGAGCCGTTGAATTTATTCGCATCTTGAAGTCCCAGAGAGTTTCGCTATCAAATTTCAACTTCCTTGGGTGAACAGGAGATAATTTAATTTACTCAGCTGATCAGGACTTGATCGTAGCGGCTCAAAAAGGCAGTTCGTCTGGTCAAATGTAACCTATGTTTCAAATGTCAACAAAGTTGGCTAAGGAGAGTCGGTAGAAGTGGGTGAGAAAAAAAACCCAAGGTAAGATGAGAGAGGGAAAAAAAACGGAGAAAGTCCGAAAACATGCATTTTGATGCCTCGTTTTAGATTATAATCCATCTACCGTTACATAGTGGGCATCAGGCGACTCGGGGGCATGTAAAGAAATGTAAGTTTGAGCCGGCAGGGTGAGGTCAGGAGGAGGCCAATGTTGCGCCAAAGTTCTACTTTGTTACTTACACGGCGCGTCCTTTCTGTGGTTTATTGGTACTCGTAGCTTGGCGATGCGTGACTAGCGTCTCACTGGATGGAGAAAGGTTTTCCCAAGACAAAAAATCAATCCTACTCATTTTAAAGTAGAAATAGCAAAATCCAAATTGAAAAGTCAAACATCAATTTTGTCGTTTTACTGAAAAAATTATTGGTATTGTTATTTTGTGTTTAACTCTTTGAGTTCCGAAGGGTGTGATGCTGGCTCTCTTGGGGATAAAGTGTTTTTGAATTGTGCAGGGGTGGAAGGACCATGAGAAGTCGAGTGTTGAGTAGATAGGCGTTCTGTAGAGGTTGTTGGCAAAGTCATGCAAGTGCGGGATACCTGTGTAGCAATCCGGAATATGATTACTTGTTGAAATGTAGCACCTACTGTCGTCAGCAGTCTCTCTTTGGTCTCCTAAAAAATTAAAAAGTATCCATGTATCAAACTCTGAGTGTAACGTACACATTTGGTCGATCAAAATATGCTAAAATAAGGAAAAAAAATCAGCTATTATGAACAAAAATCCAAGTCGGATGAGAACTGTAAAAATAATGCTAGCAGCGAATATATGGCGTTTGTGCATGCGCTGCGTCTACTAATAGTGTGATTATGATGCAACTCATTGTAAAGGGATAATGAAACCGTAATTTCTCAACTACACTTCGAATTTGAGCCATATCAGAAGAAAATTATCACTTGACGGATTAAATTTTATGTTTCAGTGTGCAAAGAGTGAACTACTAGTTTATTAGCAATGAAATTGATAAAGTACTATCTACTGCCTAACTCACATATTTCCTGAAAACTTCACAGATATCTGAGTGAAACTGTAGATTGTATCAACAGTACTAAGCTTGTTGGAAGGACTTGCGGACACAAGGACAGACTAAAGGACACAAAACAAAAGTTGAAAAGTTTGATTTTGACAAACTAATATTTATTATTAATATTTGCTTTTCCTTTCCAAGAAGCAATTAACATTGTTTCTATCGCATGATATAATTCGACAACAGTTTGTTGGAAATGAATTTGAACAATAAAAACTATATATATATATATATATATAACGGAAACAAACCACTAATATGAAAGACAAAAAGCAAATATGAAAAAAAAAGGAATCAAAAGAATTTCCTGTACACAGAAAAATGCGCATACTTTGGAAAAATGCTCTAAAAAAAACTGGTAAAAATTGAAAATCTGTCTTTGTTATTCATTTGCTTGTTATACCGGCGGTTAAAAAACCGGTAAAATACTCATAATCCGTAATGAGAAAATGGATTAGATAAATGTTTTAGAGGATGGATTGGTGGTTGTATATTGTAATGTGATATAATGATGCTCTTTAGAAAATAATAAACATATCGTAGGTGAAAATAATTAAATAAAATGGTGAAGGATGAAAATTTTGTCATAAATGCTCATGCAGGATGGCTGAATCTTTTCATGTTCATAGAAGGCTGATTTCATAAAGCGTCGATTGCTATCATAATGTTATTACCGCTCCGTAACTGATTATTCAACACATGTTTACGCTCCGTATGAGGGAAGGTAACTGCAATTACGTTACCCACCGCTGTTATGTAATAGGGGTGTTGTTACTGTCGATAGGTTAGGGCTAATGACTATTTCGCCAGTTAACCTATTCATCATTCAATGCGTAGCAATCAAGGCAGGAAACCTCACAATCAGCTCCGGTTTGCGCTCAGACGGATTGGACCAATAATCCCTTAATACGTGTGTAACAACCATCAACCACCTTCTTGCGACAATAGCCGTGTTATGTTCGGTCGAGGATGTTGAAAAATAATTTTAGAATTACGTCACGCGTGAACACTAGGAATCGTACAGCACTTCCATGGAGAAAAGTTTGGAAACTTTATTTTAAATATGTTGGAGCCATTGCAATAGCAACTTTGAAAAATCGTTATCAGAAAACTCGGCACTGCTGTACAAGAGCCCTACCGACTAATGTTAAACATATTGGCAAGTAATGCATGCATTATAGAGACGTCTCTATGATTGGACTGTATATATTTTTGGTTAGAGTAAAAGTAAGAGCAAACAACAAAAATATAATGATTTCCCGGAATTAACCTTCCCCTCCATTTATCCCTCCACAGAAAGTAGGTGATTTTGGAACTTCCAAAGTTGCCTAACTGGACTGAAATCTGGATTAAACTAATAATAAAAACTCGGATGAATATAGTAAAAATATCACGTTTTATAAGATCAATATGAAAAATAATCACGAAAATTGGACAAGAATGGCTGCCGTCATAATTATTTATCAGCATTACTCTCTCCATCTACCTATTTACTTACTTAATTTAATTAAGAACTTGGTCTAGCTTTGTAACATTTGTCAGGAATTTCAAATTTCTTTATGGAATGGGGTGAATGGAGGGGGATAATACTAATAAAGCGAAATGCTTACACTATTCTCATTTTATTTCAGTTATAATTATTATTTTTTTAATTATTATTATTGTTATTATTTATTTTATTTATTTATTTTGTTCAAATAGGAATTCAGCCTAGTTTTGGAACATACGTCAGGAATTTTCACATTTCACTAATGGAGGGGGTAATAGTAATAAAACGTGACGTTTTCACTATTCTCACCTGATTTTCGTGATATATATATTTAGATCTAGATTTCAGACAAGATAGTTTCATATTTACTATTGGTGGGGTGAATAGAGAGAGAAGGTATTCCTTAAAATCACGAAATTTTGGTTTTTTTTTTTGCATCCATTTTTTCAATTTTTTTTTTTTTTTGGTTTAAATGGGCTGGAAAGATTTCGTTTGATGGCGGATTTTTGCGATCAAGAGTGAATTTTTTTAAATCAGTGACTTACAAAATTAGACAGACTAGTCTTCTTTATTTTTAGCCAATTTTCAAACAAATAAAGAGACAAACCTCATCGGAATTGAAGCCACATATGGAACTGTAACTACAAACATACCGTTCCTTAGCGACCAAACATGCTTTATAGAGCTGCAAATCAATCAATTTTTTTTATTTCGATTTTTTGGTTATTTAGATTAAGAATATCGATTAGTCGATTAAAAATCCAAACTAAAAAAGGTATAATTTATGTAAGTACAGAATCTGAAATACAATTACCAAGATAATAATATAATGTGCGATTACGAGTGTATTATCAATAAGTAGGTTCAAATCCAATACTTATGGCTCCTCCGGGACCACTTTCATTGTAACTTAAAACCTCAAAGAGAATTTACATTGCAACTACTAGATCCTGTCCCTATCAAGGTTCAATGAAACCTTCATACCTTCTATACAAGTGTGGTAAACGATGTATTTACATGCCATACAGACTGAATATTAATCATTCTGTACATATCCACGAGTTATAAGTTGTATAGGTTTGATACATAAACATGCGCATTTTGAGTAAAGTATACATCTCTGAAGTCACTCAAACTTTAATATTGGGAGTTCACAAAAAGTCCATTTCTGTCGTATGTTCCCAAAAATCATTAATCATATTCCCATTAATGATTAATCATTTGTTGCTGTTGCCAAATCTTCAATAATGTATCTACCATCGCCATACAATTACCTGCTCTCTTTAGTCAAATT
The DNA here is from genome assembly GCA_030762985.1 of Adelphocoris suturalis. Classification (NCBI taxonomy): domain Eukaryota; kingdom Metazoa; phylum Arthropoda; class Insecta; order Hemiptera; family Miridae; genus Adelphocoris; species Adelphocoris suturalis. The sequence goes on from CM061042.1 coordinate 89,300,223, forward strand.
AGGGAGACCCGTCGAATCCAATAGTCTCAGAATGCCTAGCCCATTTGTTCATGTGGTATAGTTTCAGGTATTGTTGAAAATTAAAACAATTACATATGACTTGAATTGCATTTATATTTATTTGATTCCTGATTTTTTTCTTGGAAAAGTGAATGAATTCTATTCACAAAATAGTAAATCGTAGGTAGTAATTTTTGACATTTTATGTCTTTACTTTGGCACATAAAAGGAAAAAAGCGTTAACAAAAAGCGTTAAAAAAAAAGCGTTAAAAAAGCGTTAATTCTAATTGTTTCAGCCTATTGTGCAACAAACCTTGGAGATTTTCAATTTCATGACGGAAGAATATAGAAAATGGAGAGGGTAGTTCCACAATATCGGTTTTTTCTACAAATGTTGACGCTGCCGAGGCTACAATTCTTCAGCCATTTTCTCGTATTTCTTTTTTGTTCGATCTCAGTTTTAGTCTAGTTGTACAGCGAACCTAGGAAATGTGGAGATTAGCTGTCGGGAGTAACCTATTTCAAGAGTTTTTAATTTTATTAAATAAGGAGTGAATGAAGGGGGCTTAGTAATACTGCTAATGTTTTGCTGTATTTTTGTTCGATTCAGATTTTAGTTAAGTGATGCTGAAGCAAGTGATTACGTTCTTAAAGCAGTTCCTGTTTTACTAATATTGTGATGGAGAAGGACGGTGGGGGGAGAGGCACCCAGCACTTGTATATATTAGATTACAGTGTAGGTTGTATATACGACAAAATCATGATCTATTCGCTATTCTAACCAAAATCATATCCCCCGTAATACATCAATATATTTTCACTTCAACCCCAAGAAGAAAATACCATTCGAAAAATACCAAAAAAGTTCGTGTGATATCTAAGTGTGGTCTTAAAAAAAATTCAGTTGCCTTATTTCGTAATGAATTTTGCTGCTTTTAATTTGCTATATTTTCCTGATAAAATGGCGACCTACAACTAGCGTTGTAGTACGAAAATAACGTTGTCTGGAAAAGAGAAATGTTGCGCCGAACAATCGAGAGAATTACATTTCCACGAGGCTTTCTCTACATTGAGTGTCGACCGAGCGTTCGGGCTGTTGCCGCTTCATTTGAATTTTGCTGCTTCCTTCGTCCCTTTTGCTTTTCGAGTCAGTCAGATGAAGGAGTCTTAGGCCGAAAGCAGCTCGTTTCTCAGAGATAATGTGGAGGGGGCTCCGAGATTGTTCACAAGATGTAACTTAATCGGTTGCTCCGCGGCTGAGTGACACGTGTGGTGCGTTTCAGTCCTGCTCCCGACGCGTGTCAAGTTATGATTGGCTCTTAGATGTAGTGTCAAGTTCACGCGGTGCTTCACCGTCTTGGATAAACATGGATTCAACCAAAAGCTCAGAAACAGCTCACCCATTCAGTTTGTGACGCATGTACTAACCTTCGAGATCCGCTTGAGCATCGATGGCGGGTTAGAAAACCTTTCTTGAACTTACGGCAGATTTTTAAATATGTTATTTTAGTTTCCAAGAATATCCTTTCGTGTCGAAGGTCTACTACTATATGAGCATGTAATTTTGTAGTTTTTTCATGATATGCATATCATATTTTCAGAACATTGGTTACAACATTGTTAATATCGTCATTACTGTGAAATAAAGAAACACAGACTTTGTATATGTATAAACCAATATATCAAAAATTCCAAATTGCTTTTTTCTTTTTTTTTTTTCATTTTATATCAAAATAAAGAACACTATTCAACACCACTTTGTTCGCATATTCCTTAATGTGCCAGTTTACAGTTGAAAAACTTTCATTTGGTGATACTCTACTAATACGAATATGAATACATTATAGTGTGATAATCTACTAAAAGTTTTCAGACATATCCAGCCGTTTATATCTTTCCCGTTCTCAGGCATTTTTGTCTGTCCTTTTTTTTTTTTTTTTTTTTTTTTTTTTTTTTTTTTTTTTTTTTTTTTTTTTTTTTTTTTTTTTTTTTTTTTTTGTTGTAATGATTGATTTTGGTTTGTCTTGAATTTAATTGATAAACCGTAGCTATTTATTGGGAATTGTTGAATTTGATTGAGAAACCGTTGAATTTGGCGGAGAAAATTTTGAACTAGATTAGACTACTTTGGAAAAACGTACTTCCTGAAGGTCCTTTCTGCCGGCCTAATTTCCTGGGTTAGCTCCAAAAATACTCGTACAGGAAAATAAGAATCTTCCGCCAACGCCGCTGCATTCTAACGTATTTTAAGATCTACAAATTGAAAACTTTTCACCCCCTGATATGAGACGTTCTTGGTTAGCAGTAACGCTGTAGAAGGAGTTCTGTAGGTGAAGTGGGTGTTTATTGGCATATCCCTCCCCTTTTATACTAAAGGCTAAGGGGGTGGACAGCCCCCACTCTAGCCCTGATCGTGAACAGGAGGTAGGGAGAGGTCCTTACTCAAAATACTAATTTTGATTTAAGCTGAAGATAAAAGTTTTCATTCTTAAAACGTCGGAATCATTTGTTAAATCGAATTCAGAGCAACCTAAAATACTCACAAATTCTAGTTTTTGAGTTGCTTTTGCACTACCTTGGGTGGAGGTAGGTACTAAAATCTAACCCTAAACTTTTAAAATGAGAACAAAGTTTTTTCCAAGATTTTTCTCGTTCTCCACTGCACAGATTCAAGTACTTGTACCCTTTGTACCAATGCAGTTTCTCAATAATTTTTAGTTGACTTGTACCGAAAATCAAAGTAGATTTTGTGACTTTTAAATTTTTATAGCTGTCATTGTTCGAATAATATACTATTTTATATTATTTACTTACAAATATTATTTACTCATCTACTTTCCATATTCTGGTCAGTGTTGATCTGCAAGTAATAAAGTATCTAAGTTATGACATCATTTGGTGTAGATTCTATCTAACATACAGACCTGTTCCTTTAACTTTATATATTATTTACATGTATTTATACATTTATGTAGTTAAAAAATAAATCAAATTACCGTAATTTGTTAATATAAGTTCATTAGATATCATCATGGTGGGTTTGACACGTAAAGGACTTTCGATAACAAATTCAACGATACCTAAACGATTTTGGTGGGTTGGGCCGAGCATTTTCTATTTGTAAAGATAGATCATCAAAAATTGATATTAAAAACGCCTTAATTAAAAACTGCAGAAAAATTGATCGGGAAGAGTTTTAACGTAGCTAAGGTTATATTGATGTTGAAGAAACCGGTACGCTTTTACCGGTACCTATTGCTTTAAAAAGACCAGTTCCTTTGAAAAAATATATATAAAATTAAAAAAGTTTAATATTCTCTTCTGTTCACCCAAGCGAGTTGAAATTTGATAGTGTGACTTTCTGGGACATCAAGAGTCGAATAAAAGATGGGCTCTGTCTGATCAGCCGAATGAACTAAATTCTCTCGTTTTCACCCTAGGAATGTGAAATTTGACAGTGAGCCTTTCCAGGACATTATGAGTCGAAAGCAATGACGGGTCCCAACCAGATCAGCTAAATTCTCTCTTATCCACCCTGGGAATTTGAAATTTGATAAGGAGCCTCTCTTGAACATCGAGAAACGAATAAAATGCTAGTCTCTTTCCATGAACCATCAATTACTGTGTCCAACGTATCTTTCAACGTCTCCAAAAGGTTGGACAGACAATACATCAACAGAAACTAATTCAAATACCCGTATTCACCCTTTATACGTACTAATTTATTATTTATAATCAATTTTTTCTTCGCTTCAATTGAATAATAAATTTTAACGAATAAATTATTGTTATTTGTAACCATGACTGTACGAATAATCTGCTAGGCGGGACAAAGTCCGCCGGGTCAGCTAGTTTTGAATAATCATTATTGATTGGTATTATAAAACTATAATTCGTAATCGTAGACTCCGCGAATGGTGTCCACTTGAAAAATCATTAAACATGATTTTATACAATTAGGTCGTCTGTTACGATGAGATTAGTAAAATAGTCGGCCCAGAATTGTAGCAAAAATTAGTGACGGAGGTACTACAACCATGATTACTTTTAGGGTTGCATAGTTTTTTTGAATGATAGAATTTCTCTTCAGTCGTGTATTAAAACCGATTCACTTAAAAGCTGATATTGTGGGAAGGAATGACATTATTGATTTGAAAGGCAGTGAAGCAAAGGACAAAAGAATCGGTCCTCCGCCCATAACGATCTACTTATCTGAATTTCTATTTTTATACTTCAAATTGAATTTTCGATTGCCTTTGAACCGATCCTCATCCATCAAATTACAGCAGAAATGAAGCAGACCGATTGTTGCGTAAGAAGGGACGGAGGCCATTGTGATTTTTCCAGAAGAACCTTGATAATATAGAATTCAAAAGGGAAGAAAGTACAATAACATTCAATTCAACGAATATATCGTAGACTCTCTCATAATAAAGTAATGCTCTTGCATAATATGTAATATTATGTCATTAATCTCAGGAAGAAAAGAAATCAGTAACGATCAGCATGTATTGATAGGGGAATCTCAAACTGCAAGTACTGGTTAATGTGGAGCACTTAGCCCCCCTCTTAAAAACATATGAATGTTTTTTATTTTGGCTCATAATTTTCAATAATGAACCTTTGTAATCGATTTAAAAAAATTTAGCTCTCACCCTCAGCAAAAATCGACAACAGCAAAAATATGTAAATAAATAATAATTGCCGTCCGCCATCTAGAGCTTTTCTCCAACCTACTGGATTGAAAGTCTTTCATAAACCTGGGTTTATGAAAGTTCGATCGAAAATCGAATATGGAGTCTAGTTGGTCGTAGAACGTTGCCATCAATCTCGATCATCCCAAGAAGGGCTGAAACATTATAAAATCAAGATATTGGAAACTAGCGAAATGAAAGTAATTTATTTGATTGTAATTTGTAGATACCATCCTAAATAGTTGAATGAAACAACCCGGGTAGCTGTACGTTAATCCGTTTGCTCTTCCTAAGAGCTAGCACTTTGACAGGAAAAAAATAACATCAACATGGGAGTGAATTGCATCAAATGAAAATTTTAATCGAATTTTCACTTCACAAAAAGAGTTTGTTATAACTTTTGTCACCTATGCATGACTTCTGAAGCTTAGGTAGGGGATTTATTAAATGAAATCACTTATTTTCAGTTCGATGGTCAGATCGAGTTACATACGTAAGGATTAGTTAAATGCAGGTATGTTATTTATTTTAATACATTTCTCCTCGGTAGGTGTCTACGCCTATGTAGATATATTTATATGTATCATAGCTTCCGTTTATAAATTCGCATCCCCTTCACAACTCACCAACTCGGTATAAGAATTTAGATTTTATGGATCCGCCGGATGTCGGCTCACGCTGTTCGGAGCTTTCTTCCAAACGACTGGACCAATATTATTTATTGAATTCGGGTAGCAAATCACAAATGAATGGGGTCTAGCTGGATCTCCTCGGCATCACTTCCAATCAACCCTATATGGTAAAGCAAACGGACAGAGCTATAAAAAATAAAGATCACAAAAACTTTCGGAATAAATGGATATCTTTTTAGGAAGGTAAAATAGTTGTCAACACGACTGTGAATCGCAGAGGGACTTAGGCATTTAGAGCTAGGCTGAATATCTGCTGATTCGGCTCGCACTTATTCGATCTTCTTCGTTTTTCTTATTATAACTATCTATGCACGTGTGATGCCTAACTATTATACACCAAGAATCTGCTTTTGAACGCTATCCAGTACAAAAATAATAAACCATTTTGTAATGATTTCCAGCGTTTTAAATTGTATTATTTTTTTGAAGAAACAATTCACGTATAAAATTAAATTTACAGAGTTAATTGGTAAAATGCATCCAGAAATTTCATGGATGGCTTTCGTAGTATTATAATAAAATGTTGTATTCTTGGATCTTAGAGGTGCAAAATGAAGCCCCCAAACTTAGAATTTTGTATATCTCGGAAACAAGACATTCCCTTTTTTCGTGTGATCTTCATAATATTTCAAGGATCTAAACCTAACCGTGATTTGTAAGTTCCAAAATATCTCGTTTATATCACAATATTATTTTAAGAGTCAGCTGATGAAGTACAGAAAATTCCAAATGCTCCTGGCCCGCCTTGATGGGTCTTTGGGTTCTTGCCATCCCAGAAATGGTTCCTAGTTGTAGGCGCGGAGCGTCTTCTAAACGTGACCAAAAAAGAAGTATTCATGAAGGACCATTGAAGAAGGCTGTATTGTCCGTGAACTGAGATGCATCATAATGAAGCTCTATTAGCCCACCAGCGATGGTGGGTACGTAATATTGTTTCGGTCTACATTGTGAGACGTTTCAATCTTCAAAGAACTTACAAATGACATGAGCAACCGTTCCAGCGCCCCTATCATTAGTTCCAAATGGATTTCTTTCTTCGTTCCAGATTTCCTTTTAAGAGCACCTTTAATTGTTATGATATTGTCTTCGTGGAGGGGGGGGGGGGGGGGGGGTGTGTGTGTGTGGACGTTTTTATTTTGCGTCCCTTTGTTTCATTCTGCTCAATACATTTATTGTGTGTGTAATATATGGAAGTTACCAAGCCAATACGTTCTCAATCGAGACATTGAAATATCGTCCATTCTCACAAAAATGTTTTTGAGTTTCAGGAAGAAAAACGCTCGGAAAAAATGATCGGAAAATTTTCAGTTTTGACCTAAGAATCAGATGCTACGCCCTTGGAAGTGCTACGTTTCTTGATTTGGACGGTTTAATTTGATATTTCGAATTTTTCCTCTTTGAAGAAGCCCCGATTCCTGGGGAGGAACGTTGGAGATTCATAAAAAACCAATTTGAGGGCCTTTTTTTTTAATCTTGGAAATGCTGAGTGCTAATTTTTAGGTCAAAAATCCAAATGGTTTGGATAAAAAGCTGACAGAAGAAAACCTTAATATGTATCAATGAGCCCCCTCCACGCTAACCCCCAGGTGAATGCAGAGGTGACGTCCTTCCTCTATGATGTGATTTATTATATTATAATTATGTTTATATATATATATATATAAATTTTTTAACATTATTTTATTTTATTTATTTATTTATTTATTTTTTTACACCGCTGTTCCGATCATTTCAATTATCCAATATACTTTTTTGAAAAGTTCTCAACATGATCTTTAGCTGATGAAATTAAATAAAATAGATGAAATGGCCCAATGCCTTATATTTATGAGTAAATTTAAAAATCAAGCTCTCCAAATGAAAGGGTGAGTTTGTTGGACAGCACTTTTTGAGCACATTAAATTGGTCGTGCCAAAAAATTTGGTAACAAAATAACTAAGAATGTCTAAAAACTGCCAAAATTCGTTAAATTTATAATTTTCAGCGCACCTTCAGTCAAAACTAATTCTTCAACGATTAATTAGGACATTAAAAAATATTGGCGCAATTACGCTGAAAAACGTACTGCCTACTTACATTTTATTAATCAATTGCTTTGTACTCAAGTTGCTCAAATTTCAACAGAATTCAACGCAATATAATACTATAGGTAGAAATGTAAGAAAACTCGCTCATACGATCATGCAGCATGACTGGAACTTTTTTCCAATTTGATTCTAAGTATCATGGAACGTAAACTACAAAAAGTTGTAGGTAAAATTTCATGGTCGAGTTATTATGATTCATAATCAGAAACGACAAGATAAAACGTTAATACGTCCCATACAGATAACTTGTGTTCAGAGCTCAAACTTGAATTAAATTAGCGGGACAAAGCATTCTATGCACAGTTGTGGAAATTAGAGTAGCCGTTGTGTGGAGATTATGACTTGACTAAATTGTTGGCAACCTTTGTATGAATCCTTCAGCACTCTGCCTAATTATAGAGGAGGCCACTTGTAGATCCTGACCAAGACAGGAAGGTAGAAAAGCAAGAACAGCTGTCTAGTGCGAAAGAGATTCTCACTTGGCAGGCGGTACCCAACAATCCCTCTAGTATCTCTCGACTCCCGCAACAGGTGGTTTCCCCTGGTTCGGCGCTCGTTATTCTCACTCATGATGCCACTAATTTCTTCTTCTCCATTTTTTGGTGTACTTTTTCAATAATGACTCTTTCTAATTTAACATGAAATAAATTGTAAGCCCCCCCCCCCCCTTTCCCCACAATTAGTTGGTTCACGTTTCAAACATCAGAGAAAAATCGACGCTTCACACGGATTCATCGTGATCTTTGGCAGTTTCATTAATAACATCATTGTGATGAAAAATGCTTGAATTTGAATATTCTAGGCGCGAAGTGATTACTAGGTTGTCCTAATAGGGAACAAGGTTGTCCTAATTTTCCTATTAATGTCCAACCCAGGTGCGTATGAAAGGCTTCAAGTCCGTTGTTCAATGTGACTTTCTTTCCTATGATGAGCTTCCCAGCTATATCTGTCCCAATGATGTGTTTCATTTCAGAGCTTCAAAAGTACAATATTTCACTTTCTGACCAAGAGGGAGGCCCTATTGATATATTGATTGGGGCAGATATAGCTGGGAAGCTCATCACAGGAAAGAAAGTCACATTGAACAACGGACTTGAAGCCTTTCATACGCACCTGGGTTGGACATTAATAGGAAAATTAGGACAACCTTGTTCCCAATACATTTCAAGTATTAATCTTTTTACTATGGATGTTGCAGCGCAAGATTTGTGGAAACTTGAAACCATTGGCATTGAGGATACTGCAGAAGCACTGTCAAAAGAACAGAAAGCATTAGCTGTCAAAGAATATTTTCTCAACACTGTTCATATTCAGGATGATGGACGCTATCAAGTTAGGCTGCCTTGGCGGGAAGACCATCCACCACTTCAACGTAACTTCAATCTGGCACTGAAACGGTGGGAGAGTACTGCAAGGAAACTGAAGTCAACTAATTCTGAAGCTGATTACACTGATGTTCTGTCCGACTGGCTTCGCTCAGGAGTTATTGAGGAGGTACCTATGGAAGATTGGGATTCGGGCCATTATTTGCCACATCGTCCAGTATTTAAGGAGCACAGTACAACGCCAGTGAGACCAGTGTTTGATGGTTCAGCAAAGGAGAAAGGACACCCTTCACTTAACCAATGTTTGGAGACTGGTCCTAATCTCATTGAATTAATACCTTCTGTCTTACTTCGATTTAGAGAGGGTAAAGTTGGATAGATTGCGGATATTAGAAAGGCGGTTTTACAGATATCAATTGATCCTGCTGACAGGGATAGTGTTCGGTTCATTTGGAAAGACAGTAATGATAATATGAAAATATTCAGACATGCTCGTGTACCATTTGGCGTTAGCAGCAGCCCATTTTTACTTGGTGCAGTACTTGAACACCATTTGAATAGATGTCTTGATCTGATCCATAATGGTAGACTGTCATTTGATGTATGTCTTGTCGAACAATTGAAAAGATGTTTGTATGTTGACAATTATGTTGGGAGTGTTGCTCGAATTGATGATGTACAACCTTTTGTTGATCAGGCCAAATCAATTTTTGCCCTTGCCTGTTTTGATTTAAGAGGATGGACTTACACAGAACCGAATTTACCTGATTATGCCTTGACCCCTGTACTTGGATTGATGTGGGAGAGGAAGAAAGATATTCTCAAGATCAATATACCAAATTTTGATGATATGAAGTCAGGTGATTTGTCTAAAAGAATGTTGTTGTCTGCCGTTCAACGTCTATATGATCCAATAGGAATAGTTTGCCCAGTCACTGTAATCCCGAAGAAATTAGTACAGCAAGCCTGGCTCAGTGGTGGAGATTGGGACAGTCCTTTGGAAAACTCAGTAAGAGACGAGTTCATGGAATGGATTGACGAGTTGTCAACTTTGGAGGAAGTTGTGATTCCTAGGTGGATAACTAATTACAATGTGGAAGGTTCCAGCATGACTCTCCATACTTTTTGTGATGCTAGTAAAGTAGCGTATGCAGCAGTTGTTTTTTTAAGAGTTGAACTACATGGAGATGTTCATGTGCATATCGTAGCTGGTAAATCAAGAATTGCTCCTGTCAAAGTAACCACTATACCACGATTGGAACTGTTGGCGGCTACGGTGGGAGCAAGACTTTGCAGAAGCATTACGAATGTCCTCAAACATATCAATAAGACTTATTATTGGAGTGATTCCTCCACTGTACTGACTTGGATCAAGCGAGATGAGCCTTGGGCTGTCTTCGTTGGAAATAGGGTAAAGGAAATAAGGGCACTTTCTGCTCCGAGTGACTGGAATCATATTCCAGGTACGTCCAACCCTGCCGACCTCGCTAGCCGTGGATGTACCCCAAGAGTATTCTTGAAGACAACTTGGTGGAAGGGGCCTACATGGTTAAGTTTTTCAGAAGACAAGTGGCCTGTCAGTTCTGTGGAAATTGATGAAGACGCAGTGCTATTAGAAAAAAGGAAGACTTGTATTACTACTCTTGGAAAGGCGAAAGAGCCCTTCAGTGCCTGTCTTCTTGGTAACACGATAAATAATTATTGGAAAATCCTCAAAGTCATTGGATGGGTAGTTCGATTTTGTAAGAATGCTCATTATGGTGTTGATAAAACAAGAGGACGGTTAACCCTTGAGGAATTGAATATAGCTGAGAAATGGCTTGTGAGACTTGTGCAGTTTGAAGCCTTCAGTGGTCTTGACGACGTCTCTATAAGAAAACTGAAGCCTCAGAAGAAGGAAGATGGTATACTTCGAGTTAGAACCAAGATATGGGCAAGGAAAGACTCACACGATTTTCGTGCACCACCGGCACCACCACCAGCGAACCATATCATTGTTGAGAGACTTGTTATGCATACGCATTGTCGTAACAGCCACATTGTTGGACAAGCACTACTAAATAGACTTCGTGAACGTTACTGGATAGTGAGAGGAAGACAAACCATTCGACGAGTTCTCAAGAAATGTGTGGTTTGCCAACTTTTTGCTGCTAAAAACCTTGATATGGAAAGCCCACCACTACCTGAGGCTAGAGTACGTGATGCTAGAATTTTTGAAGTAGTGGGAACGGATTTTGCCGGCCCTTTATATCTTGCAGATGGGGAAGCAAGGTATGGATCTGCATTTTTACTTGTGCAATTTATCGTGAACTCCATTTGGATTTAGTGACCTCGTTGTCCACAGAAGCATTTATGATGGCTTTAGGAGGTTTGTAGCTCGCAGAGGACGACCTAGCATTGTCTATAGTGACAATGGGACAAACTTCAAGGGGATGGCCTACGTATTGAAGACCGTTGATTGGGAACATATTTCTGAACACAGCAAAGCGGATCAAATTGAATGGAGATTCAATCCACCTACTGCCGCATGGTGGGGAGGGTTCTGGGAGAGAATGGTTCAGACCCTTAAAGTTCTCCTCAGAAAGATTCTTGGGCGATCTTCACTTAATTGTGTAGAGTTGTATACGGTCATTTGTGACTGTGAGTCTCTAATCAATTCGAGACCGCTCACATATGTGTCAGATGATCCTACAGACCCCTTACCGATTTCTCCTCAGATTTTTCTCCAAGAAATAATGGAAATTGGAGTTCCTGACCGTGACCAACTTAATTCTAAAAGCTTGAATCGTCGTATCAAGTATAGACAAGCCAAAGCAGAAGAGTTGAGACAACGATTCAGAGCTGAGTATCTTGGCAATCTCTCTTTTGCCTCGGAGAAATCGACCAACACAAGAGAACCTCGTATTGGCGAGATAGTTTTGATTGGAAATGACAATTGTAAACGGATTGATTGGCCTTTAGCTGTGATTGAGAGTCTAACTTATGGCAAAGATGGTCGAGTTCGACTAGTCGACGTAAGAACAGCTGAAGGGAGAATGTCACGACCCATTCAACGAATATTCCCTCTGGAAATAGAATGTGATGTCTCTTCTGACCAAGATCTGCAAATTGGTGACACTAAAAACGTTGATACTGTTGTCACCATCTCTGAAGAAAATACTCAAGATATTTCTAAGAAGCCTGAAGAAATTAAACCTGAAAAGACTGTTTTTAATGTGAGAACCCGATGTGGTAGAACAGTTAAAATACCAAACAGATACTTGTGAAACAAATCTGATTATTTAGTACTATTGTACTATGAGGGTATGTGAGTAGGGCTCTGTATAATGTTTAATTTGTAGTGTGTCTTCAACTTTTGAATGTATTATTATTTGGATATGATATGTGTTGCATTGTAATTTGAAATTTTGTTAAAGAATTTAATTAGGTGATAATTTATACTTGAATTGATGAATTTGATTCATTAAACATAAAAATTTAATTTTTTGTATGTAAGGATCTTTAAAAGTTTTATTATAATTTTGTGATTCGCTTCCTCATCAGGTGGGAGTATGTGATGAAAAATGTTTGAATTTGAATATTCTAGGCGCGAAGTGATTACTAGGCGCGAAGTGTTTACTGGGCGCGGCCATCATGTTTTGCCAGATAGCCAATCAGATAATTAACGGAATATTTTTCCCGCTTTTCTCTTTTTTTTTTTTTTTTTTTTTTTGTTTTACTGTGATTCTTCACGTACGAATGTTGTAGCTTCGGCGTTAGATACTTTTCCCAGTTGAAAATTAGGAATGTTTCAGTGTTTCACCTCACAGCCCTCAGTAATTTATGTGCGAGTTTTCATTATATTCTTTGAAATAGTTTTTCATACGTTTTCGATTCTTTTTGATATTTAATTACCGCCCCTAACCTCATAATCATCGACATTGGAGGCAGGTGAGGGTGTGAGATATTGAGGGTGAGAGTATCATGAAATTCCCAACTGAACCAAAAGTTTACCCCACTCATACACATGGAAATAAATAGAAGAAAATGTGTAGTAGCACTTATTAAAAGTTCTAGTCATGCAGCATGATCGAATGAGCGAATTTTCGTATATTATCGTACTATATTATCTTAAATTGTTTTGAAAATGCAGGACTCTAAGTAAAAAGAAATTGTTAACTGCCGATTTGGTGGCAGAAAACTCCTTCTAAATATTATTCTGAAATTCAAAAAAGATTTTGGATTTTTAGCTTTTTTTACAGTTTTTACTGATTTTTTCCTCAGATAATGACTCTTGTCTTCCTATCAAATTTCGGCTTCCTAGAGTGAATAGGAGAGAAATTAGCTCACTCACATGATCAATAAAAAGCTCATCATTGCAATCGTCTCTTAATGCCCCAAAAGTGGTTGCAATCATGTTTAGAAAATTAACTGAGAAGGATCACCTGTACGTAAACAATTATTCACACAACTACTCCCATACCTTAGAATGTTGGCCACGAACTGCCAGTAATAATACGGTTAGATAAATCGAGAGCTTTCCAACGAATAAAGAACGATGGATTTTGTCTTTAGAAACACGTTAGGTTGTAAGTGAAAATCATCCTAAAAGGTAGTAACATTTTGGGTAACAGAATTTTCAGAATAACCCCCTACCGTCCGCTGTTTTCTTCCAAACTATAAACCAAAGTTTTCTAAATCGGGATCGAAACGATGCACATTTTGGCACAAAGATTTATCATTTCTCAATTAGATCGCATTCTGCGCAGATCATTATCAATATTTATTGAACAGCATAATTTATTTTTTAATTTTTGTTTGTATTGTTTATTGGATTTTTCGCATCTTAAAATGTAAACCAACACATGTCATTTTGACTAATAATAAACCTTTGTCTGATCGTTTGCACCGTCTTTCTAACCCATTTGAGTATTTAAACGGTGTTCATTGAGTAATGCAGTGATTACTTTTATAACCTTTTATTTCAAGGATGTTCACAGCGCAATTCCAAACGAACTATTGAAACAGCTATGAAAATCTCTTGAGCAACGTCAAACCTGTTGTTGACTTTTACTCCAAGAAGCGAGTTGTCTATCCTTGTATGGAAACGTAGGTAGGTATATTAGAAGAAGGTATCAATCAACGTCCCAACACCAGTTGAAAAACGCTTCAACTTATTACACAAATGTTTATTATTTCAGTCTAATAGGTTAATAGCCTTTCTGCACAGAACAGATGCTAAGTAATTGCCATACATACGTCACCCCTATCTTTGAGATTGCCATCACATTTTTATTGAGGATTGAGCGAGCAATGCGTGTAGCAAGAATTCTACCCTTACCGTTCCTCTTCAACCTTACCATTAAAATGCAATGAAACCTGTGTAAGGACCAAAGAGGGGACGGATGGATGTACAGCGGTCCGCGTGGTCTCATTTAATTCTCCCTAGGGGTTTTCAGGGTTAGTTGTCAACAATTGATTTAAGTAACTTTCTTCTATCATAACTAATAATACGAATAACATGCCCAGCTAGAATTAATAAAACAATTTTTTTACATGGTAATTTTAGAATATTATCTACTGCAGTGGTTTTGTGTTAGTGCTGTTACAAGAGACGTTCCAGACCCGACGCGAGCACGTCCCACCCTACTTTTTTCCCCCCGTTTGTTAGGAGTGTCTCAAGCCTGCCCTCTGCGGCCGCGCGAAACTAGCCTTCGTTGCGGATATTGATGAAATCACAGTCTGACCAGCTATGAGTAGCGAAGTTCTATGATTGTTCACTGATTGTTGTAGTTCTGGTGTCCAGTATACTAGTGAATAGCATGACAAACTACTGAGTCAAAGGACCGGAGACTGAACCCAGGTTTGGGATATTATATTTTTGCGTTTGAATTCACCTCCGAAACAAATTTTTAAACGTCGTTATTTTAAGCCTTTTTTAAAACATTATTTTGATCTATTCGTCTAACTAATCTGTATTTACTAAGTGATTGATTTCTTGATTTTATTTATTCTCGAGATGCGAGCTTGCGAGCATCCAGACCATTAAGCTATACAAATCATTCTGATCTATTTGTCCAACTAATCTGAATTTTTTATAAAGGTATTGACTACTTGATGTTATGTATTTTTGAGATGCGAGCTTGCGAGCATCCAGACCAACAAACTATACAAATCATTCTGATCTATTTGCCCAACTAATCTGAATTTTTACTAAGGGATTGACTACTTGAATCAGGAAGAGATGAAATAGCTTTAAAATACAGGCGTTCAAGTTCGATTCAGTATTTTTTGTTGGTGCATTTGACGGCAACTCCCTACAGTTACGGATATTTACGAAGTTTGATAACGCTGAGAGGTTGCTTTGTAGGCAGGAACAGGAAAAAGTGGGAGTTGCTCGCGTTGGGTCTGAAAAGTCTCGTGTGCTGTTACTGTTAATTTGGAAAGAGTCATATTGTGTCTGGCCTTGCTATAATTTTCCTTGGAAACCGTAAATTATTTCTCATTATATATTACTAACTGTGCCCGCTCGCCCTTGACATGAATGTAGCACAGTCTAAGGGTAGGTTTAACCATCTGCTCGCTTCGCTCGCAAATTCCAGATTAATTGTGTCATACTGCCCACCCAACTGCTAGGGAAATACAAATTAAATCTTATCTTCCAGACTCAGAGAGGCTCCTATGGCTCTCGCTTCGCTCCAGGTACCTATGAGACCCAGTTCAAAAATTCATTACATTTTAATCGCTTTGCTCGCTTCTGGTAGGTCGATATCCGATCTGAACAGCTGATTAGGAACAAAATAAGCTGAAGAGCCCAAAGTCTCAGCTGATTATAATTGTTTCTAAGGGTAGGTTTAACTTCTGTAGGGGAAGTTGAGGTAATATTTATACTAGGACAAAGTCCGTATTTATTATTTGAAAACCACACCAAAGATGTCCCGTTCCAATTTTTAGCATCTCAAGTTCGATTGGAACGTAGAAAAACCTGCGAAACCCGTATTTTTCCGGAATTTTCAACGGCCGTTTAGAGGGGTAGGGGAAGCGGGGAAGTCCAAAAAGCGCACATTAATTCTTACTTCGACCCCCCTCCCGCCCTACGGCCCATGGTTCGGGTGGGATTAGAAAATTTTAAATTCGCTTATACACCCTATCGGAAAATCCCAAGAAGATCCCCCCACTCGTAGATCCGGCCCACTCAGCCGTTTGGCCGTGCATAGACACGACAAACAAACGGACGGAGTTTCATTCTTATTAATAATAGAGAAACAAATTAAATCTGATAAAACTATGTGGAACCACGAAAAGTTTATTAGTGGATGTTGCTCGCTTCGCTCGCAAGGTATACCTGTATATGTGTAGGACAAAGTCCGTATTTATTATTTGAAATGGCTCTCGCTTCGCTCGCAAGGTAGGTACCTATGTAGGCATACCTGCTCGCCTCGCAACGTTGTGACATCGAACCCTTCACGTCAATTCTTGAGCCTTCTCTCGTCCACGGCAGAATCATTTTAAAATTAGGGGAAGCGGGGAAGTCCAAAAAGCGCACATTAATTATTACTTCGACCCCCCTCCCGCCCTACGGCCCATGGTTCGGGTGGGATTAGAAAATTTTAAATTCGCTTATACACCCTATCGGAAAATCCCAAAAAGATCCCCCCACTCGTAGATCCGGCCCACTCAGCCGTTTGGCCGTGCATAGACACGACAGACAAACGGACGGAGTTTCATTCTTATTAATAATAGAGATAGAGATTATATATTACTAACTGTGCCCGCTCGCCCTTGACATGAATGTAGCACAGTTTGCCATCACTTTAATTCCAGATTAATTGTGTCATTACTGCTAGGGAAATACTATCTTCCAGACTCAGAGAGGCTCCTACCCAGGGAGACCCAGTTCAAAAATTCATTACTGGTAGGTGCATCTGAACAGCTGATTAGGAACAAAATAAGCTGAAGAGCCCTCTCAGCTGATTATAATTGTTTCTCAAGTGGTAATATTTATACTAAACCACACCAAAGATGTCCCGTTCCAATTTTTAGCATCTCAAGTTCGATTGGAACTAAATTCGATATAGAGCTCTGCTGATTAGGGCGATTCTCCAATTTTTAATTATACTCTACCAACCCAAAGGGATTCCGTTCCAAAGTTCAGCATTTCAAGTTGAATAAGATCCAAATTAGCTACAGAGTTCACTCTCCTGATTAGAGTGATTCATCAAATATACGTATTTTTAAGATCTATCTTCACGAATAAATCTCTGATCAACCCACCAAATCGTTTTGGTATCAGCTGTGTCTAGACTATGAGCCCTGAGAGAGCTAGAGTAAGATTCTGAGACTGCTCTCACTGAGATGATAGCGTGAGCAACGAAATTCGAAACGATTTGTTGGTGAAACCCATTTGTTTTAAATCAACGTTCAAAACTCTGGTTTCGTAAATCAATGATCTATTTTAACCATGGTTTGGGATTGTTGGTGAAACCGCCCTCACTCTCATTCCTACCGTCACTATGGTTTCATCAAAGCAGAATATCGTTCGCACGGCACTCGTGATCACACTAATCATCAAAAGAAAACGTGAAAGAAGGAATAGACAACGTCCTCTGGTGTGAAAGAATGGATTCTGCAGCAAAACAAATTGGTGTGCACGCGCCATACTTCCTGAGCTGACGGCAAGCAATCCAAAGATGTAAACGGACTTCCAACGAATGTCCCCGCAAATGTTCAGGAGATGCTGAGCAAGATTTTTCAATTTACATAATTATTCATTTACATAAGAAGATGTATTTAACTATATTCCAATAAATGAATGTGATAAAATAAGTATAATAATACTATTTTCCAAGTGAACTAAAACTATAGTACATTTATATACCAGCTAAAGACAGTGCATACTACTCGAAGATTTGATGTATAGTTAATACATAGAGCATTGAATTTATCAAACTTTTCATTACGTTTACACGTGTCTTCTTTCCCATTCAAGTTGACTATCTTTTTTTCCTGCCAACCGTCCACTAGTCTTTGAGGAGAGCAAGCGGATGAACGTACAGAAGGTCTCAATCGATTAACTGAAATTGCAGCTATCCAAACGGAAAACAGTTTCAATCAAGCAGCGTGATCGTAAGAACAAATTTAGGCAAATGATGGTATGATATTTGTGTTCAATTGTTTGAAAATTTGAGCTTTTTGAATGGAAAGAAATGGTTAACTATCAATTTTATGACATTATAAAAACTTATTCTAAATAATGATCTGCTAGTAAAACAGTGATTTTGGATTTTAGCTTTTTGGTAGTGAAATTTAAGTTCATTCTTCAGCATAATTTTGTTCATATTTGATGAAACATCCCACAATTTAGGCTAAGCTTCTAGCCAGCGCTGATTCTTCTTTCGTCCCCTGTCGACCTGAAGTCTTTAGGTACTTGTTTCGCTTAGGTGAAACTGTTCGAGGCCGCTCTCCGACATTGCATGACCACATGTCCACACGTCGAGAGAGGAAGGGGAACGCTAGAGTACCCTTGTGATGCTCTCGCAACTACTCTAGGAGGTGTCCACACTTCTCTCGTGAGCTCTCATCTCTCGCTCCATGGAGCGGTTTCCTCGTGTTAACGCACTAACGCTTTCCATAGTTTTGTGCGGATTTAAAAACATGAAAATTCCAAAAACAAATAGAATAATTCGATAAAACGGCGGAAGCTGAACGAAGTCCGATAGAAATAGTTTTGATTCCAGGTTCAAATGTTTCATAACCATTATACTTTTACATTTAATTATTTGAAGGGTATCTACAAGTTTAATAGATGCTTAATTATTATACTATTCTTTCTTATTACGTTTTTATTTTTATTTTATTTTTAGAAACAGTTTAATGACTGACATTTACTAGAACTAGAACTACATCCTATATTTCCGAACATGGAAATGATTCCAAGAAAATAAAGCTTCTCGGGGGAAAATGAAAGAAGTTCTTTGGATCCTTTTGGTTGAAGGCGTCTTCATTAGTTTTGTCATTTGTTGCCAGAAGTTTGCAAGCGTCAACTGCAGTTGACAGCTCAATCCCTCACAGCAGAGCGTATTCTAAACTTTGTTTCCTCCTGAGAGTGTTGACAATAGTTGACTGACACAGTTTGTCTGTGCCCTTTTATGCGTAGAATTGAGTGAAGTTTCAATCCAGTCCATACTGATCTTCAGATTGTATCGAATGAATAATATAGATTATGCCCAACCTCTTAACTTACAATCATTTAGAGAAGTAAATAATTCACAATCAGTATTGCTTTTACGACTACGAGGTGAGGATTAGGTGAGGATTAACGAATAAGTAATTAGCAACAAGTTGAGAAGTTTAAACTAGAGAACTTTGTTGAGAAGTAATAATTAAGTCTGCTCGGTATTGAATGATAGCAAAACTATGTTGAGTAAAAATAATAATTACCGCACGATACCTATCTGTCTTCCAGTCACCAAATTTCCTGTAAAAATTCGGCCAGTCACCAAAAAGATTTACGTTATGTTAGCTACTCATTGAAAATGCGTGCTGCTGTGATGACGAAATTATCGCTATGACATTCACTCTCATTTGATGTGAAGGAATAAGCATTGATTCGTGAGCTCGAGCTTTATTTTATATATATTTTATTTTATTTATTAAGTTTTTAAAGAGACCTCTTCACTGAATGTTGCATGTCACTATAGTTAATAGGTACGAAGCGGTAGTAGTGGGGTCCACAGAGGGGTGGGGGTGGTACGCTAGTCAAAATGAACACAGCGTAAAAAATTTAGATTGCAAATTCTTTATAAAGAGTTTAAAGCAACTCGGAATATATATTTCAATATGGATTAATCAATCCAGTACTGATTGGGACAGAGTCAAGCCGGAAAAAAAAAAAAAAAAAAAAAAAAAAAACGCTTCCGCAGCCGAGATTTTGGGGAACTCGGAATGCGCAGGTAATCCATTAGGGAGCTTGGTTGTTGAAGAGATAAGCAATCCAGAATAGGCGGAGATTCAGCATTTGTAAGCAGTATGCAGACCAGTATTCTCGGAAAAGTCCGAGAAAATTAAATTACGTCGAAGACCAGAGAATCATGTAGGCGCTGGTTGTACCATCGGTTTTCCTCAAAGCATCTGTCGTTCTCCGAAACCCATTCCAAACCCTTTGTCCCCAGTTCACTGCGTTCGAGTGCAATTTAAATGAGTGCGGCACCTCGTGTTATTCAAAGCTCGATATCACCATCCCACACACAGCTACGTACCTGCTCGCTTTAGGCGGTAGTAGATATAACCTTTAACATCTCTGAAAGGTCAAACAGGATGAGTAGAAACTACTCTAGCAGCCTCAGTCCACTCAACAATCTTCTACCTTAGTACCTAGTTCTAAATGGTACTTACTGCGATGGGGGGGGGGGGGGGGGTCCAAGAGGTTCCAAGAGCAATAAATGAAGAAGTGATACATTGCGGCGCTCACAAGATCACTTGGACAGGTTTCTCAATTATTATTATTATTTTTTTTTTTTTTTCCATTTTCTAAAATTATTATTTTTTTTATTTTACTTACGGGCGAACCCAGTACTTTCAAATACTTACAATATAATATGCCATTTCAACTACTGAGAGTAAAAACAAAACAGGTTGAATTAAAAATAAATTCAGATCTTACAATGATTCAGCTGGGATGCAGGAATGATAATCTTCAAAATCTGTAGAGAGAAAAATATCAAAATCGAGATGGGCTGTCATGAATAGATTATTTGCACTGTGGGGATGTCTATTTAGGATCTGGTCCTTGTGGTAGTTAGTCATTCAGGATCCTGTAGAGAAATGCGAGGTTAGCCTTACATCGTCTTTTCCAAGTGATGCTATCTCCATTTCCAAGACATTTCTCCAAGAGTCCATTTGATATTGTTTGGAAAAGTAAATATCTTGAATGCGATGTACCACAAAAACTTGTTTTGTACACGCAATAGCCGGTACTTATACAGGGCGTTAACACTTTTGGTTACTAACCTCCTAGGGTAAGATTTTACAACTACTTTTCAACAAAAAGAGCCTCCTAGACTTTTTTTAGAAGCATTATTTTCGAGTTATTCACGATTTAAGATTTTTATCCCTGTATCCAACCTTACATAACAAAATCGGCTATAACTCCCTTTCATATTGAGTAAATACAAATTTGAGGATTCCGTTGAAAACAGCGTTAAATGTCCTTTCGGATAGGTTATCCAGTGTGCGAAAATATGTGGAGTTAGTAGTCACAAATTCACACCAAAGTGAAAATATTGTCGAAACTTGAAAGTCTTGTATTTTTTGAACCGCAGGACGGTATACAATAATCCCCTGAATTCCCGCGCACGTTGCGGAAAAAACTTGGCCTAAATCTCACCTTTCCAACAGTATAATCAATTTATCACGGTATTACATACCTTCTGAAGGATCTCCTAAAAAGAACACCTTTACATTACTATGGTCATTCTGTATGTAACTAGAGCTGACCTGCCGACTGAAAATCAATTGGGTGATCACCTACCTTCGCTCCACAAGCCCAATAAGATACAGAAGTAATAATAAACTCGATTTCTTTGTCAAAATTCCATTGGAATTATATCAGCAGATATAATTCTAGCTTTAGGTAGCTTTCAGGGCGAGTTTTGCTGTTTTACCAGTTGCGATTCATTCCCGTGTTGATGTATTTTGTTCTAGTCAATGTTTTAGCCCTTAGAGAGGGCAACCGGGATGGTTTCATTCGATTCTTTGGGCGGGTATCTATAAATGGAACCCCCCCTACCCAGAATACGGTTAACCTGAAAGGTTTCGAGTTCTTGATTGCTGAATATTCCAGCCCTTTGATTCTACCCTTTTGGGTTGTGCCAAAATTACAGGCACATCCCCGGTCTGAGTATGAGTTTTGAGTAAAATTTCAAAAGTTTGGTCCAGTAGTTTCGGAAAAAACTGATGGGACACAGCTGACAAATGGGCTTTTCAGTAGAAATGGGTTTCACGTACTACATATTAACACATTTCATCTCTATCTCTATCTCTATCTCTATCTATTTTTTTTTTTTTTTTTTTTTTTTTTCATTTTTGGATTTTTGCGTCTTGAAACGTAAACCAACAATGGGGGGGGGGGGGGGGGGTTACAAAAACCAGTAGAAGCGATGGATTTCACGTACTACATATTAACACTTTTCATAAATAATTTTAAATGACTTGAAGTCACTGCGTTTTCCCGTCATTGCCCCAAACGCAAGGACGCCGTTTAGAAGATTTTAGTGTATCAACATTTTTATTATTATAGACTACTAATTCCGATTCAGTTAAATCAATCGTTGTTAACTGTTTAATATATTTTTTTGTGTCGCAATGCCGTCCTTCAAAGTCGTTCTTGCTTGTGCGATGATTCTGGAGATTCTGTCACTATGGATTTAAATGACCCGTCGTCGTTTTACGGAACTGCTGTTGGAAGAGCAGTTTCCCACAATTGGCGAGGAAGCCTAAGGCTCGCGGTGGAGGGAGGCAATCAGCTGCTTCGGCGAGGTGGACATTGAAGTTGGATAAAGGGACAATTGGCCTACCGCAATCTGAGAGCGAGAGAGCAGCGCGGCGAGACATCGAGGAACGAGATAGCCCATGTGGAAGCTCAGTGTAATGAACTGTGGAACCCGTCATCACCCTCAGGGTTTCATTGCTCGGATTTCCTGCCAAATATATTGTCGACGGCTGGACCACCATCAACCTCTTTATACTCACTACCATCACCTACTGGTAGTTGCAGAAATGTACCTACATTCTCGTTGGGCTATCCGTTTTATTACGTTACGTAACTTTTACTGCTGATTTGATAATAAAAGAATATTTCTCGACCTCTAAAGTTTGTGCTTCCAAGAATCAGGTAGCTGAGGTATTGTGATTCTTTGGATGAAGAGAAGAAAAAAATGTCCAAAATCAAAAGTTTTACAGCATTTTAAGTTCCTGCAAGACCTTCATGATCAATTTTGGTTTAGTGTCTGTAAGTTAAAGTGCTCTTCAGTCGTACAGAACTATAAGAACATACAGGCCGATTTCGATGATATGTTCAGGGATTGTGATATAGAAAAACTTGTTAACGGTAGAAAACTATAGAAATAACGAAGAATTTAGGTTATATCGTAATTCTTATATCGTCATTTATATCGTAATTTATATTCGTAATTTATAATAGTCATATCTGTGAGCCCCAAATGGCTTACTCTGTGGATCAATGACATTTCAGTTAGACATCATAAGTATGAGTGGCACTCATCGAACATTTCTGCATTTCCGATCATTATCACACACTCGAGACCACAGCCTGTTGGAAAACAATTTTTGCAAAACAAAATGTTTTGGTAGATAGTAGATACATACGAAAACCGACTAGTCATCCAGACGCAATCTAGGTACTTCATTACCTACTTGTCCACTTCATCATAAGCCTTGTGTTGTCCTTCAGATGTGAAACTTTGGGTGTGAAGGTGGCTCTACCGCGCTTTATATATCTATGGTGCTTTATCTATCTATTGTGAGTGAGCTATTTTCCAGTAATAGAAGATTAGGTGCCTACATACTCTTCACATTTGCCAGTGTAGGTACTGGTTTCATTTCTTTTGAAGGAGCGCACATTTCTGGTCCGAATTGTTGCTTCCGCGAGGTAAGCACTCTTTTCTATTTCTTACTCTCTTTCGGGTACTTTCGAGGTGCTTGCTAGCAATAAGACTTCTGATTAAAGGCACCGATTATTTGACCCTCAGTGGCAGATACATACAATCTATCCATTATGAGAGATGGTTGTCAGCGCGGACCAAGTGCTTCCACAAAATCGATCGATTTGTATTTGGTTATATTTTCTCTCATGTTCGGGTTGTCCCACACCCTCCTTGATCAATTCCAATACGTTGTCCCTATGTTGGCAAAGCCTAGCTTCATAGGGGTGTCCTTGAAAAAACAAAAATAAAAATAAAAAACGTCTGCCAAGTTGGGTGAGGCACATAGCTTCCTCGTTTACATATAATGAATGTATAGTTCATTGAAAAGTTTTAAATGATCTTGAAAAATTCCATAGTGGAAAAGAGTAAATCAAGAAGTAACATGAAATGTCATAATTGATCAATTAAGAAACGAAAAAATGATACTCAATGTAATTTACGTTTGTACAAGCGCAGAATGAACTGATGAGTTGAAAACAATGAAATAGGTACGGGACCATCTACAACCTAAACCGCGCACTCGCACACAATTTCAAAATCGGATGAAAACTGTGAAAATTAAGGTCATTACAACTATTTCACATTGGCGCATGCGCAGTAGATATTAATGATACAATCGTGTTGAAATTGATTTGAGATAATCAAGTCATCTTATCAATACTTAGAATAAAGTATTGATTTGGCTACAATAAAAATGATAGGGGACCATCTACAACCCATCCCGCGCATTCTCTGACAATTTCATCAAAATCGGATGAAAACAGTGGAAATTAAGATCGTTACAAGGATTTCACATAGGTGCATGCGCAGTAGCTATTAACGATACAATCATGTTGAAATTGATATAAGATGATTAAATTGTCATCCCCCAACTATCATCCAAATTCGAGCGAGATCGAACGACTAGGGCATGAGAAAATTACGCTTGGTAAAACTTACGTTCGTTGCGCTTGCGCAGAGTGAGATATTGAGTCATGAAAAATGAAACTGATAGGGGACTGTCCACCCCATAGCCCGCACATCCCCTGAAAATGTCGTCATCCAAATCGGATGAAAACTCTGGAAAATAAGCTTGTTACAAGGATTTGCGGGAAGTTGTTCAGAAAGGTCTAAAAGATAAAATGCGAGTGAAAATTTCGATTTTGGAGAAAGTGAAACCAATGCTTCCGCTATCTTTAGGTAGACTCGGAAGCGAAATAAACTTAAAAAACTGAATTCGCATATCAAGTGTTAATTAAAAATGTATAAAAACAAATTTTTTGCAGAATATTGTGTAGTAAAAAATTATCAACCATAAGCCTCATCAACATTTGAATTTTCGTACAAAACTGTGATGAAACTTATATTGAAAATCCGCCAATCATCACTAAAATCGTTAAGACCAAAAGAAGGAAAGAAAGGGAAGAATGGTAAAACTTTGATTGTATAGCAGAATGTTCTTTTTTATTTTTTGGTCATAAACTGATAGTTTCTATGCACACGACGTGCTCAAATTTCATGACAATTTAACATAAAATATAATTAGAGAAGAAAAAGGAAATTTGCACGTATGGTCTGTATGACTAGAACTTTTTATTTAAACCAGGAACGTAGATTTTTGCTATGATAATCAAATGTTAATCTATTGCAAAGAATTTCATTGCCACCTTTTCGCATAGACCATATTGGTGAATTAATTTGAATGATCGAAATCATCCAAAATTAATATCCAAAAACACTCACACACTTCGAGTCCCAGTGGCTTAATGAACAATCCATTCTGGCAAATGATCTGAGTCAGGTAAATATGATTACTGTATCTAAATGATATAGGTATGCATGACTCGACTTCCTGCATTTATAAGTTTAATTGGAAAATGAGTACTTACATTACCAGGATGGTTTTGTGAGATGTCTAATAACACCATAACAATAATTAACCAGTCACTTCAAGGACTACGCTGCTGAGTCGATCCAGCAGGATTAGGGGTGAGGACAGGTTTAAATCGGCCAGCCCCCATGTAGATGAAGGGAGGATAGTGCCTTTGCTGGTCATGCAATCAGCTTCGAGTTCAGCTCCTGGTCCCAGGACCCCAAGTCAGCAGGCCGTCACTACCGGGCGCCGCGCCGCGCCGTCGTCGTGAATTCCGATCATATGAACGCTCCTCCTGTTAGGACCTTACTGGTCATCAATTCCAGTATTAACACGGAAATACTGCATGTGTCAGTTCTGTTACTGACTTATTGTACCATGCCAGGTAATAGTTACACCGATTCCTTTTATCGAGTGAGCTTACATATCTGTTAGTTGTGCTGCTGTCAACTTATTATTTCTTAAAACCAAGGAGAGATCTGCTGCGGGAAGACTACGTCAGTAACTAACTCCACAGCGTATAAATTTAGCAGCAATGATTCGACTTATTTCACCAAAACAAAGCTTTCCCTATCTTTGGTAATGAAGAAGCAAAAGCAGGAGGACCGTTAATCCGATGGCTGGTTAAAGCGGCTCCGGTTATGAGAGGGGGTTTGCTGTAGATGCTTGATTTTCAGATAAGATCTCTGGTAGTTTCAAACGATTCTGATTTCCTTAGTTTTGTACTCTAACGAAACCATATCTGTAGATCGAATAATCACTACAAGAAACTCGTCTTGCAAATTAGATAATGCAAATACCCCCTGATTACATACCATCCCAAAGTCTCGATTTCAATAGAAAGGAAACCGACCACGAAAGAATGACATCCAGTTTTTCAAAACCATTGCCGACTTAATACAAAAAAAGGGGTGGAGGGGGAGATTGATTAAAAGCTTCAGTTAGCTCGAGCTCGTTCAACCCTCCAGCTTTCGAACCGCGTCGAAGTTTATGAAAGGGTGGATCTTAATGAGAGTTCGCTGTGCCATATTGCGCTGGATATATCAATCATTCCAGAGCCCCGGTCTAAAACAAAAGTCAACTCCCCGTCCCGTCGCTCGTTCTCAAGTGCATCTGTGATACCTCGCTCTTCAATGGGCACCAACTGACGCTGATTGGGATCTAATTGACAGGGTGGGGACAATAGAACGCATTCGATAGAGCAGGCTTTGCAACCAGGAAAAAATTATTTTACTTGGTGGATTTTTTGGTAAAAAAGAAGAAGCAACGCTGCAAAATATTACAAAGAGTGTTACTATTTCCGCAACATATAGTTTGTCGGTGAATATCACTGTTTAGGTATAATATCATAATTAGGTATATATACATATATATATACTCGGCGCTTCGCGCCTCGCCGGGGGGCTTCGCCCCCCTGGACCCCCTAATCTATACTCGGCGCTTCGCGCCTCG
This sequence comes from Adelphocoris suturalis, assembly GCA_030762985.1. NCBI lineage: Eukaryota > Metazoa > Arthropoda > Insecta > Hemiptera > Miridae > Adelphocoris > Adelphocoris suturalis. Next base: position 89,327,027 of record CM061042.1, read on the forward strand.
CCGGATCTTTTCTCTTTTCTACTGCGTAGAAAACGAGGATAATTTGCTATGCAATTCTTAGCCTGAATCAACTTAGTTTTGGAATGTAGCCAGGTACGTAAGGAGAGGGAAATTGGTAGCTTGAAATGTGAATATTTATCACATAAATCAACCGCTTTCCAACGAGTGGCGAACGATTTTTGTGCGATGAAAACTGCGGAAGTTTCATTCCCCTAACAACGGCTGGGTTGTACGTGAAAAACACTGAAATTGTGACACAATCTATAGCAACTACTCAACTACTCGGTTGTACGTGAAAATCATCTTTAATTTCGTCCCGGACGTTACATAAAAAATTATTGGGAGTCGGCCTAAGAATTGCATAGCAATTAATATATCTAATTATTAAACGGATCCAGTGAATCACAATTATCCGTATGTATCACAACAGAGATGTTGGTAGGACCCAAAAAAAAAAAAAAAAAATAATAAATTGATGAAATAAAATAAAACAATTACAATTGCTTCTCTAGGTCTTCTGTAAATAACATAAGTTGTAATAAACTCGATTTTTCAAAAATATAGTTCACACGATCTTAGGCTCATGAAAACCAATCTTGAATTTTTTTTTTCTTCTTTTTTTTCTTTCTTTTCTTTACCAAAGGTTCGTTCTTTGGAAGGCTAGGACGGGGAAACGTATTGCGATCCACACGGGCAGCAAAAGACAGAAGGACTTATTTAAAAATGTAGCTATGAATCTTGAAACATAAACCAATAAAATTTTGAGTGGGGGTATATATTTTTTCTTTTAGTTCTAAATTCTCACCAAAGGTTTTTTAATTAGCACTTATGGAGAGCGAATGGATGAACGTACAACTACTCAAGAAGTCTAATATGATTATTTAAATTCATCAATTTCAATTTTAGCCCATGGTAGGAAATAGGAGGGGGCGGGGGGAGAGAGAGGTGAAAAATTTCGTAAAATGGAGACATGGAAAGTTATTTGTACAACTTAAAATCTTTTAAGAGATATTTCGCGAGTTGACAGATAAAATATATGGTCCACGTAAAAGAAAAAATATTAATAATAATAACAAATAATAAGATAAATATATATATATATATATATTTTTTTTTACCTGGACATTTAAGATGTTTTAGAGTGTTAGGTACTTCTAGTGTGGGGTGTCAGACAGTGGTGTGAAATTATTGGTTTCAGAGAATCACGTATGAATACGCCAGATTATATGATTTATTTAGAGTCCGGGGTTGAACAACTGTACTTGCATACTTTGATTTATTTATAAAACACCTAGTAAGCATATTGAAAAGTCCTTCTACTAGATACACAAATATTGTGGCGCTGGAAGTGATTAAATTGAAGATTTCCTGGTACAAAGTATGTGAGCGACTGGCTGAAATCAATGGTGAAGCTTTTGATTTTGATAATCCGGAGGGTATCATAGTGCAATGGGGGAGATTAAGATTGAAATTGAAGAATGCATTCGTTGCGAAATGTAAGAATGATGCCATAAATGCGCGTTTTCACCTACTTTATAAGCATTTAAGTTCTTCTACCTATTTGGAACAGGAGAATCTTAGCCATGGCTTAGTCAGAATAATATGTAGGACTAGATGCGAAAAAATGTGGATAGAAAATAAGAATTATACATGTGCACTATGTAATGTTGGTGAAGATGAAAGCGTAATTCACTTTTTGGCTAGATGCCCTATCTTAAGCATTTTCATACTTAGGTTCAACGTTTCTGACAGTAGAAATGGCTGTAGAGGACCTAAATCGAAAGAATTGGGTGAAGTTATGTTGGTATGTTAAAAACGCCATGAGGTACAGAAGAGAATTGGAAAATGAATTTAATTTTTAACAGTTTGTTTTTTTATCGAATTTACGTAGAATTTATGAATACTTATTCGTCCGTTGAAGACATTGGCGGAGGTAGGTCAAGCTGCTGGTTAATGTTGTAGTTACCTCTGACGGAAATGCTGATTGTAGACTCCAAACTTAGATTAATAATATTTTGTTCTCATAATTATTGACAATCAACTTACTTGTGCTTGTTTAATTTATTGTTGTTAATATTGGTGGTAAAGGACCGTGACCCCGTCATACTTATAGCTTAATAGCTCAAGCCGAATAATGTTATGTGGATATTAATGTAAATTGTTTAATAAACCATTTAAAAATCAAAATCAAATCAAATCAGAGAATCACGTATGTTAAACAGTACCTAGTTCACAAAGATCGTAGGTACCTAGTTACTTTTTTAATTCAAAAACATAAAACGAAAATGTTAAATGTTACAATAATTATCATTGATTTCAATCCAAGTGATCTAAAGATTCGCGATCATGTAGCGATTATGTCGCACTTAGTCTTGCAGGAAAATCTTCATCTGAATTGCGATTTACTACCGTGAAATTAAATTCATGCCGTATCAATAAAAAATTCATTATCGAAATTGTCAAGAAGATTTAGTGCTCTCCAAATATAGGATGTGTAGGATTATTTGTTGAAACCATAATACTCAGATGTCTCTGAAAGATCACAATGTCTGATATACACCAATTTCCTGCGTTAGCATCAGATCTAGAAGTTATTTCTATCACCAAACAATAATTAATAATGTTCGCTCCTACCGAAAATATGGATTTGACTTCTTTACGACATTATTCATCTGCTGGCTGCTATAGCAAGTGACAAGGTAAAGGGGAAAAATCAACTTTCGGTTTCTAACACGATTTGAGCTCAGTCGAGCCGTTATAATCTGAAATCCCATAACTGTCTTCAAACTTGGTCATTAGTGATGGGAGGGCCTAGGGAAAAGTTTGGGTTTCCGCTGAATAACTAAATTACGAACGACCGCACTGCATTAACCCACAGCTGATCCGCTTTTCCCTCGCCTTCAAAATGGCAATCAGTCCATTAATTATCCGAGATTAATCATTATTGGTTATGTGGGTCTAAGGTTGAGTCCATTATTCATTTTTTGGTTATTAATGCGCGCGGTTCTCTTCGACCGCTGAGTTCTGCTCCTGACAGTTCCGAAACCCTCCATCACATAACGGGAAAACACCTTTAAATTAATCAAGTTATCGTTAATTTTTCCCTCCGAAGTACCAAATGTGTCTCGATGCACAAGCACTTGCGTTACACCAGTGTTAGTAACATATCTCCTGATCTTTTGCAATGTTAAAATTGCATTTCATGTTAGGTTACTGGCAGCCTTATTTTTTTTTATTTATTTTTTTTTTTTTTAATCAACAAACCCACAATCGCCGCGGAAAGGGAGGGAGGGGAGGGTTCGACTCTGTCTCAAATGAAGTACTCATAACCAAATATTTAGGTCTGAAATTTAAAAACCCCAATTATCGTTACTAAAATACTTACGGCCTTTTGGTTTCAATTTCATAATAGATACCTACCCGTAAATTATACCGGGGTCAAATTTTCGAATTATCAATCAATCCTTCGTGAGTTTTTGATCAGTTCTGTGTCAATGTTGGTACTCTTCCAACTTATTTTGGTTTGAATATGTATGAATAATTTGAGTCTGATTTACATCTTCAATGTCTTCGTCACATTGGGACCAATGTTAGCCATTGGCCATGGGAATATTTGCGAATACATAGTGGTAAATATGTTTGGATTATTCTAACTCGAATCACAGGCTACTTGAAATTTTTCAAATCTGCCCCGTAGGGGGTGTTTTAGGGGCGGAGGAGGGGAGGGGAATGGCGTATCTGTCGTCACTGAAAAAACTGGGGATCTGAGTGACGGAATATATTTGGATCACTCTAACTTGAACCAAAAGCTACTTAAATATTTCCAAACTCTGACCCGTAGAGGGTATTTTGGGAGAGATGGGCGGGTGAAATGGGGTATCATGGACATCAGTAAATAAACTGGAGACGTAAATTGTTGAAATATGTTCGGGTTATTCCTGGTTGAATCGCAGACAAGGTACTTGAAATTTTCAAACTCGACCATTAGGGTTGGGGGGGGGGGGGGGATGGGTTATCTTCGACATCACTAAATAGACAGGAGCTGATTGGTAAGAAGTATTTGAAATACTCTTACTTGAATCGCAGACTATTTCAAGTTTTCCAATCTACCCATAGGGTGTGTGTGTTTTTTTTTTGGGGGGGGGGGGGGGGGGAGGATAGGAGGTATCATGGACATCACGGAAGAAACTGGGGACCTGATTGCTGAAATATGTTTGAATTACAGTAACTCAAATCACAGGCTACTTGAACATTTTCAAATCAGCCCCAAAGGGGATATTTTCTTAGAGGAGGGTGGTGGTTGTGGGGGGGGGGGGATGAGGTTCCTTCCGACATCACTGAATAAACTGAGGACCTGATTGAATAAATATGTTTCGAATACTCTAACTTGAATCACAAACTCCTTAAAATTTTTCAAATCTGAACCATAACGGGTATTTTGAGGTACTTGTGGGGGTGGAATGGGGGTATCTTGAATATCACTGAATAAACTTAGGACCTGATTGATAAAATATGTTTGAATAACACTAAAAAATCACAGCCTACTTGGAAAATTTCAATTCCGACCCATAGGGGTGTTTTTGGGGGAGGGGGTATGGAAAAGGGTATCTTTGCCATCACTGAACAAACTGGAGATCTGATGTTCGGACGAAGGAAATTGGATAAGTCTGAATGTTCTTTTGGGTTACCTATCAAGAATATTTTTCATCTGAAATATGGAGGGTATTTGTGGAGAGGGAGTGGGGGTTGATCTCAGTAGTTTGGTCCTAATAGATAATTTATAAGTATGCACTCGAAGTAAGTACTTTTAAGTATTGACATTTTTTGAATCAGATTCATAGGAGTACCCCAAAATGTGATGGGTGAGGGGGCGCTTGCGTATATTCAAGTCAACCTGTGCAACGCACTGGTGAACCAGCTAGTTTTTACAAAGAAATTGACTACTTGACCACATGTCTTTTTGAAATGCGAGCTTGCGACCATCCAGACAATCAAACTATATACATCATTCTGACCTATATGTCCAACAATTCTGAATTTTTACTAAGGGATTGACTATTTGATGTTACGCATTTTTGAGATGCGAGATCGCGATCATCTAGCTCACCAAAATATGTACATCATTCTGACCTGTATGCCCAAACTAATGTTTCCCGAACACATAACTGATGGTAAATGTTTCCCAACTGACCAGGGGCCCAATTCAACCCCGACCCTTTGAGGGTTGACGGTAATCCTCCTAGGAACATTTTGACCGTGGCCCCAGTTCGACGGTGTGCAGAGACCGTTCCCAGTGGGGGAATGTGTTAACAGTGGCATCAATAGATCACGATCCTCAGTGATGGGGCATTGACTAAAAAGAGAGTTTCGTCAAACAATTTGTAGATCCTAAGTCATCTGGCAGTAGAAAGGTCGAAATTTACAGGAAGAATGATTAACTAAGTTAGGGGTTGAAACCAGATTCAGTTCCACCAATCCCCATTAGTTGCTGCGATTTCGTTGATTTTGATTGTGCAGATATTGCTCTCATCCTTGATTGTGAGCTTTTATTTGCTCAACACACATATTGCTTGACATATTGATTCCCCCTTTTGTATTATCATGTGGTTAATATTTTATCAAGTTGTACATTAATTATTATTTCTCTCTCTCTCTCTCTCTCTCTCTCGCCTTTTTTCTATTTGACAGTCAAACACTATGTCAAGGATCAAAACTTTAACGTAGAACAATGAGTTTTGTGGTTCACATGTTCTGTGTAAACTGCGATTTTACTTGTTCGTAGTACGTTATGTCATTGTCATACTTCAGATGACTACACAGTAGATAAAGATTAAGCTGTGGCTACTTATCGGTCTAATCTTAAAGACATTATTTATTGTGAATATCTGTGAGGATCGAACGTTTGCGGAATAAATTAATATTTGCCATTCATTGATGATATTAAAACCCTCTGTAAGAAAAAAATTTAAATATTACGTTCTATTAATTTGGCTCAAAACTGTCATAGTCAATTATATATCCACGGTCTTACATTTTTGAAAAGAATGTTAACATCTGAGGTAGGTCAAAGTCCGCATGAAGTGATAAAAGAGTAGACGAAGAAGGACGGAAATGGCAGTGGCGAGGTAGTGGTGATGGGGAGAAAAAGTGCACCGTTCCAGTACAAAGGAGCTATTGTCAGAAAAGACAACCAGCGCTGATTGGAGGGGCCTCGGGTATTAAACTTTTCCCTTTTTCTTCATCCTATTGTCACTCTTCGCTTCACCAGATATTAAAATGCTCCATTTCCATCGTACGCAAAGTGGCGAACCAGTGACACAGTCGGCGACAGACCTCGGCTTCTACAATTTAATTCTCAGCGTTGAACTTCGAGAGAAAGTAGTGCTTGGGAATTACAATGAGCATTTCTTCATTTTATTTTCTCAACAAGCCAATAGGTCAAAGGAAGGTTATGCTATCGCCAGAGAAAAAGAATATCCTTGAAGTTCCCAAGGTCATCGTACCCAATGTGGACGTCCTCGCACAGTGGTCCAGAACCCTCTAAAACCTGGCAAAATAAGGATAATTTCGCTTTCACGGGCGTCAATCTGTTCCCTCTTTCGTCGAATCTACACATTTGTCTCGGAATTTTCTATATTTCCAATATAAATTTTTGCTGTAGATCATTGAAATGTGTAATAAGCTGAAGGCCTGTTATCCTGAATTTGTTATGCAAATACTCCCTCCTACTATATGTGATAGATGTATATCTATTCTTTTTTTCATTTTTTAATACATAAGGAATAAGGTGACAAAATAGGTACACAGATTTGAAGGGACTACTTTGATGGTTTATTCAAAGACTGTAAGTATTCCTCCAAAGATTCTATGAGGATTCTTCTCCGCGTTGGCTCTTCCCCCTCGAGCCTCTGACTCAACTTTCTTGTTACTGATACCAGTAAAGCGCAAGCATTCTATCAGTCATCACAGTCCCTCCCCCTCCCCTCAGTAATCAGTTTCCAGCATCCACTCCTATCCTAATATTGTAATCCGTGGATCCCGGAAACTGGACAACTGAGGGGTTTCAGAGGTGCATCTTGATAGGTTTTCAGGTTGTGGAGGGGGGGGGGGGAGAGGTTTTGGGTTAGGTTATTGGGTTGAGCAGTTCTACAGGGTTCTTGTTTTTTAGTACCTACTTCATTACATGTTTTCCTATATCTTATAATTATTTCATGTTTTTGCTGGATTTTCCTCGTTGCTGGATACCCGTCTGGGGTATTGTTTGATTGGAACATTTTATGTCTTTAGTTGCAGGCTCGTATGTGTTGCAGACTCGTATGCAAGCTCTAAGAGCCACTCAGCTGATCCGGACCCTGGGTATCGTCAAGTAAATGTCCTAAAAAGGCTACATACGAAATTGCAGCTTCCTAGAGTGTAAAGCATAAAAACTACCTATTAAAATGATTTAACCACCGCTTCACAAATCAAACCGTTCTCGCGATATTCGGATCTTCTGCTATAAATCAAATCGTCGAAACACCAGCTCAATGAAATCATCAGAAATTAACAACCGGTTGCAATCATGTTCACAATATCAATTATTGAGAATGATCACCTGAGTGTACACAATTATTCAAATAACCATGCTCATAACTCAGCTTGTTGGCCACGCACTTCGCAATAGTTAACATAATATGATTGGATAAATCAAGAGCTTTCGAACGAATGGTCAACGAATTTTGTGGGATAAAAAACGACAAAGTACCCTAGCAAGTACCTAACAACGACTCGATTGTAAGTGGAAATCATCAGAAAACCAACCTAACGCTTTTTTTTACGCTTGCTGTTAACTCTTTTTTCGTTTATGTGCCAAAGTAAAGACATGAAATGTCAAAAAATAGAACTCTGTTCAGTGTTGAATGTGTTTAAAAGTGAAATGAATGCACATTTTGCATTCATTACATAATGATTGATATTGCTCATTGAGATGAGCCTTAGAATCCAAACTATCAATCTCCACTAGCTCTCGTGCGCACTGTCATGATCTTGTTGAAAGGATGTAGCGAAGTTGAAAGCAGCTAGCTGGTGGTGGGAGTACATGCACCCCCTGAATATTGAGAAATCAATACACAGTTACTGAAGAGTTCTTTTCGATGAAGGAAAGTACGGATGATCGTTTTACTGAAAAGGTTGAAATTTTTCAAAAGAAAAGAAGACGGAGAAGGCTACGACGTCCCCTGCCCTATATTTCTGTATATATAACACTTAACCGAGCTAAATGATTTTCATTAGCAAAAAACTGTTCCATGAAGTACACAAGAGCCGTAGTGTCTACTCATGACTCGCTTCAAAACATAAGGTACCCTCATAGATCACTGATCGATAAGAAAAGCTTAAATAATTTCATTTACACACAATCATTAATTTCCTTTTTGTCTTGAAATAGCCAGTTTTTTATAGCCACATCACCTTCTGATGAAATATTCACGGAGCACCAGGGCTTGAATGGTACCTCATTTGAATTTGAAATTAGTACCAAACCCTTATTTTGTTTAAATAGAAATAGAAACTGTCGAAAACTGGTGCATTGTCAAATTGTGCTACCCCCCTAGTTTATTATTGGTTATCTTTGGGATCCCCCTCGGGGCATCCTAGCCTGGGGAGTCCGGGCCTGCTGAGCACTCACATAAAGTCATAATAACTAACTTGTTAACGTGGAGGAACACTGAAAATCACCAACACAATGACTCCAATGCAAGTTGCATAGCGTTCATGTAGAAAAAGTTAGGAGAATGCATGAAGTTTTTCACTACTGTCTTGCATTTTAGTACAATATGGGTATTATTTACGCGGATCTCTTGGCGTTCTTGACATTTGAACGGCGTATATATGAGTCCTAGTTTCAAGCAGTCAATTATGAATGTAAAAGTGACTGTATGGATATAAATGAATCATTGATTCCTATAAAACTGAATTGTTCTTCTGCGCAGTGCGAATGAATTTGGTGATTATTGTTATGAACTCTCGTAAAAGAGTGGTGGTTTCCAGTATAAATACGAGCATCGGCTCGAGTCTGACCTAGTTACCTACCTCGACCATTCGGCGGTTGGCACATGCAAGAGCCGGAGTAGACGTAATAAAGCGACGTGAGACTCGAGCCGGCATCAGTTTTATTAGAAACTTCTGTTGTTGAACATTACACCCAACTTTTGTCTCCTACCTCACCATAACCCTTACTTACCCTTGTGATGATATAGGAATATTTCCTCCTCGATCCTTGCAAATATTACATCTAGGGATAGTTCTTGGGCTATCAGCTTTCCGGACTTCCTCACGGTGTAGCAGGTTTACCACCCTTTGAAGAAGTAACTACTCCATTTCCATCACCTCCATTGTCAAACCCTTAATTGGAGAGTATGGTGATATTCGTCGTCGAACTCCTAGTATTCCTATCCACACAGAGTGTACGGTGATATCAAGTCTGTGGCTCCATAATTTGTATGTCTCGTATTTTGTAATGAGAGTGAACAGTGGTACTTTACCGAACTAAAGGCAGTTGCCTGTCTCAGTTTACCGAAAATTTTTGTTGCCAAGCTGATCATGTCTTTCTTTCTATTTTTACCTTTCTCACTTTCTTATTTCATCGTATACCTAAGTCTGATTAGAGCAGCTAGCTGGTCATTTCGAACATTCAACTTAAATTTCTTTCTTCTCGTTAGAAGATAGTTAAATTCACAGCAATTATTATTAATAAATATTTCTTTTTGTTTTAATGTAGTAACAATGATTTTGAAGGCATGAGACGAAATAGATCGTTTCTAACATCACCTATAGGTGGTGCTCATAATGAGTGGCTTTCTCATACATTATTCATCCGAATTTGATGAAACGGGAGCTTGAGAGATTATTTGGATAACCCTCCAGACGATCGTCAAGCCTCATATTATGTAATTTCTACCAATAATTATTATCTAACTTTGTATTGATCTTTAAACTTAATGAATGGTGACAAATAAGTATATAAATTGTAAAGTCATCATCACATCTGAGCGAAATTCTTAGAGGATTTCTGAGGATTAGCGGTAAGAAGCGATTGAACTGTTATGAGTGGCACCCTCAGGCCTGTATTACTTCCTACCACAATGGTGTTAACCCATCAACATATTGAACGGTCTTCAAAGGCCCCCATCTTCCAAGCACCCGTTGTTAATCTAAACGTTAACTCGCTCGAATGTTGCGAGCATGTAAGAACGGGTAAGCACAACCTCAACTGTAAACCTTGTTAAAACGGGTCTGGTAAGCCGCGTAGTATGGAAATGCGACAAAATACGATGGAAGTTTCCCTGCAGAATAACAAGCGACATCAGTGATCGTTACCACAAGCGTCACATCACGTCCTATTTGAATGTTCCGTGAATGTAATGGGTACTGAAATGTAATACTGAGCAAATCTTATAGCAAGTTCCCTAATACGAAGTAAAACGGAGGCATCTCAATTTACGAGGAACAATATGGATGGTTGTGCTTAAAACCCACGCGAAACAAGAAGGCGCGCAATGCTTTAAGGTTTTAAATAAATTACTACCACAGGTTTTTATTTTTAAAAATTTATTATAATAATTACCACATAATAAATATTATGTAAATCTGCATAAGTATTGAATTGTTTCTTTCAAGTATTAACAAATGAATAAATAAAAAATTCTATCACGAAATAGGATATATAAATAAATTTATTATTCTCACATGTTTTCTGAAACAACCTACTTGCAGATTTTAGGCATACATTGACCATCTGTCTAGTACCGGTGGACTGTAGTGGCAATGGTGGTTATGTTGTTGTAGTCAGAAATTATTTTCATGAAGCCATCTCACTATGAACCTTGTTTTGAAATTAAACTCGTAAAAATTTCATTAAGGGGTTTATTGGTTCCAGGATCAGCTAATGATACATTTTCATACCTTAACGTGAGTGGCTGCTGGTCAATCAGCGTAAGCTGGTTTAATGTGCTACACAGGATATGGCTATGGTTGTTGATATGAGAAATTTTAGGAAAACTATTTTTGTTCGTGTATTTCTGGGCTGTTTCGAAAGTTCAAACGTGGATCTCGGTACTCTACAACAATGCAGTCCAGCACATACATATGTAGAGCTAGAGGCGATTTCCTTTATATATCTCTAGAGCTCAATGGCAACTCGTTGAAAAACAACGAAATCCCTGCTTCCATTTTATTATCAATAGAATTGGAGTTGAAAAACACCAGGATTGATTTATGGTGTCGAACCCCATTACTTTTGCAACTACTATAAATATACGCTTTCGAGATACTAGGATGACTTCAGCGTGCACTCAGCAGATCAGAGATGGTTCCTACCTGATACTGTAGGTACCGCCCCTCCCCTTGTGTTCTGTTCTTAGCAAACCCAGAGAGACCCTACAATGGAGTTTTCCTTGGATGAACCCAGGGCCGAGTCTTCGCGTCAAAACGGCGAAATGTCCGTTCCTCTAACGCTTCACTCGGGATCTTCCTGTGATTATCAGCGGGTTCCAGAATCTATCCATCGGAGTGAGCTAACCCTCGGATCAGCGGTTATCCGCAACTTTCTCACAGCTCACCATCTTGTAAATTTGTGAAACTACATTTTTCCGTTTGCTGTTTTTCTTCATAAACCTCGCTATATCTCTGAAATAATGGATTTCTTATAACCTCGTGATAATGAAGAAACAATGAGATTGCCTTCTGAAGACGATGGTTTCGTGGAATTAGTTCAAATGGCAATTCTTCAAATAAGAGTAGGTAGGAAAAGAGTGGGCTATTTGAATGAATGGGTGGACAACGATTTTGACATTTTCATGTGTTTACTTTATACTCAAATATTGTAAAGTTGGCGTTTATTCAGATGATGGTGTCATAAAGTCTTTGATATGCCACGGTCTGGTGAGTCTTCTGTAGTCAAAAGGTACAAAGCTGTCGATGACTAGTGGATTGGAATGGTCGGAGTAAAGGCTGCAGAATTTTTTCATACATGATAGACGGAGTTCACTTGGCGTTTCCATGGTGAAGTCATTCGCCAACTTTACAATATTTTGCCCGCCTTTACGATATTCTTTACAATAATTCGCCAACGCCAACTTTACAATATTTGAGTATTTAAATGTGCTTACACACTTGTCTATGATGTATGATATTATTATGAAACAGACTCAAATAAAATAAACAAAAACTTTTTAAATGTCTTTACTTTGGCCCACGACCGGATAAATCGACAGTTTTTACTGTGTTTCTGAAATTTCTTTCTGATGATTTTCTCGTACAACGCTGCCTTTCCTAGGCCATTTCTTGGCCAGAGAAACTTGGTCAGATAACCAACGGTAATGATTCACCATTCGTTGGTAATCTCACAATTTATGCTAAAATCTTACGCTGCCTAAACGGATCCGAAAATAAAAGCAGCTGAGCTACATGGCATGTCATTAATCTATCTATCTCTATCTCTATCTCTATCTCTATCTCTATCTCTATCTCTATCTCTATCTCTCTATCTCTATATCTATCTCTATATCTATATATATATATATATATCTATATCTATATCTATGTCTATTATAAGAATGAAACTCTGCCTGTGAGTGAGTGAATGAGTGTTGCTTTTGCGGCCAAACGGACGAAGGGATCCGAACGGGGGTTTTTTAATCGTGACCGGAAATCTCCCGGTCAGAATATAGGCTATTTGGGGGGTGGGAGCCCCATCTCTATTTATTTGTCATCTGGCTCTTTTTATTTTCTGAAAAAAGAATAACATTTGTGGGCGAAAAATACGAATGAATTTGATATTACAAGGACAAATGACAGTAATATTCACCACAAAGACGATAAACTCACATAACATGTTTCTAGTATCTTTAAATTATCCTCCTTGGTATGAATAGGCATTGTCGACAAAGAAGGGAAGAGGAATGCCGTGAAGTTCCTGTTGATGTTTTTGTGATGTAGGTTAAAAACATAATAACTCATTTAAATTGGCTCGCTAATCAGTTTGTTTCCCTTCTGTTCATTGTGCCTTTCTCAATATCCCATTCACCGTTGCAAACGAAAGACAATACCTAATAGGCGGTAGTTTGCATATCGCCGGATCAGGGGATTTAAATCTTTTCCTCGTACTGATTGCGTCTACTATATTCATGTTAACAAGAGGCTGGTTCGATGACAAGGTTATAAGCCAAGGATTGATACAATCGGTTGGTAAGCGGTGAACAGTTTGATTTCTTGTTGATATTTTTCCTTTCCCGAGTTTATTATAGGGCTTGTGGTGTTTTTTTTTTTTTTTTTTTTTTTTAATTTATTCTTTATTTAGTGGTTTAAGCTGCACCTCAACCATGAGGGTCATTAGCGGCATTGAACAAGGTGTCCAAAGGGACACTGCAAGTGGCACGATTCCAAGGGGGGCCATGCTACCCTCCACCACCAAACGGAGTGCCATCACGGACTCCACTGGCAAATCGGAGGAGGACAAAATAAGGGGTACAGTAATAACCAATATTTAGCGCCTAGAGCGGATAACAAAAAAAAAAAAAAAAAAAAAAAAAAAATGAAATAATACAACTAAGACTAGATCTAGAATAGGCTAATAAGTATATGTTACTATATATAATCGCCAAAGTGAAATAAAACTATGACTGGATGGTACAACAAATATTACAGATCAGATATCACAGTTCGCAGTAGAGCTCAACGGCTCTCAGGTACGACAACAGGGACTGGACCTTGTTTGGTCCAGATAAAACGTCAACCCACTGAGAGGGCCGATGCTGGGCTCGGAGATCTATTAGGAAGTGCGATGGACAGATCACCCCCACACCTTCCGCACACAACATCTCGAGCTCCTGCGCTAAGCAGGTGTCTGTGAGTAAGACGGGTTTGGCCAGTGGCAACCCGGTTGACCACTTTTCGGTCCCTGCTTGGAAGTAGGGTTACGAATAGGCCCACCGGGCACAAGTCCTGAAGGATACCACGCAGACTAGTGACCTCAACCTGCATTGCTCATGCCAGATGAAATTGGCTTTATGTTTCATGTAGGAGATTTGAACCTCAATGCGTATAGGCAGCATATCGATGGAGTTGTCACCAATGTGCATCAGCACACTCGTTGTCATGAATACCCACATGGTTTGGCACCCACATGAAAGTTAGTTTGTGCCCGATGTTGAGGCTTGGTGTAGCGATACACGTAGGCTTTGTATTATAGGATCATCAGAATTTATATCCCTAATCGCCTCGATGGTACTTAGTGAATCGCTATAGTTCACATAATTCCCAACTCCCAACCACTGGCAGTGTCGAACAGCCAGTGGTACTGCCCACAGTTCTGCTGTGAACAAAGACGCGACAGGTGGTAAGCGTCTAGTGACTTGGAAGTTGAGGGTCCATAGAGCAAGGCCAACACCATCAGATGTCTTTGAGCCGTCGGTGAATAGGACAGTTTGCCCAGCATGGCTTGTGGTGTTATTGTAGATTGTGTAAATAGGGGATTGTGTTAAACTGGTTCATTGCACCAAGTTGTCTTTTGCTCACATTTTCTGGAAGTATCCAAAATCAAAAGTGTTACAAATTATCATAGAAATGTACATTACTTCAGTAAGATAGCTTCAAAAAAGTATGTGCCAAGGTCTTGTCACCATCTGAACATCATTATTTAGACGATTTATGCTTTCGAATTCTATACCCACATGGGAGAAAATCACACTGAGATTCTGATGTACCATTGTACTTAGCTATTGAAGTGTGTTCAGAAGGGCTTTATCATACGAAATTAATGTACGAGTGTTGAATGATTTCGCACCCATCAACCAGTCTCATTATATAGCCCCATTCGAACTGTACCTAATGATTTGGTGAATGCAGCATATGCTGCTTGTGGACTTTTTTTGGTCCACATATTTGATAGGACGGTATTTTTTCCTTAATATTCATTTTTTCTACAAACCTTGAAAAGTATAGTAACGAATCGGGGTAAGGTGAGTTGCACGAATTTTTTTTTCTGGTTCGATTACAATAGTTTAATATATGTACTTGAATGAAATATATTTAAAAAAAAAAAAAAAAAAAAAAAAAAACGAGAGGATGAAAACGTGAAAACGAAATTCAGTTGACCCTTTCTCAATGAGGTTTAACATTTTTATTTGAATCATGTGAATTAACTTTATACCCAGTGAAGATTTTGTCGAAATAATCCAAACTGTTTGGATGATGTGGGATAAATTTCAAGAATTTTCACATTCAAACCCGGGCTACGACACCTAATTTGTCAGCGTCTTTCCAGCCGATATTTCTCACTCTGAGCTGGCATGGGTGTTATCAAAAAGGATCCGATCGACAACATTCTACAGCTAGCGTTTCAAAAGTTAATGACTACACTCCTAATATGCAGCTGTGTTATTCGTTGTAATTATGATGGTGCTAATAATATACTGTTTTATCAGAAGTTCGTGGTGCCTGATATTATCAGTTAATCTGATTTCGACTTCTTCCAATTCCATCTCAAATGATCTATCTATATCGTCGAAACCGCCGTTGCCCTATAATTTGAAGATTCTTCTCAACCATAAGAGATTTATAAGTTGCCTCCAATTTGTTTGGGCGTATTTTATTGCCCTACATTCAATTAAGAACATTTTACTTCTCAACACCTTTTCGCGTACAAATCATAAAGCTCTTATAAAACACTACCTTCCGATTGATAAAAATCAATGGATTCTGTGGCTTCTTGATTAACATTTGTACTAACTGTTTGATGATATGACTTCTGACAGGGAACAGTACTTAATTAAAAAAGCGCATGTAGTTAGGAACTTTATCATTGAAGTGAACCCGATCATTCTCAATGGCCCCCATTCTATTATAATTTTGATGAGGTTATTTATAAGACATTGCCATCATATTGGTATGATTGAAATGATGGTTTCATTTCTGGCCAGCTGAGTAAGTTTAATTCTCTCCTGTTCACTTCTGGAAGTTGAAATTTGATAGGGCGATACTCTGGGACAGTAAGTGAGTGACAATTAAAATGGTATGCTCTTTTCTGATCAGCTGAGTGAGCTAAATTCACTCCTGACCGCCCAAGGAAGTCAAAATTTGAAAGGGTCACTCTCTGGGATATTAAGAGACGATGGAAATGATGGGATATTTTCTATCAGCCAAGTGAGCTGAATTCCCTCCTGGTCACCCTGGGAAATTTAAATTTGACAGGAAGTCTCTCTGCGACAGCAAGAGTTGAATAAAATGGAGGACTCCACTCAGATCAGCAGATGAGGAACATTGGAAAAGAAGACTATGTTATACGATGACCTTCTGGATTGAAGCACAACCAAATCTATCAAAAACCACAATCGTTGGTAGTAAGGGCACACTGGTGTGTAAAACTGCCCACATTCGAAAGATATCTTCAATTAGTGAGACAGCCTATTTTTGACTTCTACCTCCAGGATCAGCAGCGTAAGCATTGGGGTTAACTTAGTCCCTATTCATTATACGTTGCTCAAATTAGGGAGGGTTGGGTAAAAATTAATTTTTCAAATAAGCGGAGTTAAGCGATTTGGCTCATAGATCATCTGACGAAATGAATGTCAGTAGCTAACATTAACTACAGTAGGATTAGCGGCAAAGTGAGCAGGCGTTGCTAGTTAATCTACAAGAGCCAATCGGTACAATGCAGTAGCAGTTATCTCAAGCAAGATAGGTATAGGTAATAATTTATTGTGAGAATTATTAAAACAATGAGTCACTAATGTTGCTAAATGAACAGTTTCGACTTTTGGTTACTTACAACATCATTTTGTGAATAAAATGTTGCAGTTGGTCGAACTATATAAAACTTAACTGGAGAAAAGAGCGACGAGTTAGGTCCCGCGGTGAAAATCCTACGGAAGGGCTAATAGCGGATGACGGGCGGTTTCCCGGCTCCAGTGCGCACTTGGTAAGAGGATTTGGCCAGAAAGAAATTATCGAGTTTTTCCCACGTTTAAAACGGGAGAAGGGTTTCTGCTTTTATCCGGAAAGAACTCTGATGGGATATCAGGGGCCGTGAGCGTGAATGTGAACCGTTTTTATCCCAATGATAGATGGAGTACTGTAGTTTTCGGACGGATAGGTATCCGTCTAATGTTGAAAATAGTACTAAAGACATAATCTGATGTCGTTGATCTCTGTTTGGAATTGTAATTTATCTATTAAACATGTTGGAAACATTATAGATAAGCAACATTATAAACTTACTTAACCTCTTGCTACCAAAGAACCTTCAGTCCAAATTGGGCTTCTTTAGTATCTGAGATGGTTAGTAGTGACCTAAAATCCCCATTGTGGGTATGAGTTGCGATCATAGTCTCGAAGTGATGGTATGAGTTGGGTCCTACACTTTCCCTCAAAGGGATGGTGCGAGCCTAACCTAAGTGAAACACTTTTCGACTTTGTCAGGTAAAACAGGTAATCCTTTAAAAAAACAAAAAAGTTTCCTCTGTGGTAGGATGCGCTGTGTGCACTAAGACTAAATTTGTTTAAGACTATTGTTTGTGCAATGTTAATGTATAAGACTAAATTTGTATTTTCCGCCACCAACATTAGTCCAAATGAAACCGGAAACCCCTTTTACGTTCGACCAGACTTTTTCAAAAGGCAGATCATACATAACTAGCATTTTCAATGACGAATGATTTATGATGGAATGCAATCTTGTACGAATTTTTTGGTACACTTGTCCGTATTCAGATTCAAAGCTAGCGAGAGTAGATTATTAACTAATGTAGACCAGTACCTTAACCGTAATGTACCTTTACGAACCATAGGACTATCAGTTTCTACAGAGATACCTTTACTTTGTGCAAAAATATTTAAAGAACATTCTCAGTCGTGCTAACCCCTGGTGTTATAATACCTCATAAGCGAGTTTTTTTCACAATTTGAATGCATTTTGGTTTATTATTTATTATTATTTTCAATAATAAACCTTTTTAATCGACCAGGAAATAACATTTTAATACAAATCGGTGGTATACGATTTTTCGACTGTACCGTGTACACATGTGAATCCGTGAATTTCTGATTATGTCGATTTGGTCGTAATTGGTTCTTTCAACTAATCCTAGTTGTCCATTTTACAATAAGTGAAGAAACTATACTTACTGCCCATCCAAATTTGCAGGCCTTTTATAATTATATACATGCTATTTATATTACAGGGTGTCCCACGAATTATGCACCAGCGTCATCTCCGTTAATATACCTACGGGTTAAAAAACCAAAAGAATGGAATCCCTATATTTTTTGCGAGGAATTCAACCATGACACTTTTGCGCACCGCGCAATTGTGCAACTAAGCGCTATCAATACTAACTTTATTTTTTCGAACGTGAACCCTCATTTCATATGACAGATTTGGCTTTCAAACAAAATTTCATGAAAAAATGATCCATCAATCGAATTTTTGAGTGCGCACAAACGAGCACAATCACGCGCAAATAGAGCATATATATATATATATATATATATATATATATATATATATATATATATATATATATATATATATATATATATATAATCATAAAGTGTAGTTTTTTCAATTTTTATAATCACCTACCTACTAAACTCTCGTTTTTCGTGTTTTACTAACAAGGTGTTATGAATATCAATGAACGAACATCACTATGTATCACATGTGAAAATTTGATATCTCGAAACTCGATATTTCACAATTCGTGCTCTATTTGCTCGTGATTGTGCTCGTTTGTGAGCTCTCAAAAATGCAAGTGATGGGTCATTGTTCAGATAAAATTTTTTGTAGAAGGGGTTTCCCATGTGGAAAAAAAAAAAAAAAAAAAAATAGTGTTAATTGGGCATGATTACGCTATTGCCTGGTGTGCGAAAATGTCATGGTTAAATTTCTGGCACTAAATTATGGTAAATGGGAAGAAATAAAACTCCACACAAAAATTCCTAAAAAATACTTTCTTAAACTATTGGAACTATGCACCAAAGAAAGTACCTTTCAGTTCGATAAAACTATGTACAGGCAAAATTTTGGGGTAAGCATGGGTACCCCCATTGCACCCTGCTTGGCTAACCACTGCCTCAATTACCTTCTTGACCATGTAATCCCCTTATTACCATTCAAAATGCCATTCATTTTCAAATATGTAGATGATCTTCTTCTCTGCGTCCCTTCAGGAACACTACACATAATTTTAGCAAAATTTAATAGATTTCATGATCGCCTCCAATTCACACACGAAAACGAAAATGCGGAAAACTCTATTCCTTTTTTAGACATTCTAGTCACAAGAAATTCCAATACCTACGTGGACACAAAATGGTGGAGAAAACCACAAAACAAGGGTAGATGTATGAACTATTACAGCCATGCACCTTACCACCAAAAAATTAATTTTGCAACGAATTTAATTGACCGAGCAAAGAAATTGAGTTCTCCTAAAAATCATAAAGAGGTTGAAAACATGGTCGTGGACGTTCTCCTTATGAACGATTTCCCCCATAAACTTGTATGCGAACTTCTCAAGAAAATCAAACATCCAATAGCCCCCAATAATAACACCAATGCAATAAATGATACTCGGCCATCAAAATTTTACTCACTTCCCTACGTTGAACACTTATCCCCCTCTCTAAATAAAATTCTAGTAGACAACGAAAGCAACATCAAATTTTCTTATAAAAACCAAAAAACTATCCACAATATTTTCAGTAAAACTAAAGATCCGATCCCAAAAGAAATGAAATCTCATCTTGTATACCAAGTTCCTTGTTCTTGCGGAAAATCATACTATGGAGTTACACATTCTCATCTAAAAACTAGAGTATATAGTCACAAACATAGTGTCGATATTATGCGCAAAAACCCACAGAAAAAAGATCCCACAGTCCTAACCACTCACGCCCGTAGCAAAGACCACATTTTTAATTTTAATGAAACCAAAATTGTAACACAGGATAGTTCCCATGTTTGTTATCTCTGTTATAGAGCCCTGAAGATGTACGAATAAACGTACGAAACGTTGGTAGATTAAACCAGTGTCTTTATCGACCGCACCTCAAAAATCACCCGAAATCTTCGATTTCAATCAACTATATATATATATATATATATATATATATATATATATATATATATATATATATATATATAGCATTTCCGAATTGAGTTAAACTTTTTCCATTTAGGTTTAGTCCTTTTCCATTTAGGTTTAGTCCTTTTCCATTTTGGTTTAAACCTTTTCCATTTAGGTTTAGACCTTTTCCATTTAGATTTAAACCTTTTCCATTTAGATTTAGACCTTTCCACTTAGCTTTAAACCTTTTCCATTTGGATTTAAACCCAGGAAATTATCCACTCTTTTGATATTTCACAATTCGTGCTCTATTTGCTCGTGATTGTGCTCGTTTGTGAGCTCTCAAAAATGCAAGTGATGGGTCATTGTTCAGATAAAATTTTTTGTAGAAGGGGTTTCCCATGTGGAAAAAAAAAAAAAAAATAGTGTTAATTGGGCATGATTACGCTATTGCCTGGTGTGCGAAAATGTCATGGTTAAATTTCTGGCACTACATTATGGAGGATACCACTCTTTTGGTTTTTTAACTCGTATATTGGCGGAACCCCTGATGGTGCATAGCCCGTGAGACACCCTGTGTATAGTAAGTATATGATATGCACTTTCTTTCCTACAAACAGCGAAAAAACATAAATAGCTTAAATTATTAGGTTTGAATTTGCACAACCTTTTTTGATTTGAAACTTTTTGTAAATATAAATACATAATCGTATTTTATTTTAACTAACACCGAATTGATGTAAATACAATTCGTACTTACAGCAGTAAGCAGTAACCTACTTGAACCGATCACGATAAATTGAAGAATGTTTATTCACCGTCATGATTCATGGTCAATTACGTCAATCTGTTAACGAGTTCTAGGTAACCACCATGAGATGTGTGGGCCTCATTGTGGAATGAATAGGGGTCATTAACCAATCAAATCACTCAAAATCCCTCCAGCCCTCTCTCCTTCCTTGCTCTTACGCATGACCGCACACCAGCACAGAGTTGTTTCTCTTCGAAACAACATACGGGTAGTACTTACCTAATATTTGAGGAAGAACGAAACATCATCTAAATCATGGTTTAGAAATTTCATATCTAGTCACAAGTTCTTGAGCCTAAGAAGACAAAAATAATTAACCTTCGAGTTGACCTTCGTTATATAATAGCTTATATAGCTCGTACATGTGAATGCACGTAACATTTATAGGTAAGTATAGTTGGTCCGAAAAGAGAATGCCTAATTGGCCACCATGCCCATCGAAGACAGACTGGTGCCGGGAATGCCCCCTCCACTACCTCTCGCCACCAACTGACCTGCCTTCACAATCATCTGAAGCACGCTCACCTGACTGTTCAGCCAAAATCAACTGTTCTTCCCTTATTCTTGATAAATATCATTCTACTGCAATTTTTCTACTAAATTCGTAAAATAATTGTTCAGCTGAGTGTGAAGGCATGGCAGTAGTCGGTACAGGGGTAATGGAGGGGGCAATCCCAGCTCCAGTCTGTCATAGACGAGCGTGGTGGTCTGGTGGTCAATTAGGCTTTCTCTTTTCGGACCAACTATACTCACTATGAACAGCATGGTAAACGGAATTTTCATTTCGTGATTTTACTTTGTACAGAAGTGTATATAAATACTTCTAAAATAAAGTGTGTTCGCCCGGATGTCAATAATGTCAATATTAGAGCGTGTAGTTTGAGGTAACATTCGTATAGCTACAAGGAAGTTAATGTTTGCAATAAAGTAAACGCATACTTGTTCTGTTGGAGATTTATGTCGAAACTTGAACTAACAAAACTGAACGTAATGAACTTAAGTATAAAAGACGAACAGAAGGTTGATGAACTTGATCCAAGATTCAAGGTAGAAGATCCAGATCCGTAGTAGGATACGAAGTGAAGAGTCCTTGACAAAAGAAGACATAAAGATCACCTGATCTTCCAGATGTGGAGATGCGTTGCAGTATCCGACTCAGAAGGTAGATCAACAACTAATCTGCGGAATATATAAATATTATTAATTGACATAATAAAATATATTAATATGCCTATGAAGCATTTCCGAGTTATTTACCGGAAATGCAATCAACCATTATCGAAGGCAAAGCCGAATGGATTACTGACTCGAGCTGGAGACTAGGCCATATGTTGAAACCATGACTTGGAGAAAGTAATATTTTAACAGTGTTCTTTATAATTATGATACTAACCTAGTTGATGTTTGAATAACGAAGGTCATCAAGTAATTGGAGCTATCAGTTATTCGAGTGAAAATCTGGTAATGCAGCATAAGTTGCCATTTTTATTGCTCCACTTGTTGCAAAATGGCTTAGAATGATAAGAATGAAGACATGGAGATATGATGTCAGCCGGTCCAAGGGTTCAAAGTTTAATCTTCGGGTGTCAGTTGACTCAAAGGGTTCATTGATGAGTCTGAAAACTAGAAATCTACCTGTAATGTAGTAAGATCACATGTAAGAGTACTTATCTAAATCATTAGTTGCCCTCCTTCCCACATTAATAAACCTTTTTTTTTTTTTTTTTTTTTTTTTTTTTTTTTTTTTTTTTTTTTTTTTTTTTTTTTTTTTGTAATGAAAATTTTTATACTCCTTAATAAATTATGATGAGGAACCCGTTAATTAGTATAGGATTGTCATCCATAGTCGTATAGTACCTTTGAAACAACCACGGCAGTAGAGCCACATATGATTTGAATTTCAGCACAATAAGATGGGAGGAACAAAAGCACCTCAGAGCTCACAAGCCGATCAGCTTGGCTCCTTACCTCGTCACTGTAACCAACATTCCCAAAGAGGTTACATTTTGAAATTCGGTATCGTAAGTTGAATAGGAAATAAAATTAATTAGATACAAGATTATTCAGGTCACACATGAACCGCTTCAATTGTACTCACATAGAGAGTAGGTAACTAAGAGTAGGTTTCATAAAAATTTATGGAGAAAAAACTTTACGCTCCAAGCTTCCGAAGTCCCTCCCTCGATTGCCGCTTAAAATGTGAAGGCTAAATAGAAAAACAAGGATCATTCTTCAGCCGCAAGTTCAATAAGTGAGGCTAAATCTGAACTTTAAATGCGCGGGATGAGAATGGATGAAATCACATTTATTATATAAAACCTTGAAAGAAAGGAGTATGGTCTAGAGAGAGTAGGAGGAGAAAATTGTGCTGTGAAACATCGCTTGACAAATAAAGCACTTCCCTATGAGGTGGTGTGTACAAAAATATCAGCAGAGTAAGAGTATGGTGCACTTGGACTGCTGAGATGCTAATAAGGCATTTGCTCTAGATCAGAGTGTTCTCTAAATTCATAATTTCAAATTATTTTCAACGATTTATTAACTATAGAGCGATGTTCCATCAAACTGTTAAGTTTTCATTGCATTACTTAATCTACTCGTATAATTCATTTTTCATTACAGATTTCTTATTAATGGTTGTTTATCTTTACTACAACTTTATCTTGAAGGTAGGTTGAAATGCCAGATTGGAAACTGTATTCATTACCAAGTTGTTCTAAAATAAGCTGATTCATACTCCTGCAAAATACCCAGAACTAATGAAATATGAACACTCCAACAAAATGACAGGAGACAATATGATTCCCTTCATCTCTTCGAAAAAATATTTTCATCGGAAAATAGGTAGGCAGCTGAAAATCCATACGCTTTCCATCGACATCGTTATTAATGGATCGCAATTTCAATGCCTCGGTGGATCAACGGAGTTGCTTGATTAATGATGGAGTAAACTATGTAAGTCATAGATAACATAAGAAACCCTGGTGGGTTAACTCCCTCCCTTCATTGAGTATTGACCCTACTTGCAGTTTTATGTAGGTATCTAGTGAAAACAAAAAGCAATAAACAAAATGCTAAAATTTATAAGACGGAATCTCTATATACAAGGTGTTCCCAAAACCCCCCCCCCCCCCCCTCTGCTAAAAGCGTTAATAAAGGGTCAAAAAAATTATTTTTCATTTCAATCCTGATGTTTTTTGTAATGATCTCAAAAATGGAAAAAAAGGGGAATTGCGCACGTGCGCAAACGTGCGTAATTCACATCAACTTCGTTATTTTAATCGAGAACCCCTATTATTTATTGCACATTTGAATTCTACGTGAAATTGCTCGAAGAAATGATCCATCACTCGATTTTTTAGGTGCGCGCAAACGGGCGCGATTCCGATCCAAAAGCGAGCAATTCTGCTCTAAAAGTGCAATAAATGTGAAATACTGAGTTTTTGAAGATACTCAATTGCCACACGTAATACATGATTTCGGAGTATTTTTTCGAGCTGAAGCCTTGTAATGATGTTCATCTATTGATGTTTGCAACACCAACTTGGGAAAACACCGAAAAATTGACCAGAATCGCTCTTTTCTTACTCATTTCCACAAAGCACAAACCCTACTAAAATGTAGTTTTTCGGTGTTTTCCCAAGTTGGTGTTGCAAATATCGATAAATGGACATCATTACGAGGTTCAGCGCAAAAAATACTCCAAAATCATGTATTGCATGTGGCAGTTGAGTATCTTCAAAAACTCAGTATTTCACATTTGTTGCCCTTTTAGAGCGGAATCGCGCCCGTTCGCGCACACCTAAAAAACCAAGTGATCAAATCGAGTCATTTCTTCATAAATTTTCACGTAGAATTCAAATGGGCAATAAAAATTGGGGGTTCTCATTCAAAATAAAGAAATTAATGTCAATTGCGCTCGTTTGCGCACGTGTGCAATGCTCAATTTTTTAATTGTTGAGATCCTTACAGAAAAACATTATGATTGAAAATGAAATGTTTTTTTGACCCATTGTTAACGATTTCAGCGTGGGGGGGGGGGGAGACTCCCTGTATACAGTCTCTCTCTTGGTGATAAAAAGAATGGTTGAAGCCAGACTAGAAATAGAGCAAATCGCCGCCAACTGCACTTTCCTATCCTTGACCCGTTCCCAAGATATTATTTTTTGAAAGTTTTTTCGAGAAAAGCGTGTTTTTTAAACATAAATACCCATCTTTCTTCTCTTTAAATAAACTTATCTAAACTTTTGACGACATTTTCGGAATCAAAGTTGAATTTTCTTTATAATACGTGATTTTAATATTTATTATCACCAAACAGACTCATTTCTTATTAAGAAGAAACAAATCTTTGGAAATCAGGAATTTTAAAAAAAGTTTAACAATTAGTAATTTTTTAATGTTGAAAAGCAAGGTTTTTTCCCCCCCAATGAAATCATGGGTTTCCATGCATGAGACCTTCAATGAATCTGCGAGACAGGTTTACAGTTTTTATCGGTTTTATAGCAAATTTTAATGAAATTTAAGTAAAATTTTCAGCCTAATATTGTACATACATTTTTTTATTTTCGATTTAAATTTGATAAACTTCATTTGAGCTTAATTATAAATTTAACCATTTTTAGCCGTTTTTAGCCATTTTTAGTGATTTTTTCAGCACACTTTTTGAAATTTGACCAATTTAATGTGCTCAAAAAGTGCTGGCCAACAACCTCATCCATTTGTTTGAAAAGCTTGATTTTTTGGAGCAAGATCGAAATTTGAATCTCAATCCTAAGGAGAGTCATCGTCTGCAATGACACTATGACACATGTTGTTATGTACCTATTATTTAATGCACTCACTGAACTAGTGAACTATCTTTATTGATCGAAACTCATTACATAAAAGCATACTTCATTTTCTGACATAGATCATTGTCCTTCGTCATTGCTTCATTCTCGTTGCGAACACACCACGATTCGAGGTTCTTTAATAATCGAAGAGTAGCAGTACGAGACACGTAGGTAGTAATTACGTTTTTAACGCTAACGTTTTGGAGGCAACTTACAAGTCTCTGTGCCTTCCATCCATGTGTCTTCTGTGCGATATACCCGTCTCTTCTCTGGCTCCATACATCCCAGATCCTATCTTCTTGGTCACTGTTGCCAGCAACCACTTCACTCCTCTTGATCTGTAGTTCTTCTTTCGAACTTTGTGTCCCAACTCCAGCTGTCTGATGCTCCTGTCTCCTTCCTTCCCTTCTTCTTTTGATAATTCCATATGTCGAACTGAATCGAGCACAGTTCTAAGACGACGTCCGAACATCAACTCCGCAGCAGTTTTACCATTATCACTGAGAGGCACAGTGTGCTGTCGCGATAAAAATCGTGAGAATTTCGTATCCCAATCAACTGCAGTCATTTTCTTCAATGCCTGTTTAATTGTCTGAACCGTGCTCTCTGCTTGACCATTCGATGATGGGTGAAATGGGGCAATATAAATACTTTTGATGCCATATTGATTTAAATGCAGTATCGTTATCAGATACAATGCATTCAGGGATACCAAAGGTTGGTAACATTTGTCGAAGTTTTTTTACAACAACAGTAGAAGTCATATTCGGAACTTTTCTGACTTCCAACCACATCGTTAACGTGTGGAATTTTACAGCCTTGTCTATATTGGGCATCGAAATCGTATTTGCTCAGACGGAGCATCCACCTCTTTATTCTAGACGTTGGGTCCCTCAACCACATTGCTGCAGTGAGGGCCATTTGATCAGTCTGGAGGATGAATCGCCTTCCCAGGAGGTAATCGAGGAAGTGACGCTCTGCCCAGACTACAGTATTGTGTCTCGGGTCTGTTTGGCTTCCGACTAGCATATGTCACGCGTTTTTATTCTCCGTTATGTCCCTGCGAGAGGATGGCTCCCCCAGCGATTCCGGACACATCGGTTGCCAGAATAAATGGGTTTGTTCATATTGGGATAAGCCAAGACGCGCTTTGTGGTGAGGCGGTGTTTTAGTTGGTCAAAGGCCAGCTGGTGAGTGCTGGTCCACTCGAATGGTCAGTCTTTCCATAGTAGATTAGTTAAAGGAGCAGTGATGGCTGAATAATCCTTAATAAATCGACGGTAAAACCCAGCCAATCATAAAAAGGACTGAAGTTGAGGAACGGTGGTTGGTACAAGGAATCGGTTCACCGCCGCAAATTTTTCAGGTTCCATACCTATCCCATCTTGTGTCACGCGGTGTCCGAGGTATCTAACTTTGTTATTAAGGAAGTCGCATTCGGTCACATTCACCGGGAGCCTGGCAAAGCGGAGCCGTTCAAATACTCGACGTAATTTTTGTAGATGATCGTCTATGGTCGTGGAGAAGACGATGACATCTTCCACATACACAAGGCAATCTATTCCGATCAGAGTGTCCAGAACATCGTTCATTACATTCATCGTTACAAGGCTTTGTGATGGAGTTAGCTGTGGTCCTTACGTTTTTCAAAGTTTATGGAAGCCATATTGCAAGGCATCGATGGTACGTTGGTATACCTGGACAACATTAAAATTCAAGTATCATCACAGGAAGAACACAATGGTATAGATATATATAAGAAGGTATATATATATATATATATATATATATATATATATATATATATATATATATAACTTTTTTATATATATATATATATATATATATATATATATATATACGTCATATATATATAAAATTCAAGCGTCATCACAGGAAGAACACGACCAGCGTTTAAAAAAGTTCTTCTTAGACTCAATTTAGCTCATTTACAAATCAACAAAAATTAGTGTGTTTTTGGTGTAGAATCCATGGAATTTTTGGGGTTTAGGATAACTTCTCAGGGATGTTCATTCATTAAGGGAAAAATTCGAAGCAATAATTTCTATAAAACCTGCTACTAATAAACATGAACTCCAAGTATTTCTAGGTGGTGTAACATTTTATGAAAAATCCATTAAAGATCGAGAAAAAAATAACAGAACCATAATACCGACTTCTCGACCACAAATCTATATGGATATGGGAAAAACCTCATCAGGACTCATTCGATATTTTGAAAGACAAATTGGTTAATGCCCCAGTCTTATCTCATTTTGACTCAGAAGCACCGATACTGGTTTCTGCAAATGCTTCGCCAATTGAGATGGGAGCAGTTTTGACGAATAAGAAGCCAGACAGTATCGAGCAGCCAACATGCCCAGAACATTTGATAAAACCCAGAGGAATTATTCTCAGTTGACCGAGAGGCATTAGCTTTGGTGACGGCAGTTAAAGCTTTTCATCAACTAATTTACGGTCGACATTTTATTTTACTCACTGAACACAAACCTCTGATACAGATATTTTCAAAGAAAAAACCAGCACCAGATATGATTTCCCCAAAACTTAAGCGATGCGCTACGACACTAGCCGCGTACGGTTTTGACCTCATGTACAGAAAAGGAAAACATCAAAACATCGTTGACATTGTCAACTCGTAAATCGACAATTCACAGTTGACAATAGACAATACCCGAGACGAGGATATGCCGACGTCCTGAATATGCAGTTCTCTGACCCAATTCACTCAAACACGACTGCGCTGATGTCAGAGGGTTATGAGACATGGCGTGACGTTGAAAAGAGGCTAAATTCCCCCACTCGCACCCTGGAAAGGGGTAAGGAGAATTGTCGACCGCCCTGTAACTTACGTCACAAGAACCTGTACCCAATGAACGGAATGAACAATTAGAAGGAACGACTTGGAGGAAATTGCTGGGCGATGATTGGGCCCACCAAAAGCAGACACGCCCTGGACGAGTGAATAAAACTGTTTGACGATCATCAGCTCAAGGTCTTGTTTCTGAAATTGTGTACCCGTCCGGAGGCGGAATTTTGTCCGTTGAGGGAGCAATGGAAGACGGACCGGTCGCAGGTCTCCACTCTTCGGTGCCCGCGTACCTATGACGCCCAGAAGAATCGGCAGCCGAGGATCAGTGGAGTCTCCCTAGCCAAGATACGCAAATGCTGAGGAGGATTCAAGATCGACAGAGAGCCGTTCAGCCAACGGTAAGCAAACACCCCCTTTTCCATCTACTGCCCCAAAACAGTCTCTCCGACACCCACTCAAGTATACCCAGACACTTCAAGAAAACTTCCCGCGGTTTCCCTCGGTCGCACCGTGCCCGATAAACCTGCGCGAGACGGAGTAGTGAATTTTGGAGGCTTAGATAGGTGTGTATATAGGAGTGTAAAGGACTGTAGGTAGTTTCTCTAACGCTAACAAACATATGTCATAACCTGGTCATACAAGTGTATTTGAAGAACGAACAAATGTCTGAATATTCATAATAAATACGTGTTGACCAATTCAAAATTGTCATCATGCTTGTCATCAAAATTGTCATCATTATTAACCAATCCACTTATCATTTTTTATTCTTCCTGAAGTCAGCGCGGAGACAGGGGAAGTATACTCTCTGGTTATGGTCAAGTGTCTCACGAGTCTGACGGTGCGTATTGAGACGAAAACGGGAACTTTTAATCTCGTCAAAACTAAGGGATCAAGAGACAAACAAATCTTACCCTTACAGACTTGTTATCACGATTTCCAATGGACAAAAAACTTACCGAAGAGTATGCCGATTGCCTAGACATTTTCCTGATTGATGGAATGAGCAGAAATCCTATAGATTTTTAAGTTAATTAATTAATTTTGAATTAGTTTTCAATACTGCAAAGGATTAAGAATTACAGCAAGTTAAGAAATGGGTAAAAAAAGAATGGCCTACTACAGTTGAGGGCAAACTTAAGAGTTTTTAGAATGAAGAACTACAGATCAAGAGGAGTGAAGTGGTTGCTGGCAACAGTGTCCAAGAAGATAGGATCCGGGATGTATGGAGTCAGAGAAGAGACGGGTATATTGCACAGAAGACACATGGTTCTGGTAGGTTGCCTCCAGAATGTTAGCATCAAAACTGACAATCAATATGAAAACTGCTAAAAAAGGGAAGAGCTGATAGGTACCACGTAGTTACTACCTCCGTTTCTCGTACTGCTACTATCCGATCATTTGGAGTGACGCATTGCTATCAAACATCTTTCAGCTCAGAAGCAATGCAGCACCTTTCTATACAGACAGACGGGCTTTCCAGCTTCGGCTAAGGTAAGTGCTTTCTTTTAACATTGCCTGTTTTGTTTTTGTAAACCAAATACTTTTTTTTCTTCCCCCTCTTAGTCTGAAAGTCCCTCTGAAGAAACCCCTCCATTACCCGGAAAACCCTCAAAAGTGACGTATTCCTAGAATTCCACAATTAATAGATTCATTCCCCAGCTAACCTTCCTTGCTTATTGGAGACAGCGGAGAGAGGAAGTTCTTCCTCTCCAATAGCACAGTAGTAACGCAGAGTTGGAGATAGCTCTTCTCTCCCGGTAATCCATCTCTCACTCACACCCTTTATTACATACAGGTCCCACGTTAGCAATTCAGCGGGGTTTCCAACGAGATCTGCCCCTCAGGCAACGATATTGTGGCCAGAGGTTTCCGAGTCTTTGGCAACCCCTTTCCGTGTTATCGGGATCCTCTTTGTAAACTACCTTTCTTGTCCTGTAAAAGCAACTCCCCCTTTCTCATTAGAGCCCCGTTGCTTTCCGACCCTTAGGGTACCCCTGAATCTTCCAGCTTACATAACTGCCTACCTGAGAGTAAGTTGTTGCGTGTATTATAGCAAAAAAAAAAAGCTATCGAATTTCGGAATTTTGTATAAACCCAGACGCACTGTGCGTTGTTCTGATGAGATTTAGCGACTCTGGGTCACATTTGTATCCCAATGACAACGTCGCATCGTTACTAGTTTTTGTTGCTTGGGGGGCCTCAAGCTAAACACAAGACTTCACTTATCAGCTTCATGAAAACGCCAAGCGATCATTAGGACCAAAACGCGTTCCTTAAAAATTGTGAAAAAAGGAACCCGATCATAAAAAATGAGTAATGGCCATTTTCAAACCAACACCACTCAACTTTTCTAAAAGGGCAACTAAGCAAATCTACCCACGCGGCTGCCGAGGGCCACCGGGGAGCAGAAACAGTAATAATTCTTCGTTCCTAGTTTAACTCGGTCGACTCTGGGACTAATCATAGCTGGCAGATGAAACGATACGGCCGGCTACCAAGTTGTACGGCCTGGGGTATCGGAAGAAGATGGTGGGGCGGGTTCGGGCTCGAGGATACTGAATAATCACAGGTCGCCCACGTTTCATAGTCATTCACGACACGAAATACCATTATCAATTCAACAGTCGGGATGTACACATCCTCGCACGTAATCCATTGTGGCCATTATCCAGAGAAATGCCAGAGGATTAGGAGATGTAATCAAACCACTTAGCTTACCATTACGTTCATAGATTACCGTTCATATTCATTTTAGCTAAGCAAGATATATTACCTATAATATTTGTATAATAGTAGTGTATTCGCTGTCTTCACTTCTCTCATTCCAGTGAGGGCATATATATATCAATTGAATTTATCATCAACGTTGATCATCAGAATTGCCTCGCGATTTTGTAATCTTAGGGTCAGAGTACAAGTCAAGATTTAAACTGAAACATAGCCGGACATCGTTTAATTTTGAAACTTGGCTTAAATTACAGTCTGCGTTTAGTGAGCGTATAACCTCTTATCATAGTGGATTAGGAAACCGAAGTTGAGGTGTCAAAAAAGAAGAGCGAAAATACTATAAGGCTGTAAAAAGACATGGACCGATTGGGATAGTTGTAATTTCATGTTCTCCATTGCAGATTTCGAGCATAGATCTTCATTATCGATGGAATATCCTAATCCTATCAGCTTTTAGACACATGAAATCCAAATCTTTGATCATTTGGGATAAGCTTTGAAACTCTTAATTTTGCATCAGAAGCATAGGAAATTCCATGAACTTTGAGTTAAGTTCATTTTAGTGATTCAAGGTTGGAAAAGTGAAACAAACAAAAATATTGAATTGTAAAAAAGTCGGACTAATAAACTATTGAAGAAACAACTTTAGGAGGGACTTTTTGACAAAAACTAACTGTATATTCTACTAGTTATACCCTGGCACACTTCGCTGAGGCACATCGTGGTTCCATCTCTCGTCTAATTAATCACACTGCTCAGTCAGTTGATTACAGTGGTTCACCATTCTTAATTATACCAACTATAGGCCATGCACAAAGAAAACACACAAGAGCGCTGTGTCAGAAAATCGCGAGATTGCTAGGGTATCTTTGGTACGGGTCTCAAGGCAAACCACCCAAAAAGCCGAGTTTCTATATTGTGTACCACATTTTCCAAGCTTTGCGAACATTTTTCCTGTTTTTATGAAGTTACCGCCTACGGCATAATCCATAAAAAGGAATAAGCGAAGAAGAATTATCACCATGTTGTTTGTAGTGAAACACGAATCAATAAATAGATCAGGCACAAAAAATTCCAGTGCAAAACGCAATAAATAGATTTCCCAGGCGAAAATGAAGAAAAACAACAACTAAACAAATAACTATTTTTATTTGTTACGCTTTGTTTGTGAATAAATATTTTTATTTGTTGCTGATCATGACCTAGGCCCAATTTCACCAACAACTTATACCAGTTTAATTTCGAAAACAATAAAAAAACGAAGATACTAGCTCAAAATCTTTCACCAGAGCGCTGTACGAGTTTAAACCCCAACTGAGGCCCCTTGAGCTTAATCTCCCAAAGTCCGGCCAGTTACACTTGCTAATCTCCGTTGGCAGTGATAATAATGATACCGAGCAATATGACCACGTACGAACAGCTGTTTGTTTAATTCACTGTTAAAGTTGATTCACGGATTTGATTAACAATGAATTCACGCAATTTGGCTCTTGGATTTATATTTAATTCCCCGAATGTCCTCAAAGGTGCCTGAGGAACACCCGGCAGTGGATTCCGCACTTCGAGGAATCAGTCGACATCGAAATTCGATGTAAATTCCGACTCGCGAATCCGACACTTCTAAAGTCCTTGAACTCATTGTTTATCACCTGGAGTTCCCGTCGGACTGGTAAGTTTGAAATAGTTTTTACAATCAAATTGATAAATTTAATACGAAACTGAAATAGAATGACAGGAAAATAACAAATAACAGGTCGAGAGGACGTTATATTAGGAAGATGAATAGCAATCCCTTGTAGAGTAGGCCATGAAATTAGCTGATTTATTGTCCAGGTGTCAAAATCGTCCAACTGTTTAGCAAATTTTATTGGACAATTTCCCTAAACTCCGTTGGGGAATCTCCGTTATTCTAAACTCGATATATACAAGTTTTGGGTTGGAGGAAGAAGCCAAGGTTTGAACTCAAAATTATCGGTTTATTATTTTCAATAATGAACCTTTGTAATGGACCAAGAAAAAACAATTTTATCCCCCCCCCCCCTCCCAAATTTGTTGGTTTACGTTACGAGATGCGTAGAATCCAAAAATCGAATTTAAAAAAATCCGTCCGACCGCCGTCTGAAGCTTTTCTCAAACGGCTAAAAATGGATAAATAATTAATTTTTGGCAAAAAATTGCTCAAATAAAGTTTATAAAAGTATAAAATAGAACATTGAAAGATACGAACCTAATTATGTTGAAAAATGTACATAAATTTCATTATAATTTCATAAACTTCAAAAAAGCGAAAAATCCAAAACCTGTTTTTTAATAGCAGATTACTATTTAGAATGCATTTTTTGCCATAAAAATAATGGTTTATATATTTCCACAAATTGTAAAAGCAGTTCATATTTTATCACGGTAGCGAGATTGGTTGAGGAGGGACGAGCTTGTAACATATTCACGATAGGTTATAATGGAGTGGGTACCAGTAGAATCAAGATCAATTCACCATTCTCCAAAGGGGTCCCTTTAATACATGCGTTACTTAACAATATATATAGTATTCATTATATTGTATTTGTACCCTGTATACTTATTGTTATTTTTTTATTTTTTTTAAACTGTGATAAGTAAAATTTAAACCAAAATGCTGTAAATTATTACACAACGGTTTATTATTTATGTATTCGATAGCCCTTCAACGCAGATCATTGGTGTATAATTGAGGAGCTGGCATGGAAAAGCAGTTAAGTCCAAAAATCAAATTTCATAGGAACTCCCTCTGAACTCTTATCAGATTTTTTTGGACATAATCTCTTCTCCATGCACAGGTCACACATTTATTCAGGGTGCGATCTAGCAAGGACGGGAGGACCTAAGGCCGTTGGCGTGACTGTTTACTTGCACTTCGACGAAAAAAAATGTTCTTTAGATTTTTGGACTTAACTGCTTTTCCATGTCAGCTCCTCAATTATTATTAAGCCCCATATATCTAGTAAATGATCAAAACGCAAGATCAAAGATCAAAGGCGCTTCGTGCCTCCCGAAGGGTTCACGCCCTTACAGCTCAGGACACCACATTTTACGGTTTATAGTAGGTGAATATTGAAACAATATCTTAAAATGTCAAAAGAACAAAACAAAAAACTTAGTAAAACGGCAGGTTGAAAAGGAAAGAAATTAGTCTCAGAGGCCCCTTCAGCTATTCAGTGATCCTCCGAACCTCGTCATTGTTTTTGAGGTGTCCCTAACCAGTTCCATTAAATTTCACCAACGTGACTCGATTAGGAAAGAAATTAGCCTCGGAGGTCCGCTGATCAGAATAACACGAGAACTGAGAATATTACAGAAAGATAAAATAACCATGTGACTCAGAGAGAGTAACGCTTAGACCACCGAAAAGTTCCAACGACCGTCTGTTTGTGGGCAAATTGAAAAGAGCCAGAACTTTTTGATCAAACTCTACATGCACACATCAAAAAGCATTAAACTCAAGGAATTTACAACGAATTTCCATGAAATAAATTTTGGATTTATTGCAATAGCTTCATTTTTTAGAAAATTGGCTAAAACGTTCCGACCTTGGAAGACTCGGAAGTAATTAACCATCTGTTGTTGAATTAGAAATGATAATTTGATTAAGAGTAATTCCTAAGTATTTACTAATCAATAATTTATTTAATGAATAATATAATTAAAGTAGATGACGGAATACAGTGTACGGCGGACAGACGGATTATTTTTAGTTCGATTTTTGGGTTTTACGCATCTTGAAACGTATAAATCATCAAATTTTGAAGGGAGGGGGGGGGGTATTTATTTATTTTATCTTATTTTTTTTTTCTTGGTCGATTACAAAGGTTTATTATTGAAAACAATGTACCAAAAAGAAGAGTTAAACGTTTTTCTTGGCGTTTTTAAAGGTTTGTTATTGGATGTATAGGCATAGATTAATTAGGTTTCCCGTACAATAAATTATGGTTTGCATCGATATCATGGTAACGATGATTTTTAACCATCGGAGTTTGATTTATAATGAAGTAATACATCGAACTCTCTTGTATTAATCGAACATTCATGTTACAACTTTACTAAAACTACGATAGTGTGTTTATTTCTCCGCGAAGAGATGTGGGAGATGCACGAAGGAGAGATGATAAGAAGGAGGACGCAGAAGTGAGCAGGTGGTGGGGAACCGGTCCTGAGTCAGACACCTGCTCCACCACTTTACCTCCACCTCTACAAAAACCTGCTGCTCTGATTCATTTCGACTTTCCTCGATCATCCACCCTCACCTGGCCACTGCTGATCCGGACGACCCAAACGGGATTTTAACTTACGGTATCAAACCTGAAATGCACCGTCGACACACATACATGCTCCTCCACCACGAATGCTTCCTCACAACTCAAGATAGGGAAGCTTTGTGTTCCTG
Source organism: Adelphocoris suturalis (assembly GCA_030762985.1). Taxonomy (NCBI): domain Eukaryota; kingdom Metazoa; phylum Arthropoda; class Insecta; order Hemiptera; family Miridae; genus Adelphocoris; species Adelphocoris suturalis. Next base: position 89,362,758 of record CM061042.1, read on the forward strand.
CGAGAAGTTTAAAAAAAAATCTTGCCTTTGAAAATCAAAGTTGTCACTTGCTTTTTGAGCTTCAAACAGGCTGATCAATTTTGGGTCCGTGTCTGTTTCTGTGATAAATCCTTATCACACCCAAAACTATACTGAGTTGTAGTCAGATTTTAATGAGATTTCCAGAGATTGTGTGAATCAGGGCCTAGATGGCCACTGATTACTTTCATTGCCGTCGGATTATTAGTAGCCTGTGGACATGCGCAATCGCTAATTTCTAAAACTGTCGGTTTTTTCAATCTATGGGCCCGATTCCGTCAAACTCGTTTGGTAGTTGAGTACATGTTTCAGGATGATGCCTTATGAATTTCATGGCAATTTTTCAGTAATTACCATTGCGCATACGAAAAACTAAATCTGGTTAACACAGCAAAACTCTGAGTTATGAATCCATGGGAGTATAATGGGTATTCCTTCTGGAAACCCGGGCCATGTTTCTTCTGAAACATTAACGCCCACAAAAATAGAGGATCTGATTACTAGGCGTCAGCCATACATAATCCTAACCACGCTCTGCTACCATGCCACGGACTTAGGTCACCCCCAGAGTGTAATGGGGCCTACATTCGCACTCATAGAGAGAGGGGGTGTGACAGTACCATAAGAAATATAACTCGTACTAGTAGCATATGTATTATGTTCAGAGAAGATGGTTTTCCGTTTCTCGGATTCTCATCTATCGCCAACCACAGCATTCCAAGAACTCGAGGATAACGCGTTCAACCCGGCGCGTGAGCGACGGATAGACGCGCTTTCTTTTTGGAATTGACGGGAATTGTCACAACTGATGAACCGATTTTGATGAATTTTTCAAGGTGAGTGCAAGCTAACTTTTAGACAATATCCAACTGATTCCATATCCCTAAATTGTACATATTTGCGTTTATAGCGTTGTCGCGTTGCATCTATGATGGTGGCTTTTGTTGCTGACTCAACTCACAGAAGGCAAATAAGGTACCATTCCTTCACCGATTATTTAATTATAAATATTGATCAACAGTTGAAAACACCATTTTTCTGTGTCTGCCATTATCTAGCACTAGACAACAAAACTGGGTACTGAAAGTTGAATTAAGTCCGGAAGGTCCCTGTCTAGTTTATTATTTACTAGCAAGTAGTAAGTCGGTACAGTAGTTGTAAGTTTGTGTGTTGCTATTAAAAGTATGAATTTAAGTTTTCTACCATTCTAGATTTTCACAGAAATGATTAAATTATATTTTATTGTAAATTACGCAACATGCACTACTACCTAATTCTCGTAATTTCACTGAAGGAGAGAGAAGCTGTTCTTATATTGTGTGGTTCGTGGGCAAGGAGTGGAGGATGTGCACCTGCCCTTCAAATCCCCCTTCAAATGCAGCGGCAAAGCTGACAATAGCAAAACATGCAGGCATTTAGTATCAGTGTCGCATTTCTTCACCAGGTAGGTTTGGTATCCATACTAAAATTATAGACAGAAATAGAAGTGAAGAGTATAGAAATGCTGGGAATATACTAGGTATATATACAAAATATAGGATTTTCGTTTGGTAGACTCTTTGTGTTCTATTCAGACGGCAGGTGCAATATAATAACGTCAGTTCGCGAAACGACAAGCTCTTCGGTTCTGGTTGATTTTTAAATCAGAATTCGCCAAATTTCATATGCCTGTCATAATCCTTAACGATTGGCTCAAAATCATACATTGGCCGGGGTCGTGCCAGTAACATCGCCATAAATTTTGATGAACTCTAAAGAGCAGTAATTAAAGGCTGAACTATTGGAAAATCGAGAGCTCGATTCATGTTAACATTCATGTTAGGTACTTATAGGTACTTCTTTTTTTTCCTCATAAAGGGGAGTAGCAGTTTGGCAGGAGGAAAAAAATCATTAACATGGGAGCAAATCTTAAGGAGGGACAAAGCAAAAATCGCCTTGCAACTACGACTCTCTTATCTGCTGATATAATTTTCACTTCAAGAAACCGGGTTCGTTATAACTTTTGTCACTGTAGAAGGACTTCTGAAGCGTAGGTAGGTAATTTATTTTATGTAATGAATCAGTTGATTTAATTCAGTAATTCAGTTGATGGGTCAGCTTGTGTTGAATACTAGGAAAGTGTAGGTGTGTTATTTAAATAAATTAATTTCTCTTCGGTAGCGTCTACACATATGCAGATATATTTAGATACGATAATAATAAATAGACTTCGTTTAATTGTTATAGGCAGGTGTTCTGCGTAGAAGGGCTATCTAATATAGATGCAATAAACCACTGTGTAATAATTTGCAGCGTTTTCAATTAGGAATTTTCAAACCACCAAGGATTTTCCTTTTTGTTACCTTGGGCAGATAAATGTGAGCACATTCTCTCCAAAAGACCGGTTATGACTTTAGCCTATTCGCTTTTTGGAGGAGCGTTGAGGCCGTTTAACATGAATACTGGCCTTGTTGGCTCCACCGTATCATTTCAACGACATCTCAAAAAATACATATTGGATGTTTCTCGAGTACATTAAGTCATAAGATTACAGTTCAGTATATTCCTCAAATGCCTTGCCATTCTCTGGACATCTGGAAGACTCTAAACATCAGTCACCTCCAGCAACTACAAACCGTAATTTCCGGCACCTTATTTGCCGCGCAGCTCCTTCTCTCTTCATGACCACCAAAGTTCAGGGCGCCGTTTACTGTCAAACTGTAATAAAAGTTACGCCCATCCGTTTCTTCCCTTCGTCTTTGATGTCTCCATAACTCCCAGGCGCAACACAACAGGCGGATAAAGCTTTGAGTAGGGTATCAAAAACGTATAAAAATGCGTCGGCAACTCGCTCCGTGCTCGTCGCCCTTATACGAGTCGTAACTCAACCTACTCACCTAATGTACCATTTTCCCATCGGAAAATTTTGATCAACCTCTTACATGAGAAAGCAATTTATTTTCACTGGCGCAATTCATATTTATGAAAGATTTCGGCAATATTGGGATTTCAACGTAAAAATTTATGGCGTATTATAACATTATCATTATTCTACGTAAATATATTCAAGGGCAGGTCAGAAAATAGTTTATGTAGTGTAGATAGGGAAATGATAATAATGGGTGGCGTATAGTTCGGACGGTTTCGTAGCTTCATGACTCAGTGCCTTTTCAAAACGATCCTTGCATTAGATTTTTTCAGATCAACCTGTTTCAAATTCTAAATAACACTCAAAATACAAGGAAAAAAAAACTATTTAACTACTATTTAACTACTACTAACTATTTTAAAAAATTATAATAAGAAATATAAAAAAATCCCTCAAACTTTGTCATTTTGTGCGTCAAGGTGCATGGATTCCAAATCTGTAATCAATCAGCAATCAACTGCGACACAAACCTAATAGACGTTCGCCGGTCGGATAGTCAGAGAATGACGAAACCTCATTGAACTTCTCATTTTAATCGCTTCGCCTCTTTTCCCCTCGCATTTTGTCCAACTTCCGTCACTTTTTTCGGCATCCGATTTCGGATTCAGATTTGGCGGAATCGAAACTGTATTTCGCCCGCAAATGCCGTCCCAAAAAACGTCTCTTTATGGGGTATATTTTAATGAGAAATAAAATTAAGTTTTTCGTCGGAATTTTCGAGAAAACGGGTCCGTACTCTTTCATTTTTTTGACGCGTTTCCCGATATTCTTTTCGCGATCGAAAATCCAAAATATTTCGTGGAATCGTAGATTATCATTTAAAACAAGCTTTGTTTGCCTTGAAATTGATTGTTAACCATTTATTTACGCTCAATGTGCTCAGTTTTCCAAACAATTTGGCATAAATAATAAAATACGATAATATACGAAAATTCGCTCATTCGACCATGCTGCATGACTGAAACTTTTAACACTAAGTAAACAGGCTCACAGGATAGATAAATAATAAGTCAATACTAAATTTAAGAAATCAACAGTTTCCAAACTGTTGGTTACATATAGCTAAAGTATTGAAGACTTATTCTGAAAAAAAAAAAAGCTGAAAATCCAAAATCTAAATTGAATTGCGGAAGATTATTTAGAACGAGTTTTTTTAGCACGAAGGATCGAATTTCAAAACAATGTAACTCTTAATAGGTACGATATTTGACGAAAATTCGCTCCTTCGGACATGCTGCATGACTGGATCTGTTTTTTATTGAAAATTTGATGAGAAATCAACAGCTAGATGAAGTCTTGGAACGGTAATAATGGGCTGTTGTTGCTGGTATAACCGAAACCCAGTTATCATCAGCTAGCTGAGCCAGTAATCAACACCCCCGTCGAACTCAGGAGCCAGTAATTTATTTTGTGAAATTCGAAATTCGACGTTCTTAGTATTGAAAAACGAGTCGGACTGAAAAAGTACCTACCTGGAAACTAGTTTCAAACTCATTACCCGACACATGCGTGATAACTGGGTAACTGGTATTTTTGAGACCCTAGGATCCGACATCTTCGGAAATGATCCAGTTCACAGATTAAGGGCTTAAAAAAGCCTAAAAACGAGCAGAGATTTATGAATAAATTAATTAAACTCAAAACAAAGCACGATACTGCATAATATCTATCATCGACAAATACTGAATACTTTACATGGCTCCTTACAAGAGTCAGTTGCCACCTTGGGGGTTGAAGAAGGACAATCTTCACCGTGTTATGACAGGTATTCGGTTTTATTGCAGAGCAACCTTGATTTTTGCGAAAATTCTTGAAATATGGTTGGATTGTTTGAATGGTGACATATTTGATTTTGAAATTAGTACCAAACCCTTATTCTTTAAAATAGAAAAAGAAACTTTCGGAAACTGGTGCATTGGCGAATAATGGTGCCACTACCCTAATTATTATTATTATTATTATTATTATATTATTTTTTTTTTTTTTATTTTTTTTTTTTTTGGGTCTCTTGGCTCGGGGGGTCCTTGGCGATTGTCGACTAGCCGACCTGGCCAGTCCGGGCCCGCATACCACTTATCACATTTTTGGCCCGGGAATTCGGAATTACAACGCCGATACTCCAACTCACTCTAGTGGTACTTAGGGGTTTAGTGAGAAGTATAATTTTTAACTGCTGAGATGGCTGTTTCTGCATGTCTAGAAAGCATTCATACCAAACTGCTATTTTGTCGAGGACCATCTTCCAATCTCAAATCCGCAAACATCGAGTGGATGGTTGATTTCAAATACTTTCTATGATCCATTCCACTTAAAGTAGGTATAAAAGTATTCACAACTTTACATAATAGATCCATGATACCGTTGAATTTCGTTTGTTTATTTCTATTGTTCAGGTTTCCTCCACTGATGTTGAATAGGTATAAACACAAAGTCACAAAAAACTGAGGGAATGGATGGAAGGCATCGAAACAACAAAGATTTATGGGAAGTGGTAAGAGTCTAGATGGAGTACCAAAGCCACTTAACCAGTGAAGCCATTGAATAAAAAAACGAGGCGATAGGGCGTTGGAAGAGTGGTGGGGGGAGGGGTAGTCTAAGTGGTAAGAGGTGATAGAATTGAATATTGTTTCCTCTTCTGCAAACTGACCCCTCTCGGTTTTTAATGCTAACAGCTCGATTCTATTTTGTGGGAAACCATTTCCACGTCAGAGAGATTCGTTTCGACATTCCTTTCAACCGAAAATGTTTTGTGTGCATAACGTGTTTGCTCTAGAATAAATGCGGATTCAACAAAGTCCTCGGCCAAAGTCACCTTTATTTATCTGGCTGTGAAGGGCTAGGAGTTAGAACGTGTGTTATTCTGAAAACATTTACCTATGTATGGGTATTCAGTGGCTTCAAAGCTTGTATATAACTAATCACAAAATACTGTTCTTTAGATTCGTCGGCGTAGTATCTATACTACTATACAAAAAGCTATTTTTCTTCATGCTAAATACATGCATTTGTGCTCAGGCAAATCCAAAGTTTTGCTGTATATTCGCAGCCTACTCATGGCCTATCGTCGGATTTTCTGACACAAAATCAACAAGATCCCTTATTCAACTTTTGTTGATGTTTCCTGCTGCATATAAATTTAGCAGTAACATGACTGATCAGGAGGAGATACTCATATGTATAGGAAAAAGTTTCACTACTTTGGAATTACTCTAACTACGCAATAAAAATATATTTACCGTTTTCAGAAGTATTGGATTTTCGACAACTACTTAATCTATTAAATTAATCAAAAAGGATGTCTGTATGTGTGTATGTATCCGCCAACATCTCGGCTTGGCTACTGAACCAATTTTGTTGCATTTTTTTAAAAATACTCAGCAATTTTCAGTAACTATAATAAAATATGCAGGCTATATTAAAATCGAGTAACTCTACTCCGTTATCGTGAACGGGGCCTTCCTTAGCGAAATTCCACCCCCTGCAGCACCCAGGATTGCCTGGTTGTTATATTGGTTAATTATTTCCAATAATAATTCATTATTTCCAATAATAATTAATTATTTCCAATAATAATTAATTATTTCCAATAATAATTAATTATTTTCAATAATGAACCTTTGTAATCGATCAAAAAAAAATGTTTAACACCCCCTGAAAATCGAATCGAATTAAAAAAATCCGTCCCACCGCTGTCCAGAGCTTTTCACAAAAATTACGGGACCAAAAGTTATGAAACTTTTCTTAATAATCACATTTGGGGACTAGATGGTCCTAAAAGCTCGGCATCATTTTTTGTCATCCCTAAAGGATTGTATTCATGTAAAGGGCCAATCGTTCAAAAATCTAGATCTCGAAAACTTTCAAGGAAGCAGCAGTGATTTTTTGCTTGTCACTGATAAAAATAATCCCAAATAACCGATCAAAGCCATCCGCAACGCTGTTCGTTGAACGGTTCTCGTTAAGGCCGGAACTTCGATAAAACCCCTTCGGATTTCTAAGCGCGAGACCATAGAGTAATCATGCGAGTCTGCAGGTATATGCATGTCTCTCTTGTAACCGCAAATACTTGTAATAAGCTTAATTTCCACAATATTTAACTGATTTTTATGAAACATTCATGGAATATGCGGGTTAGGATGAAGATGGTTGCCTACCAGTTTCGTTGTTCCCAAATCAATACTCCACTCAGCGCTTGCTGCTCAGCGCGTGCTACGTAAATTCCATCAAGCATCATTTTCTCACGCCTCCGTCGTCCTTTCTCGCTCAATTTTGGAGTATAGGTGGAAGATATTAATTACAGTTAGAGCATCCCCTTGCAATTTCAACTTAATCCTATCATCACTAGCTTCTGCTCATGCTCGAATTCGCGTTTCTTTTTAAACGAAAGACTCGTTTCTTTTTCAACAGTTTTCATCCGATTTTGATTAAATTTGCAGGGAATGTGCGGGGAATCTTCCCTGAAAACTACTCACAAAACCTACTGTTGGATTTGCAAATCAAGCCGAGCAAAATAAACTGAAACAAAATTCCTGATTCAACTGTTTATTCAATGTTTCTGGTATGAGATAATCATACAGAACCAAGTAATGTTGCCAACTGGAATTGCTCTTGATATACCTATAATTACAAAATTTATGTACCATTTTTAAAAGTCTTTACTTTTGAGATAAAAATGTTGATCTGATGTTTAATGACTTTTTGCAGGGGAAAATAGCCACAGTGTCCGATGATCTGTGTCCGCAAGAGGCCTAGGGAGGCAATGCTTTAACAACTACGAGTAGCTCTCCCTCTGCTCTCTACCCTTCTTATAAAGATGTCCATAACATTGAATACAGAAGAAAACGAGAATAGGTGACGACCGTGTGGAAGGTGATGGCATTGATAGGATGGTAGCAACACTACTAATAATGATCTTCCAACGATGTCAGACGTGATGGTATCAGTTTCATTGTGCACCAGTGCGATCCACGATCCGGAATCACGTAGGTGTCTCGCCTTGATAGGGGCACCCAACGGCTCCCAACACGTCTTCTTTATGGATGAAACTATTATTCGTGACGGGAGGCAAGTACGTGCTATACCTTCGAGTTCTGCTTTCTTGTTCTCCAAAGTCCAACTTCGTGTGTGATTAGCTGGGATCGAGAAAATATACCGATTTCGACTAGGCAGAATACTCTGCAGGAGTTCAACCAACTCTCCAGCCAGACAAGACCAATTTGAGTCGGTCTAATCCAGTAAATGTAAAGGGTTTTGGACCGTAATAACAATGTGATGGTGATGATAGTTTCCGATTCTCGGATAGGAGTCAGTCTAAACTAACTCGACGGTTGGGTGCAAGAAGACGAAGTCATGAAGCAAGACTAATCTGAAAATTCACATTTTTAAAACTGTTATTATCACCTATACCAATTATTTATTTACCTTTGCATTTTTGGTTTATTATTTTCAATAATAAACCTTTGTAATCAACCAAGAAAAAAATGTTAACCCCAACAATAAAGAACATATGTACCTACTCAAATAACGAATAACTAGTTTTTAATTAGGTGACTAATTATTAGATATTATTGAAGAGATATGATAGATAAATATAACAGGAATGAGACGCAGGTACCTAACAGGTAAGATCAATCCATATATAAATGTAAGGGATGTTTGTCTCCAAATTAAACAGCAGTTTGTCCTTAAGTATTAAGAGAATCCTTTATTGGTAAGTCATAGATTAAAGGGACGTCCTTACGTATGTGCTGCATACGATTTTGGTGAGAATATCGAATAGATCATGTGATTCGATGTACCCTCTCCACTATAACCTCACATGAATATGCAACAAGCAACCCCTATACCGCTTTCTCAATTACAACGATGATAAAGTATGAACTGGTTTTACTAACACATTACGGGATGACAGATTCACGAAAATAGATTGAAAATATCACAATATATCGGTATCCAACCCCCCCCCCCCCCCCAACGCCCCCTGATAATTATGAATTTTTTATTTACTGAGAATGTAATCAGGGAAAGACCGAATAGGTACTTCTAGCGAAATAGAAAAATAATGAAATCCCAATATTTTTTGAGCACCTAAACCCAAAGATCTGGATTTATCGAAATTACCTTTTTCATTTACCCGACCGATAATAAATTTGAAACTCCCAAAATTTGTTGCATAACTGCATGGGACTACCTACTAATTGAAAAAAAAAAAAAAGAATGGCAGCGCCTGAAACGATCGGCAACACCCCCCCCCCCTCAGCTCCATGGCAAATTGTGATCGAAAAAATCATGAATAACGAAAATTGGTTAAGAATATTGGCTTGGGCAGCGGTTATAGGATCGCCTATAAGCGCTATCGGATTTCCCCAATGGCGAATACAACTGGGTTCTTCGAACAAGAAAGAATCACGAAAATCGATCAAGAATAGTATTGGTCAGCATCGGCTACCCCCCCCCCCCCCCCCCCCTCCCCATTTTTGATGGAAAATCGAAATTTCCAAGTTTTTTGCACATCTAGACAAAAATTGGGATAAAAAGAAAATCACAGAAATTTTAAAAAAATCACAAAATTGTAGCTTGGGCAGTAATTAAAGGTTCGGCAATTACCCTCTTCCCCCTCTCATAATTGGCAAATCAAAAATTTCCAAGGTTTGTTCCTTAACTAGACTAAAATTGGAATCAAACAAAGAACCCCCCCCCCCCCCCCCCCCTCATGGATTCGATCTTAAAATGGTCTGAAACGGTTTTGTATCCGGTTATTGACTTTTTAGGGTATTTTCGTAGAAAATTAAGCTATTGCAACAGCTCCGAATTTTGGAAGAATTACTTCATTGGAATCTGTTTTGAGACATTCTGATACGAATTCCAGAGTTTAACTCTTCTTCATATGTATACATACAGGTATGTATCCTTCCAGACGAAAACTCTCCTTGGGATTCAGATGAAAATTCCGTTCTTGCGCCAAAAAAAATCAACCTTTTCAAACGAAAGTATGCGTTCCTTGGCTAACACTATTTAAGTACCTACATACGATTAATTGGACACATTTCAAAAAATGCACTCAAAAATCGCTGAAAAGGCTGAAAACGGCAAAAACACGTTAGATTTATATTTCTTAGCTGAATTCTAGCCAAAAAATAGTTTATCACTATGAACTAAAACATTATAAAATTTACGCACAAAATTATGCAGAAAAAGTTCCCAAATTTCATTAATCATAAATTGGTAGTTAACTATTTCTTTGCACTCAAAGTGCTCAAATTTTAAAACAGTACAGCAAATTTCAAAACAATGTAATATATAATACAATACGATAATTTACGAAAATTCGCCCATACGATCATGTTGCATGACTGGAACTTTTTTCTCACACCCGGATTGTCCCACACCCCCAGATCAATTCTAATAGGCGACCCTCCCATTTACAAAGCCTTGACTAAAAGACATAACTGAAGAAGGACGTCCGAAAAACTATAAAGCTCCGGATTTTCAAATTTACAAACTTTCTACTCCAGGTACGAACTAAATACGAACGTTTTGCCAACTTGGGACCACGAAGTTTTAATTTCCTGATCTGGCTACATTATCACTTGCGCGACTTGACAGCGTTGGCATACAAGATTATTCACAACAGCTTAGTTCCTACGCATAATGAAGCGTTAAGGACTTCTCAGAAGGGTTAAGGAGGGGGATATAGTAATATTGAAATATGAAGTTATGTGTAATAAATTCATAGCTTTCGGAGAACGATTTTTGTGGGATGGGGAAATCAGGAAGTTACGAGTATATCCTCCCTAGCTACGATTGGTTGTACGTAAAACATTATCGAAAAGCGTGACATTTTTTCGATCGGACTAAAATTTGGAATGACCCCTAAAATTAAGTCATATCTATGTCAGTATCTGGACCTGGGTGTAGAAATCCTTGAAGTAGAGTCAGTTATGTAGGTATTACTTTATAATAGAATGACTTGCTGTCTACCTATAACTACCATGAAAGATATTGAAATCTGAAGGGCTAAAATCTAAGCTCTTGCTGACAAAGTCATCTTGGAAACTCAGGTAAGTTCGAACCATTAGGTTTCATGTTCCGCTTTGCCTTGATTCGAAGGATAATCGAACATTGTCTGAAGAGGAGTCGTGACGGTAGTGTAATGGCTTCAGGAACCAATCACAAAACCACTTTATCTCTTACTGGATTTTTTCTCCGTGTGTTCATTCATTTTTCCTTTTCGTCAATACTTCCGCTATGATAAGGATTAACAATTAGGATTAGTATATAATGAATTTCCACATCCATTGAAACATTTAATCATTATCAATCATAATTAATTTAAACATTTCTCATTACTATTTAATATCAAACCATTGCAACTATTACAAATTAATAGTTTTGAATGCTTTTGAGCTTCAAAATTTGGTTGTTCACTTTTCATGGTCTAAAAATTCAGGATAGAAACAGACATAATTCCTTAAAAAAAATTATATCTTTATCTTTATCTTTATATATATATAATTCCGAACGGTCTTTGAAATTGTGAAGAACTTCGCGGTCCGATTTTAGTGTTAGACTGCTCATTTGAATCAGCACGGCCCCAAGTTTGTTGCAAAAGTGTCGCCGTTCGTCTCTATACCCACCTTGATCGTGTTCTAGGCGGTCCTTATCAACGAGAGTTGTTTATTAGGCTGTGGTGGTAACAACAGTTGCCACCAATTCACGGTAAGTAAGAAACGTAGTGTAGTTACTAACATCTAGGAGAGTTATTTATGAACGAAGAAATTGAAACTGAAGAACTTGGCGGACTTTATATACGAGTATAATTCCGAACCGTCTTGATATATAATTCCGAATCAGCACGGCCCCAAGTTTGTTGCAAAAGTGTCGGTAAGTAAGAAACGTAGTGATGGGGTCTTTTCTGACCAGCTGAGTGAGCTAAATTCTTTCCTGTTCACTGTAGGAAGTTAAAATTTGATAGGGAGACTCTCTGTTTATTAGGCTGTGGCAGTAACAACAGTTGCCATGGTAAGTAAGAAACGTAGTGTAGTTACTAAAATCTAGGAGAGTTATTTCTGAACGATCTTTGAAATTGTAAAGAACTTCGCGGACCGATATCAGTGTTAGACGGCCCCAAGTGTCGCCGTTCGCATATCGCCACAAATAGGTAGGACTTATATCGTTACTATCATGTTCTGAGTTCCTGTTAGGTACTAGATTACTAACAGGCCTCTAGTTTATTTATAATAACCCCTGCGAAACTTTTGTTGTCCCAGCGGAAACTAATTTTAAAAATATAATTGAACTAAGTGAGCAAGGCGTTAAGCGAATTTTCTTTTAAGTAGATTAGTGTTTCACAAGGAATGACGAAATAAGAATTTCGGGTGGACATCAACGCTTCAACATATCTTATTTACAGTAATCCAAATTGTTATTATTCCTTACTAGCCGCTCCGGCTCGCTACGCTCGCCTCCACGTCCAGCCGGGGGGCAAGCCCCCCGGACCCCCCATTAAATTGCTCGCTTCGCTCGCAAAGTGTGGTATGTAGGGAATGTTGCTCGCTTCGCTCGCAAAGTGTGGCGTGTAGGGAATGTTGCTCGCTTCACTCGCAAGTGTGGTATGTAGGGCATGTTGCTCGCTTCGCTCGCAATTGAAACATGTAGGGGATGTTGCTTGCTTCGCTCGCAAACGGTAGATCTCTAAGGGTAGGTTTAACTTCTGTATGGGATGCTGCTCGCTTCGCTCGCTTGAGGAAGTTATACTGCCCACCCAACATGTAGGGAATGATGCTCGCTTCGCTCGCAAACGGTAGATCCCTAAGGGTAGGTTAAACTTCTGTAGGGAATGCTGCTCGCTTCGCTCGCTTGAGGAAGTTATACTGCCCACCCAACATGTAGGGGATGTTGCTCGCATCGCTCGCAAACGGTAGGTCTCTAAGGGTAGGTTTAACTTCTGTAGGGGATGCTGCTCGCTTCGCTCGCTTGAGGAAGTTATACTGCCCACCCAACTTGGCAGACGTTTTTTTCTGTTAGAAATTCTTACAAACAAATTAAATCTTATAAAACTATGTGGAACCACGAAAAGTTTATTAGTGGATGTTGCTCGCTTCGCTCGCAAGGTATACCTGTATATGTGTAGGACAAAGTCCGTATTTATTCTGTTGAAATGGCTCTCGCTTCGCTCGCAAGGTATTGCGTAGAAGTGCAAATGGGAACCCCCCTGTGAGGGTCCCTTCTGGTAAGCAACGTTGTGAAACGGGCGGCCCGGGTCGATCAAAAACGTCATATTAAACGGTTCCCTCGCAGTTCCGCTCGTGATTTGACCTACTTTCCGTCACTTTTTTCGATATCCGATTTCGGATTCAGATTCGGCGGACCCAAAGCTGTATTTCGCCCGCGAAAACCGTTCCGAAAAACGTACCTTTATGGGGTATATTTTAATCGGAAAAAACCAAGTTTTTCGGCGGACTTTTCGAGAAAACGGGTCCGTACTCTCGCATTTTTTTAACGCATTTCCCGATACTTTTTTCGCGATCCGATCGCGCCGTCGTCTTCCTCGTAGGAAAACCTACGAAACCCGTATTTTTTCCGGAATTGTCAACGGCCGTTTAGAGGGGTAGGGGAAGCGGGGAAGTGGAAAAAGCGCACATTAATTATTACTTCGACCCCCCTCCCGCCCTACGGCCCATGGTTCGGGTGGGATTAGAAAATTTTAAATTCGCTTATACACCCTATCGGAAAATCCCAAAAAGATCCCCCCACTCGTAGATCCGGCCCACTCAGCCGTTTGGCCGTGCATAGACACGACAGAGCGACAGAGCGACAGACGGAGTTTCATTCTTATTAATAACTAGCCGCTCCGGCTCGCTACGCTCGCCTCCACGTCCAGCCGGGGGGCAAGCCCCCCGGACCCCCCATTAAGTTGCTCGCTTCGCTCGCAACGTGTGGCATGTAGCATGTCGCTTCGCTCGCAAAGTCTGGCATGTAGGATGTGTTGCTCGCTTCGCTCGCAAAGTCTGGCATGTAGAAAATGTTGCTCGCTTCGCTCGCAAAGTATGGCATTTAGGGGATGTTGCTCGGTTCGCTCGCAAACGGTAGATCTCTAAGGGTAGGTTTAACTTCTGTAGGGGATGCTGCTCGCTTCGCTCGCAAACGGTAGATCTCTAAGGGTAGGCTTAACTTCTGTAGGGGATGCTGCTCGCTTCGCTCGCTTGAGGAAGTTATACTGCCCACCCAACTTGGCAGACGTTTTTTTTCAGTTGGGAATTATTACAAACAAATTAAAACCACGAAAAGTTTATTCGGGGATGTTGCTCGCTTCGCTCGCAAGGTATACCTGTATATGTGTAGGACAAAGTCCGTATTTATTATTTGAAATGGCTCTCGCTTCGCTCGCAAGGTAGGTACTTATGTAGGCATACCTGCTCGCCTCGCAATGTTGTGACATCGAACCCTTCACGTCAATTCTTGAGCCTTCTCTCGTCCACGGCAGAATCATTTTAATCGCTTTGCTCGCTTCTGCTCGCAATTCGTCACGCTTCTCGTCACTTTTTTCGATATCCGATTTCGGATTCAGATTCGGCGGACCCAAAGCTGTATTTCGCCCGCGAAAACCGTTCCGAAAAACGTACCTTTATGGGGTATATTTTAATGGGAAAAAACCAAGTTTTTCGGCGGACTTTTCGAGAAAACGGGTCCGTACTCTCGCATTTTTTTGACGCATTTCCCGATACTTTTTTCGCGATCCGATCGCGCCGTCGTCTTCCTCGTTCAAAAACCTACGAAACCTTTATTTTTCCGGAATTGTCGACGGCCGTTTAGAGGGGTAGAGGATGCGGGGAAGTCCAAAAAGCGCACATTAATTATTACTTCGACCCCCCTCCCGCCCTACGGCCCATGGTTCGGGTGGGATTAGAAAATTTTAAATTCGCTTATACACCCTATCGGAAAATCCCAAAAAGATCCCCCCACTCGTAGATCCGGCCCACTCAGCCGTTTGGCCGTGCATAGACACGACAGAGCGACAGACAGAGCGACAGACGGAGTTTCATTCTTATTAATAACTAGCCGCTCCGGCTCGCTACGCTCGCCTCCACGTCCAGCCGGGGGGCAAGCCCCCCGGACCCCCCATTAAATTGCTCGCTTCGCTCGCAAAGTGTGGCATGTAGGAAATATTGCTCGCTTCGCTCGCAAAGTGTGGCATGTAGGGAATGTTGCTCGCTTCGCTCGCAAAGTGTGGCATGTAGGGAATGTTGCTCGCTTCGCTCGCAAAGTGTGGCTGTATACATGCGATGTATTACAATTGAAACGTGTAGGGGATGTTGCTCGCAAACGGTAGATCTCTAAGGGTAGTTTTAACTTCTGTAGGGGATGTTGCTCGCTCCGCTCGCTTGAGGAAGTTATACTGCCCACCCAACTTGGCAGACGTTTTTTTCTGTTGGAAATTCTTACAAACAATATAAATCTTATATAACTACGTGGAACCACGAAAATTTTATTAGGGGATGTTGCTCGCTTCGCTCGCAAGGTATACCTGTATATCCTTGAGGAAGTTATACTGCCCACCCAACTTGGCAGACGTTTTTTTCAGTTGGGAATTCTTACAAACAAATCAAATCTTATAAAACTACGTGGAACCACGAAAAGTTTATTCGGGGATGTTGCTCGCTTCGCTCGCAAGGTATTGCTGTATATTTGTAGGAAAAAATCCGAATTTATTCTGTTGAAATGGCTCTCGCTTCGCTCGCAAGGTACCTGCTCGCAACACCCAAACACCGAAACCTGTACCTGAGTTATTGAACCCCAAAGACCTCTGTCTTCCCAGAGCCTTCTCGCGAACACGGCAAAATTAATTTCTGATGTTAAACGTTTCCCTCGCAATTCCCCTCCCAATTTGACCAACTTAACGTCACTTTTTTCGATATCCGATTTCGGATTCAGATTCGGCGGACCCAAAGCTGTATTTCGCCCGCGAAAACCGTTCCGAAAAACGTACCTTTACAGGGTATATTTTAATCGGAAAAAACCAAGTTTTTCGGCGGACTTTTCGAGAAAACGGGTCCGTACTCTCGCATTTTTTTGACGCATTTCCCGATACTTTTTTCGCGATCCGATCGCGCCGTCGTCTTCCTCGTTCAAAAACCTACGAAACCCGTATTTTTCCGGAATTGTCAACGGCCGTTTAGAGGGGTAGGGGAAGCGGGGAAGTCCAAAAAGCGCACATTAATTCTTACTTCGACCCCCCTCCCGCCCTACGGCCCATGGTTCGGGTGGGATTAGAAAATTTTAAATTCGCTTATACACCCTATCGGAAAATCCCAAGAAGATCCCCCCACTCGTAGATCCGGCCCACTCAGCCGTTTGGCCGTGCATAGACACGACAAACAAACAAACAAACGGACAAACGGACGGAGTTTCATTCTTATTAATAATAGAGATAGAGATAGAGATAGAGATTTTACCAATTAGTCAACATCTTGTTCCGATACAAGAAAGTATGGCATTTAGGGGATGTTGCTCGGTTCGCTCGCGAACGGTAGATCTCTAAGGGTAGGTTTAACTTCTGTAGGGGATGCTGCTCGCTTCGCTCGCAAACGGTAGATCTCTAAGGGTAGGCTTAACTTCTGTAGGGGATGCTGCTCGCTTCGCTCGCTTGAGGAAGTTATACTGCCCACCCAACTTGGCAGACGTTTTTTTCTGTTGGAAATTCTTACAATTAAATTAAATCTTATAAAACTATGTGGAACCACGAAAAGTTTATCAGGGGATGTTGCTCGCTTCGCTCGCAAGGTATACCTGTATATGTGTAGGACAAAGTCCGTATTTATTCTGTTGAAATGGCTCTCGCTTCGCTCGCGAGGTAGGTACCTGTGAGGGTCCCTTCTGGTAAGCAACGTTGTGCAACGGGCGGCTCGGCTCGATCAAAAACGTCATATTAAACGCTTCCCTCGCATTTCCGCTCGGAATTTGACCTACTTTCCGTCACTTTTTTCGATATCCGACTTCGGATTCAGATTCGGCGGGATCAAAGCTGTATTTCGTCGTAGATCCGGCACACTCAGCCGTTTGGCCGTGCATAGACACGACAGACAAACAGACAAACAAACGGAGTTTCATTCTTATAAATAGTATAGATTATTGTTCCAAACTCCAGCTTTGTAGGGTTATTAGCAAAAAAAGCGTTAAGAGCCCACTGAGCTGATTGGAATGGTTCGGCAAGTTGAAATCCTATTCTGTCTCTCAGAGGTTCCTTTCCGAATTTCAGCGTCGCCAGATAAATTGCATTGAAATTAGCGTTAAGAGCTTAATCAGCTGGCAGGGGTGGTTCAGCAAGTGAAAATCGTATTCTACCTTTCTTACAAAGGTTCCTTTCCAAATTTCAGCTTCGTAGGATAAAGGGTATAGAAATTGGATTTTTTTAATCACGAAATCAGCTCACGCTGTTGATTTTCAACGACAATTTTTGCAACCACCTTATTTTGAATGACTAGCTGATCATTTTACGTTCCAGCTGTTTTCGAGTTAAAGCTCTTTCCTACATAGCTCTATACATACATACATACATACGAACATAAACGGACAAAGTGAATCAATAGCGCTTAGAAAAAAAAAGAGAAAAAAAAAGCTCTAAAAATGCTGCAAATTCTATTAATATTATCCGAGAGGATACCTGTTTTACTTGAAAAATTAACTACGTATTACATGTCAGGGTTTGAAGAATAAACTATTTGAGAATCGTCCAACACAAAAGAAATATAAAAACTGAAAAAGATGAAAGCGAGTGGGAATTTCGATTTAGATGGCGTTTTTCCCACTTCAGGAAGCAGATTAATATGCTTCTACGACCTACCTTGGTATCAGAATCAGAGTAGATGATAAGATTTAAGGAACTTTTTAGTAGTTACTTTTTTCAAGTTTACCTATCCCAAACGAGTCAAATATTTATAAATAACGAATAATATGGATATGAATGATATCGAACACATTTCGTCTTGCCACTTTGAGGGGATTTAGGGCTCTAAAATATGTTGTTTAAAAATTTAATTTTCATGGTTTTATAAAATTGCTAAGGGTTCATAATTATTGTCTATGGTATATGTTGTCCTAAACCTCGTACCAGGTGTTTTAATAAATTAACTGGTTCCAGGGTAACAGGGTGTTCCATACTCTACTAAGCTATTCCATTAAGCTTCAAATCTGATTCTGCTAACCTTTTACTTAATTCTTTTTGTGATGACCCCAACACATAATTTCCAATTCAGCAAATCAAAGTGCCTATAATTCAACTTAGCTCATTCTAAAGTTCAATTCCTTTCCTTTTCTAGATCAATCAATCCTTCATTAACTGATTTACGAGAACTTTTAATCCTGCACATCGAACGCTACGTATTGTCTCAGTTAATTCAAATGCTACCTAGATTCCAACACCAATTCCATAGATGCTAAAGCTTATTCCAGATTCTCCAAAACACCATCAACATCTCATTCTCAATCTTCTCACTCGTTAATAATATTTAGTTGGAACCCCAAGACATATCGGTATCGGTTGAAAGGACCCTCCCTCCGATTTACTATTGCGTTCAACTCGTCGGATGAGTCAGGGAGAAAAAATGGGTTATAGGGGTTTGAGGGGTTTTGTGCCAAGTTGGAGCGACTCCAGAACCCAGAGCGACCCGACCGAGCATTTGTATGATAAATCAATTTACCTGGCCCTAACTTGGGTAGGGCAGGTGGTGAATTTGAGTGCATCCGTTTCCCTCCTTCCTTCCTATTTGTTCATTTGGTAACTTCTGTAATCCAATAGTATAACCAATGCCAATGGGGAAACTCATTCTTGCTTACTTTTACTTTCTTTGAAAACTAACTTAATGTATCTTTACACATTTACATTATGTTCATGTATCTTAAAGTATTTTTACACTCTATTTTAATAAAGACGATCGCGTAAAAATTAGAAATTGTCACATATTTTGCCATTCATGTTGTTCCTCGTTTTTCAAAAAAATCATCTTGATATCTTAAGCTCTATCGGTTGGTTAGATAGCCTAACAATAATCTTGGGAAATAATCTTCCAGTTATGTAGGCACGTTGATGTTGCACACCAACTTGAGCATTCAAAATGCTTCTAGCTTGATGAGCGTGGTACCTACTATGCAATAGGCCCAAAGTCTGTTTCTGTATTGTATAGCCTTTCTACGCAGATTATTATTGGTCTATAATTTTATTAAGCCCCGAATATATTATATCATCAAAACTTGGCGCTTCGCAACTCCCAAAGGAGTTCACAACTTTACAGTTCCAGAACCCCACAATTTTACGGTTTTTAGTAAATATCGAAAAATTTAGAAAACAATTCGAGAAAAAAATGGTCAGTCGAAAAGGAAAAAATTAGTCTCAGAGGCATCTCAGCTGATCAGTGCGCCTCCGTACCTCGTATTTGTATTCGTGGTGTCCCAAACGAGCACCATCCAAATTTTAGCATCGTAAGTCGATTGAGAAACAAAATTAGCCTCAGATGTCCCACAGGTTCCCCTCCATACATTGTGATTGTACTTTGTAGTTTTCCTAGACTTATCAGTAGTTCCATTTCAAATTTCAACTCCGTCGGTTTATTAAGAAAAAAATAGCTTTGCGGGCCCCATTGAGTAACGCACCTTCGTAAACAATTTGCATTACGCAATTTCGTGGAGCGAAAGGCTGGCTTTGTCATCAATATGCCTGTCGATAAAGGCACTTAGAGAGGGAAAATTAATGCAGTTTATTAGTATATCTAAATTTTGCTAGCCCTCCTGATCTAAGTATAACGAAATTTACGTACCTAGGTACCTGTTGTGGACACAAAACAGCGGAGGGGGTTTACCAGGGGTCCTGTGATGTGGAATGTAAGGCTTATAGACGCAGTGGTACCTGTATAATTTTCATTCAAGTAGTTATCTACAGTTTTTATTAAATATTTGTTGCCTCTCTAAATGTGTCAAAGCTGCATTTCGCACACTAGCAAAGTATTTGATTAAAATAATGTTTCTTGCCCTTTTTTGTTTCCTAGATAACTGCAATCTTATTCATGGTGAGTGCTAAAAGTAGTTATCTGACATTTTAGGTAATTATTCGAGTACTAATTGACCGTAACTATATGATTTCCACAAAACCCATTGGTAATCGTTCGTAAGAGTTTCAAAAACCTGAGAGTCACCAAAATAGCCAATCAAACACTTTCCTGCTCCTGAAGTGTTCCCAACTGAGTGTCAAAACTGTATCCTTGAATACAATATCTCAAAACTCCGAATTTTCAGTTAGCCACTTGTAGTATTGAACCCACGGTTTCAAGATGCGTAAAATCTAAAAAAACGAATAAAACAAAATCAGGCGTTCCGCCACGGCGTACGCCCCCCAGAGCTATTATCTGAAACCGCAGACTGGGAGAAAAGTTTAAAAAACCTGGGTCATAACTCACATATAGGGTCTAGTTGGTACGAAGATCTCTATTTAGAAATAGCGTGTCGTAGTTGTAAACTTATAGTGCAATCAAGAAAATCTATGTGGTTCTTCAAGTTTGAATGTTGATGTGAGGAAGTACCAATGGTGTGATAAAATCATCGATTCTCTTGAGGTGTATCCAAAGTTGATTTCAAAACGAGAATTCTACTGGAATGATAAAACGCTCAGAGCCTGATAAAGGATGAGAATTTTCCAGGAAGATTTGACCTTTAAAAAAGATCCTTTCCTCATCTCTCCGCCCAGCTATTTTCTTGCGCTCTCGTCGGTTGTCGTCTCGTTATGTTAATTCGATCCTTGTAACGCTAACCCCCATTTGGGCCCTTCTTGTGCCAAATCATTTGATTTATGGTTATAGAAGCGCCACTTTACGATGTCACAATTTGATTTAATGTTTCCGTAAAACAGGCCCCGATCGGTGTTCGAAAGTATTCATCAATAAAGAAACTTTTCCTTGCCTAAGGCTCTCCGACAACGTCGTGCTTCATAACTCAAAGGTCTACCGAAATTTGGTGATCGTGAACAAACAAATGCATACTTTTTATTCAAGTCCGTGATTTTATTTTTATGGCATTGGTGAAAGCTATTTTTTTGAACTACTGTTCATTGCAGGGTAAATGTAAATTAATATATACTAGGTACCTACCTTCTATTTAATGTTGTTGAAATACTTTCCTAAAGTAGGCATTTTAAAAACTTCGTCTTCAACGTATCACGATTTGCAATGAATGTTCAGTTGATACTTTGACCAATCTCTTCATCTATTTAATTATTCTGCCAGTGGGATAAGCTGAAATGCAAAGCTTTCATTTTAATATGGCGTCAAATAATTCATTCATTCTGTGTCACTCATTCTCCCCCAGGGGCTGGTGAACATACGAAGAATTCATTCCCAAACAAGGAGAACACTTTACATATAAAAAGTGTTTGATTAGGTATGTTAAATATTTCAGTACTTTATTTTTCTTTAATTTTGTGTGTCTTTGGTTGGAAATATAAATAAATAAAATATTAAAAAATGATTCATTAATATTAAAATAACTGATAACCTCCTACTGAACAGTACTGTCCTGATTTTTGAAAATAAAATGTAATATTGCCACAAAATTGATGGCACAGTTTACAATCACTTTCTTCAGATTCGGCTTGATCATTGCAAAGCTCATAAATATTAAACAGATCCTATTTCACTCATAATTAGCAAATCACAATCGAGAGAATGTGCGAGGAAAACTACCTCAGTGTGAGTCTGTGGACCACTGCGCAAAGGTCCTCAAACTGGGAAGCTGAAATCAACTGATGAAGATGATGATGGGGTGGTATAAATGACAGGGAAATTAATTTTCAAATTTGATTCACCGTTTGGTACAGACTACAAGGCTATCTTTATCATTTGGAATGCACCCTTCCCCTTACTTTTCGAAAATTAGAGCTAAATCAGTTGAAAGTTATCAGATTAATTTTCATTGCAATATTTCACTTATCGCTATACGTATCAATAGGGTACAATTTATTTGAAATAAATCCAGATACTTAAAAAAAAACATTGGAAAGTTTCTTCACAAAGATCTACGGATAAAAATATCCGTTTGAGGAAATTTCCATCTTAGGGCATGCGCAAAGGCTACCATTGCTCGAAGAGCAAACACATTTTAATGAGGATTAAAATTAATCATGTGGATCTCGATTCGCCAGTCTACACAACTCAAGTTTAAAACATTTTTGAAGCTAGGAATTGATGAAGTTTCCTGAAGCCTAAGAAAAATATTTATTCCATTCGTAGTGAAAAATAATATGGTGTAGGCTGATTTCGTTGATCCACAAACTAATGAAATCAATGTGCGAATAGTGATTGATCACAAAGTTTCTTTTCCAGCTTAGAAACCCGAATTCAATACGTTTCAATGAAGGAAGAATAAAAAAACGTTCCAACAGTTTGAGGAAAATACTTAATTCATTTACTACGCCCGATAACTAGTTAATTCTCATTTCGCCAGTCTACTCTCTCCCCTTTATTCCAGAGGGGATTGACTTAGTTGTTGAATCTCCGAGGAGTCGACCCGAAAAGCAACTAGTAAATCGAGTTGTGTGAGGACAACCAACGAAGATTGACAAGCTTGAATATTCATCAATCTTGAAGAGTCGTGATCTTGAGGCTTGTATTTGGAAACTACGGTGTTTTGATGGGGTCATATTTCACCAAGAGGATAATATGCATCCATTTTTCAAAGGTCAGTGGTGAATCTGCTCCTCCTGTACTCTACTTTAAGTTTTAGTAATGTAACTGTCATGATCATTGTAAAATGACGGAACTACTTCAAGCTGGTTTTAACTATATTTGTCCAAAATTGAGAGGCCATTCAAAATTAATATAAATTTTTCCATATAGGTATATACCTAGGCATATTTCCATTAGTCATATTTGGTCAACTGCGAAGGTTAATCAAGGAACATATATATGTTCCACAATTATTAACCTTTGTAATTGACCAAAATGAGAGAAAAAATAAGTCCAACCCCTCGGAATTTTTTTTTTTTTTTTTTTCCTCTCCCAAAGATACGTAGATTTGAAAAATAGAAAAAAGTTCCTGTGATGCAGCATGATCGTACGAGCGAATTTTCATATGTGCATTCACACGAAAAAATATTAATAAACTTCCATTCGTATTCACAGAATAGGTTTTCTATGAATATATTCGTTATAGATGTAAATAAGTGAATATAAATTAGTTGTGGAATAAATTTCGAAGTATGTAATACCTGTGTGTTCACTCTCCATCAGAGATGGGCAAATTTGTAATTGTGAATACGAATATATTTTCATATTCGTATTCACGGTTAAGAATATGCCCAACTCTGTTCTGTGTGTATGGTGAAGCTCAGAACGAATGTAATACAAAAATAATAAACCTTTGTGTAATCATTTGAAGCGTTTTAGAATGAGAGAAAACAAAGTAAGTATTTGTTAGTCATTTAAAAACACTCACATTCTAAGCAGGTCAGTGGGGAAAGATAAATATTTAACCTACAAGCTACGTCATGTTATGATAACTGAATATCCGAAAGAAACTTGTAAGTTATGCCTGACGAACTTTACCTATTATATCAGCTTACCTAACTAGCCATAAAAGAGGAAGTGTACGGTATGAATGTGATATACATCGAAGCGTTATTTACTTTTCTCATTTTTAATTATTACGGGAGCTTAGACTCCTTTATATCCTACGTCTTTAGGTGTACGTTTACTTTTTTGCCACGGTCTTTAATGAGTGGATAGCGTGGTGCTTAAACGGCGTTCTTATTGCCCGGATGTAGAAGTGCCGGGAGTAATTAGCACGTAATAATTTTCCATCATTTTAACTAACCATCTCCCATCCATTAACTGTTCGCGGGAATACTTTATGTTTTTGTTTCACGTGCACAGACTTAATCAATGAAATTTAATGGATACGTCTCATTCATAACTGCAGAAATGGCCAAGACATTATCCACAAATCAACTGATACCGCTACGAAGTGGCGTTCGCAAGGGGAGGGGGGGGGGGAGAGCCAACCCCCCCCCCCCCTCCCACAAAAATTACAAACTTTTTTTTTTTTTTTATTAAATGTTAAATGGTGTACACCAGTTAATTATATACAGGGTGTCTACAGAAATTATTGGACATACTCAAGAAATCGATTCTAGAGCTCATTATTTCTGATCGAATGTTATTCCTAGATATTTCTTTTTGAACGATATGTTTTCATGTTATTAAATTTTTAATATTTTTTCCTAGTTTTGTACCTTATGACAATAAAAAAGCCATAACTCCCCCTAGAATCACAGTCAATTCAAAATTAAGAACACCTTTCGAAAGACGGTTAAATTTCCTATAACCCTGATATAAATTAAAGTTGTTTTAGATAGTTTTAATTTATTAAAAAAGACAAAGTAAAAAATTAGAAAATGATTTACTCGTAAAATCGACGTTTTTCTTTCCGTTTTTCTGGAACCGGTTTGGAGATCTTTCGGCGTGCATCCTTCGGAAAAAACTTCCTCGAACAGTAAGCTTTTGAATGGTATAGTAAATTTTACTTTTACTTTGCTAGTTGGGGGAGAAAAGTATGTTCGTATGTTGAAAAACACAGTTTTTTCTACGAAATTGAGGGTTTTAGTGAAAAATGGCCCTCTAAAAAAATGAAAGTTTGGGGGCGGTTTCTACACATTTTTTCACGCTGAATCGAATGGTGACACTTGCAAATCTCCCAACTTCGGTATAACTGAGTTTTACACTTTAACTAACTAGTTTTACCCTTAAAAACACATGAAAGTGAGCATACAAAATAAACCAAAAATCCGTTAGTTAAAGTGTAAAACGCGATTATAACGGAGATGAAGAGAATTGCAAGTGTTTCCATTCGATTTAGCGTGGAAAAATACTTAAAAACCGGCCCCAAACTCGTATTTTCATAGAGGGTCAATTTTCAATAATACCCTCGATTTCGTAGAAAAAACCATGTTTTTCAACATACGAACATACTTTTCTCCTCCAATTAACAAAGTAAAATGAAAATTTATTATATCATTCAAAAGCTGACAGTTTGAGGAGGTTTTTTCCGAAGAGTGCACGCCGAAAGATTTCCACACCGGTAGCAGAAAAACGGGAGGAAAAACGTCGATTTTAAACATTTTTTCTAATTTTGTACTTTGGCCTTTTTTTAACCATTTAAAACTAACTAAAACAACTGTACTTTATATCAGTGCTATAGGAAATTAAACTGTCTCTCCAAAGGTGTTCTTAGTTTTGGGTTTACTTTGATTCTAGGGGGAGTTATGACCGTTTTAGTGTCATAAGGTACAAAACACGAAAAAAATCTCAAAAATTGAATAACTTAAAAACTAAGCGTATAAAAAGATATCTTTTGCAGCAACTTTCAAACAGGAATGAGCTCTAAAATCTATTCCTTAAGTTTGTTCCGTAATTTCTGTAGACACCCTGTATAATTTACTGCACAACGATGATGATGATGAGGATCAAAAAGATCGCCCATTTCGCCTCAACAGAACCCTAACATTAAAGCTCTGGATCTCCTGACTAATGTGTAAAAACCTTAGGTCTCCAAAATTTTGAACCATATTCCTCCTACCACCTGCGCTCCCGCCGCCACCTCCGGCCCGCGCTCTGTCAGAACAAATCTCGCCAAGAAGGTAGGAAATATAAATCTCGCTAACCGAAACTACCTATGTGGGCTTATTCAGAGAGGTCTGAAGGTGAGAAAAACAGCTCTAGTTGAATCTACATTGGTCACTTAATCACGATGATACCTGTAAACAAAACGATGCTGAGGGAGAGCAAAAGACATTGTCGAAATACAGTGGAATTCTGTCGCAAGGGGTGCGGTTCTCCGCTTTAGAAAACGATGGCCGGGCCTGTGAGAGGTGTATACAAACATATTTGATGAAATTTTAGCCGTTATCATTGAATTTTTAAATTTTTAAACAGTAAGCAGACGTTTAACTAGCTTACGAAAACACGATTAGTCAACTTCAAAAACATTTTCTCGAAAAAGCTGAAATCGTTCCTGGGATTTTGTTTTTAAAATGTTCGTTTTTCCTAAACTTTCCTTAATTTTTTTCAGAAGACCACTCAAAAACCCTCATGAGAGATGTACTTTACGAAAAAGAAAAATGGGTTGAGAGGGAAAACTATGAAGACATCCAATTTTACTCGTATTAAAGAAATGTATCATTTAGACGATAACGAAGACGTTTCTAATGCCCTGAATAAATCGTCAAAATTGACCGCCTTAACCCTCAGAAGGATGTGAGATGCCTGTAAAGGATATCGGAGCTCATTTTAACGAAAAATCAGAATTATCTGGATAAATTTCATATTTTTCCCAACTACCTCTTCAAATTTATTGACAAAGCAGTCCCGGGTGATAGGTGGCTCGGGCGACGGGGGAAGTTTTCAGAGGAGTTTGAAATAGAATCAGATTCGCCATATTCCGATTTCTCAGAATCAGTCTGAGTTTTCTAACATACGTAAGCGCCTAGGCAATATTCCATAATAAAGTATAATATTAAATATTCATCTACTTGAGAAGATATTTTCAGCTTAAAATGCTGTGAAATGTATTTTTCAAATTGATTTTATAAAGATTTGATGAATTTTATTATTGATTTTTATGAGTTAAGTTTATGTTATGATGAATGAAAGTTTATTTTTCCCTTTTTTGTTTTTATTTCTTGTTATGCAAATAAATTTCTTCAAAGTTTCTTTCAAGTTTGTTCTTGATTTTAAGCTTTCCGTAAAGCGTTTTGGCCGAAAACATAAAAAAGCGTTTAAAAAGTTTTTTGGTGAACGAATCATGAATGCCATTCAGGGACTTCTATTACATTGTATATTCGTAATCAGCTTCTAATTTCCTATATTTGCCGCCGGATAACTGCGTCATCTTTGATTCCATTTTACCTACGAATTACTCGACATCCTCCCACCTTGAGGGGTGAAAACGCCTCAACACTATCCAGAACGATACTAGCTCATGTAATTGACCGGAATTTTCCACACCTTGTTGTTGAGTTCTTGATCACCGTCTTCATAGTCTTCGGTTTCTTTGAATCTTTCGAATTTCTGTGAGGCGGTGGTTGAACTTCTAAAGGTTTGGATTCAGAAGATGTTCCTGTTGTCGATGCTTGTAGCTCCAAGGGGAATATACGCTGAATTGATCGAGTCACTACTCCTTCAGCCGTTTTCATTTTCACCACTCGACATTTGCCGTCTCTTCCAGTAACTATCACACAAGTTAATGAAGCACGTCCCATTACCTTCTTCAGTAAGATTTTCATCACTCCCACCATTCGCTCCCAAAAGTGAACTTCAACATTTGGAATAACTTTCGACACTCCATGTGGAAGTCGAGCGCCAATAGTAGCCGCCAGGAGTTCTAGTCTGGGTATTGTTATTTGTTTCAAGCAGGCCACTCTTGTTTTAGCTTCTACTAAATGTATCTTAAATTTCCTTCACACATAGTTCTTAAAAATATTACAGCGGCGTATGCATTTTGACTGCCATCACAAAAAACGTGTAGACTATTATTCACGCTTCCATTGAATCCTAAGAACCAACGAGGGATATGAACAGATTTCAAAGCGTGAATTTCATTAACCCAACGTTTTAATTTTGTTAATGTGTCTTCATTCACTCGATCATCCCAACCTCCTTTTTCTGCCCAAGGTTTTTGAACTAATATTTTTGGAATAAGGGTGGTGGGTGCCACAAAACCTATTGGATCAAAAACTCGTTGAGTGGCTGATAATATTGCACGTCGTGTTACCTGTTCCGTGATCAATTCTTCCAGATATTTGAAATTTATACTAAGGGTATCATATTTGCGATCCCAAATCACTCCTAATACTGTAGTGTGACTTGGTTCTGCAATACTTGAATCATTAAATTCCCAACCTCTGAGATCAAAACAACCTTCCTTGAAAATATTTGTTGCTTGATCAATAAACTCGCGCAGCTCCTCGACCCCTGAAAAACTCGTTACTAGATTGTGAACATAGAAACTATGCTGTAACACGTTCAAAAAATGTTCTGAATAATTTGATATACCTGATTGTGTTTGCAATTTAACTCTACTGAGATGATGACTAATCACGGCTCCCAGTAAAAACGGACTGGTAGTCACGCCAAACACTACTCTTGTATGCCTGAAAATTCGCATATTTCCATCAGTATCACTCTGCCACAAAAAACGCAGCACATCACGGTCTGAAGAATGCACCGAAATTTGCAGAAAGGCCTTACGTATGTCAGATACCACTCCGAATGCATTCAATCTAAAACTCAACAGAATTGATGGTATCTTTTCAATTAAATTCAACCCTTTTTCTAGGCAACTATTTAGAGAAGGTGAATTTTTCAACTTACATGAAGCATCAAATACTGGTCTGATACTAGTCGTGCTACCTGGCTTAAACACTGGTCGGTGAGGGAGGTAGTGTCCAACGTCCCAGTCTTGATGTGGAACCTCCTCGATGATCCCTTCTTGAAGCCAGCTGTTGAACAC
Source organism: Adelphocoris suturalis (assembly GCA_030762985.1). Classification (NCBI taxonomy): domain Eukaryota; kingdom Metazoa; phylum Arthropoda; class Insecta; order Hemiptera; family Miridae; genus Adelphocoris; species Adelphocoris suturalis. Next base: position 89,391,229 of record CM061042.1, read on the forward strand.
ATCCTCGTAAGCCTGTACGGAATCGCTTGCCTTGAGCTTCCGCAGAGTGGACTCCAGTCTTTTCTTTGCTACCAGATAGTTCCGTGGAAGCGGTGGGTGCCCCTCAATCCAGGGTAGTTGAACCTCGTACCGTCCGTCGTCTTGAATCTTGACTGTCCGAAGAAAGTGTTCTTGAGCTATCTCCTCCAGTTCTTCTCTTGACTTCGTTTCAGTGGGGTCTTCTATGCCAAGAATGTCTAGACGCCATAAATCTGTCGGAGAGAGATGTGAGCATAGCATGGAAATATTCATAAAATTTGAACTATTATCTTTTAATCTACCCATCAGTGTCCACCCGAGCAAAGTCTCTATAGCCACAAGTCCACAGCTGAGTACCTCTCTCCGCCCAGTGAAAAGTTTTCCTGCAACGTCTGCCCCAACGAGCAGGTCTATAGGGCCACTACCGTGATCCGTAAGACAAATTCCTTTACTTTTAAGCTCAGCACACCAAGGGCCTTCAGCTGGGCAAGGTACTGCACTACATATATCTTCGGAGTCAAGTACATCAAAATTGCAGCGATAGCTTTCGTTTATATTACTGAGTCTAAGCTTAAAACACTGATGTGTTACAATTTCAGTATTTGTACCACCAAAAAGAGCGTGTACCAATTTTTCCTCACGCAATGATTCGTAGCCGAGTTTCTCAACGACCTGCCTACGTACATAAGATCGCTGCGAACCCGTGTCAACAAGGGCCCTAGCTAAATAATCTGGCTTCCCTCTAATCTTAATCATGAGCGTTTGCAATAAAACTGGTACCTGATTTGTATTCGCCATATTTTGTTCAATTACATTTTCTGGTGGAGCTATAGAGGTGTTTTGTTTCACCTTTCGTTCACTACAAAGCAGAGGGTTGTGTCTAGAACAACATATTACACATTTAATAAATGCTCGACATTTAGGTTTGGTATGACCCTTCTTCAAACATAAAAAACATAGACCATTACTCTGCAGAATACTACGGATTTTGTCTGATGGTATGTCATGTGCCTTGATGCAAGTTTCACTCCCATGCTGTCCTTCACAAAAAACACATATTGATAACTTTGGGGTATGTTTCACGTTGATTAGATCTGCAGCCGTGGGTAAGTGAGTTTTACGCGAATTGACAGACTTCTGAAGTTTTGGAGTAATTTTAGGCACTTCGGGTTGACGAGAAAATGTGGTTCTAGCTAAATTCAATCTTTCTTCACTCTCAACTTCCTTGCGCAAAAAGCTAAGCAATTCATCAATTCTACTGATGGATTCAAGATTGTTCCCATGTTGTTTCGACGATCTTTCCCGTTCCCATTCCTTCAAAATAGACTCGGGCAACGTTGATTCTACTAATGGTGTCAACATACTCCCATAATCATCTTTCGCAACGCCCATAGATTCTAGTGCTCGGAGCTGGGTTTCTAGTTGGTCATATAAGGTACTTAGAGACAAACACCCTTCCCCCGTTGCTTGTACTAGAACTAACTTCAATAATTCTCTAACGTAGAGTTCTATTAGCAAATCTTTCCTACCGAACCTACTCTTCAAATGTTCGATAGCTTTCGGGTAATTATTGGCAGAGGGAGGGAAACTATCCAGCAAATCGCGTGCAGGGGATCCATCAAGTGTGGATTGAATCAAATATTGAAATTTCAATTCCGGTTCTATCTCTGGATCTTCGTCAATGGTCTTAAACATCGCCCAAAATCCAATCCATTTTTTAAGGCTACCATCAAATTTATTAGGCTCCAACTTGAACAGCTTAAGATGACTACTTCGCCCCTGACCAGATCTACTATGCCTACCACTAGACTTGCATGACATAGCATCAGGATCTAATTGATGTTGCAGAGAACGTATCTTATTAATCTTAGTAGTTAAAGCCAACCACTTATCTCTATATTCTTCAGATTTATCGAATTCTTCTTCTATTTCATTATCTTCGATAGAATCTATGCTTAATACTAGATCACTTACTCGTTGGTCTAGTATGCTCAAACGTTCTACTTTATCATGTAACCTGACGTATTCAACCTCCACATCTTCTATGTCGTCAGATCTTGCATTCAGGAGCTCTTCCATCCGCTTCATGGAAATCGTGACCAATCGCCTAATTTGAGTACGTCTAACACGGCATTCTGCTAATTCTTTAATTAATGACTCGGCCATAATTAAATTTGGTTGCACTCCCCACAAGGGATGCCACGATGTCCGAAAATTCTACGAACGAAAGGGGTTTGCAACTTTGCCTAATCAATGAAATAAGAATTCAACAAGATTACCGAGCGAGCTATATAATTAATACTCAAATTCTACAAAAAACGATTGACAATGAATACAAAAAACATCGGATGGATCACTAGAATTGTCTCAAGCACTTTCACAAAAATGTCACGAAAAACAAGTTCCGGAAGAAAATCAGGTTCGGAGAACAAATGGTCGAAATCAATAATCAACTGTAGGTTTCATACTGCCGCCGGATAACTGCGTCATCTTTGATTCCATTTTACCTACGAATTACTCGACACTATATTTAAGAATCCGTAGACAAAAGAATTTTTTCCATCTCCACCATGTAGGTACTCGAAGCACTATGAGGTGGTGCAACACCGCAAAAATTAACAGAATTGATATAATTACTCATGATTTATATTTATTTATGCCGTTATACGAAAAGAAACAAAAAAAACAAAAAAAAACAATAAGAATGTCATAGAGTTGAAAAGCCACGACCGCCAAATCCATGCTATAGATCATACACACATCCACATTCTTATTTTTATTTTTTTTTATTTTTTTTAAATCGTATAACGGCATAAATAAATATAAATCATGAGAAATTATATCAATTCTGTTAATTTTTAATAAAAACTTGAATAGCAACAAATGGAAATTCAACTACTGATGAATCCTTTTTGGATGTATTGTCTGTCAGAGGTGAATACAGTTAATTATTTGATATTTGTTTTAAGGGGATGGAATAAAAATTCCTGGTGTATTACACTTCAAAACAACAAAATGTTTAATTAAGTGTAACATAAATTATTTCCGGTAGAATTACAGGTCAACATATTTCCAAATGTTCAATTGTAAATCATTTCCCCAGTAAGTATTTCCTGGAAGATAGCCAGATCAACTTACATCCCCCCCCAATTAAATAAAATCCTGCGTTTGCCTCTGCCGCTACGCCGCTTTTTTGCACTAATTTTTGTTAAGTGCTGGAACCACCATGTTGTCAATGGATTCAGGGTTAATACATGGTTGCTAACTTTGAAAAAATGTGAATCATCTATTTTGAATACTCGTTCAGTTTGAAACAAATATAGTTGACATCAACTTGAAGTAGAAGAACGGCAGAGTACTTTTTTAAATCTGTATAACTGAAACAGAACCCAAATAAGTAGCAAAAGGGCTATTTTCTCTCAAAAATATCATCATACACTAATATCCCGGATATGTTGCATTATGTAATGGACTCTATCGAACAAATGAACAAACTCGGCTTAACGCGCCTCACAAGGGGCTCAGCCCCTTGACTCCACTGGGGGGACCCAGACATTCTTTTGCTTTCACCATGAGCATCAGCTAAACATCGGAGGAACGTGGAATACGCTCCATATTTCAAATTTCAGCTGCATAGGTTGAATAGCAATGAACTTAGCTCCGGATCTCACTCAGCTGATCTGGGAGCCTCGACTTCATGATTCGTTTCTAGACGACCGAAGGGTTCCCTATTTCAAATCTCAGCTTCATAGATTGAATAGCAGAGGAATTAGATCCGCCACTACTTCAGTCTCGTTTTTTTCGTAACATTTTTCGTGTAATTTTTCGCTTTCACGTCCATTTAAAAGCAGGTCCCTTTCTAAAACAAAAATAACAAAAAATGGCTGTTGGGGTTAATCACGCTTTTCTCATTCACTGAATAACAAATTTATTTCATTCATAGGTATGATAAATATTGGTTGGTTATTCCTGAATACGAGCTTACCGTTGCCACTCCTCTTTAGGACCTTTCTCTGAAGCTAAGTCATAAGTAAAGGCTTCGGCTCTGAGAGAGATGGCCTATTATAAGTGATCAAGTGGGGTACGGAACAATCCAAGTATGAGGGACCGAATAACCAAATACAAATGCGCTTCAGATCATTCTATGACCGATATCGGGAGAAAAAAAACATAGGTGTGTGCCTATTGTGTGAAAAATGTTTGTTCTTCTGTGCAGCGGAGGTACATTTACTTTGGTTTGATGGAACCTACTAATACGTATGTACATTACATGGAAGATTAACTAATCAAATATTATGATATTTCGAAAGCAAATACAGTAGTATTAAGGTTGTCTGAAAACCGCTCTAGTCAATTGCATGAGCATCTAATCATTCAAAGCTGTTGAAAATGAGAGAAAACTTGTTTTTTCAAACTTAATTGTTGAATTTATGTATTTATTCCTTTGTTCATAACTTTACGAGGGCAGGCTTCGGACCCGTCATGATTTGTTACTTAGGTACATATTAGTCAGTGAGTCTCAAACGACGTCAGCAAAACGAAGACAAAGAGACTTTGCGACTCTCATTCAAAGCGGTGGGAAAACAAAAGCAACGTCATTCCTCTTACAGGAGCTGTCTCATAAATCTCTTCCGCTTCCCGTACCCTAGATCACTACGTGAGTTCTAGCGATGATAATTCAAGGACCTCCAGCATTCGACGTCATTCATAATATATAATTTAAAGAGAAAGATGCGTGCTGAAAGTATAACAACAGAAAACGCTCCAAATAATCACACTTAGGTTTATTATTTCTGTGTTGGATAGCCCTTCAACGCAGATGAATGGTCTATCATTATTAAATGCAGTCTGTAGTACATTATATAACCTCGACGCATTGCGCCACGCAAAACGTGTCGTCCCTTCGCAGAACCAGCACCCCCCCATTTTTCGCTTTTTAGTAAATGTTAATAAAACCTCAGTAAAAATGTTAGTAAAATAAACAAAATCCCGCATGACAAAGTTATCTTCTCACGCGTAGATGGGTTGCATAGACTGTGTATTGATTTGAAACTATATTTGTTTATTAGGTCGAATAGAACAGAAATTGGCCTCTGATGTACCTCAGCTGATCAGTTGGCCTAAATGCCTTGTAATTGTATGTTACGCTTTCCGAAGTGCTCCATTCCAAAATTCATCATCCATAGGTTGAATAGCACAGAAATTAGCCTTATTCGCTCCTTAGCTTCGCTCCTTCGCTCCATACCTTGTAATTGTATGTTACGCGTTCCGGAAGTGCTCCATTTCAAATTTCAGCTGCATAGACTCATCCAATCATTAGCTGACCACTGCGCCTCCATCCTCGGAATTGTTTTCTATGTGTCACATCTTAAATTTGAGTACCGTAGGTCGATTAGGAGAAAAACGAGCCTAAGAGGCCCCTCAGCTAATCAAAGCCCATCATCTATGCATTATAAATGTCTTCTAGAAATCCCAAAAGACCTCAATTTAAAATTTCAGCACCTCAGGTTAGTTAAGAATGAAATTAAACTGACGAATCCCAAAGGAGGGAGGTTGGGAAAAACAATTACTTTGTTATCAATATACCAATTTAGATGCGGGCAATTACCAAGGAAAATTAATGCTATTAAATAAAACATCTCGAATTCGCAAGTCCCCCTGGAGTGGCTGGTATATCAACTCTGACTCAGGTACCCACCAACCGAAAATTAATGAAATAAAATTAATCACCTACCTAAGCTTTAGTAATCCATCTATAGGAGACAAGAGTTATAACAAACTCGTTACCGTGAAGAGAGGATTCCATTTGCATTATATCAGCTGAAACGTAGAAGGGCTATATAATACAAAAATAATAAACCTTTGTATAATAATTTGTAGCAGTTTTTTTTATTTATTTTTTTAAATATTTTTTATATATATATTTTTTTTAGTTTTGTATTCTCCGCATCGTTAAACGTAAATTAATTCTAGGGGAGGGTTTGTTTTTCTTGGTCGATTGCAAAGGTTTATTATTGAAAATATTAAACCGAAATCGGCGGATGTGACAAGCTTGCAGTCAGAACATTCAATAACGATTGATATATCCAAGCAACAATCATTAATTTCGACGAGAGACAACATTAAAGTGATATCATTAAAAGCATGTCGTTTCACTCAGAAATATACACAAAAAGTCCTGTCCATCATTAGTGAATCATAAAATATGAATGAGTTCCCCAGGGAAACTCGTACCTACATGTAATTAGCTTGACGTAGCGTAATAAAGGATTCATAAGCCCACTACAACAAATGACATATTTTATGATCTTAGACGTAGGCGTTAAGTAAACTATATAACTAATTTCCTCTCCCTCCACAACACTAACCCAAACTTCACTGTTTTACATAGTTCGTAAGTTTCAGTGATTAACCAATTTTGTAATTGGTTTTGTAATTTAACTATGATACGGTCTGCGAAATTACGTCTTCATCATATCAAATCTACCTGCCATTTAAATAAATTAAGCTTACATACAAAGTTTTTAGATGCGTGAAAAATGTGTGTCTTTGAGGAGTTATAACAGGACATACAGGGTTGAAATGAGAATCTTGGTTTTTTATTTTCGGAAGAAACATGTGCCGTTCCCACCTTCAGAAGCAGGACATGGCCTGTGGTAACACTTGTAATTAACATGTTAATAAGTATTTTCTCACAGACTCTTCCAAGCCTCGGTAATAGGGTAGTCCATCCCTTCAACGAGTCTACACCCTCCGTCACTCACATTTATCCACCATGTTCTACACTGAACATATTTATCGTACCCCGTTAAATTATGATTTCAGAAGAATTTGCATTAATATATTTTTTTAATTATGACCATGACATAGTGAATGCACATTGTAATGAATAACCCATTCACAAGAATATTGACTTTTTGTGGAGCATTTTACACTTATCCCACACAAACACTCGAGTTTGACAACCTCTGTCAACATCTCGCCTGGTAGTAGAATAACGTTCCGTGTTTTCAAAATATTCCGTCTTTAAAAATAAAAACTAATATTTTACAAAAACGTTCTAGTTATGCAGCATGATCGTATGGGTAAATTTCCATAAAATATCGTATTATATGATGTTACATTGTTTTGAAATTTGAGCAAATGGAGTGCAAAAAAAGTGAGCTACCAATTTTATGACAAAAAAAAATTATTTTAAATGATGTTCTAAACAGAAAACCCTTAAAATTATTACAAAATGGTTTAATATTTCTGTTTTAGATAGTCCTTCTACGCAGATCATTGGTCTATATTTATTAAACCCCGAATGTAATATCTGACCAGAACATGGCGATTTGTGCCTCTGAGAAGGGTTCACACTTTCAAAGTTCCAAGTCTCCGCGATTCTAAGTTTCACAGTAAAGATGTTTAGAAAAAACAGGAAAATGATGCTTGAAGTAATTTACGTAAGCGCATGCGCAGAATGAAGTAAAGATTTGAGAAAAATAAAATAGATAGGGTACACTTTACAACTGAAGGGCTCAACCCACGAAAATCGTTTTGGTATCTTAGGATTTGTTAGTTCTATCAACCTGATTTGAAGACAATCCCAACATTATTAGACGTGTAAAGTAGTTCAGCATATCAGGGTTTTCCTTATTTAAAAACTTTTTTAACGGAGCAACGTCGTTAAGGATGTCCGAGATGACTACGAAGGAAGAGGTTTGGAGGAGTTTATTATAGCCTAAATGTTGATCCGGAACTTTGCAATCATTTTGCAAAAACCCGCATCAAAATCGGTCTAGCCGTTTTGACGTGAATTGACCCTACTTTTATATAGGAGGAAAGGGTAGAAGGGGGAATGTCGTGAACAAGTAATCGAAATGAAAAATATCTCTAGCTTCCTAAACTGACAAACTAAGGCGCATAAGGCTCGGAAGAGCTCTGAAACAAGGAAAAAGTTGCAACTTCATATTCATTGTGTAGTAAAGGTTGAACCCCCGCGACCGCGACGAACAATCGTGCAGTGTACACGTTGCCAAGAGTTCAACCAAACTAAAAACTTTTGTCATAAAAACCCAAGATGTGTGAAATGCGATCAGTATCATGCTACCAGCGGATGTCCAAAACCAACGTCAGCAGTTCCTAAATGTGTCAATTGCAGCGGGGATCACACAGCTAACTATAAGGGATGCCGGGTCGCCGTAAAACTCCAGAAAATATCTAAATTCACCGGATCTCAAAATAATAATCGGAATGAAAACCCTCCGGAAAATGACACTGTTCCTTCACCAGTTTCAGATGAATTCAACCGCCGTCTGACGCAGATTCAACGTATTAATACAGTAAATAAACAATTGAATAACCCAACAAGTCAATATAATTATGTATCGTACGCAGATGTAGCTAACCCCCGCCCATCAAACCAATCTAATGATCAAGTAAAAGCTTTGATATCAAAGCTCGATTCACTGTTATCAACAATTCAACCATTGATCCATGATGTCTCAAATTTTACCTGTGCTTTTGAACAAAAAATGAAAACCATAAAAATAAGTACTTGGAATTGTCAAGGCATAGCCAATAAGTATAATGAAACGGTGCTATATTTGAATTAACATAATATACATAGACGTACTGATGGCAACTGAAACAGTTAGCCTCCCAAATTAAATTTAATATCAGCGGATTTCGATGCTACAGAGCAGATCATCCAAGTGGCCGTCGGAAAGGGGGTTCTCTTATACTCGTTAGATCAAATATCAAACATGATGTTTTACCTCCGATTTGTGAAGACAAAATGCAAATAGCACGAATACAGATACAGCTGATACAAAAAACTATCAGATTGGATCGTTCTATTCCGCTCCCGAGAACAAACTACAACAAGTTCATTTCTGGGGTATGTTACACGAGTTGAGATTTCATTTTCTTATTGGTGGAGACTTCAATTCTAAGCACCCGAGATGGGGTTCTAACATCGCAAATCCTAGAGGATAATTACTGCATGAGGTAGGATAAAGACACCAGTTGGAATATATTAGTTCTATGGAAGCTACGTATTTTCCGCATAATAACAGCACCCCTGACGTCTTGCATTTATTTATTGGGAAAAACGCAAGTCAATTGTGTTCAAATATAACAGTTTGACACGAACTTCACTCGATCACTACCCAGTAAACTTTACGCTACATATCAGGACATTGAAAAACCACCTTCTTTGATTAAAATGCCCTTTGATTGGGAAAAATATAAATCAGTAATCGAATCTAGCATTGATCTAAGGGTGCAGGGTGCGACTGAAAGATTCAAAAGATATTGATAGGGCAGTCAGTGAATTCACAAGATTGATACAAAGAGCAGCCTCAGAAGCACACGTACAATCCTCAAAAAATGGACGGATGAATACCCACAGAAAGCCGCCTCCGCCACCAGCTCACGTAGCTCACCTGCTAAGAGTGAAACGTCAATGTAGATCTGTATGGGAAAGAACTAGGTATCCGTCAGATAAGGCAGCGTTCCCCAAGCAGGGGTTCCCCAAGGCAGCGTGCTGGGCCCTTTTTGTATCTGATGTATTCTCATGATTATGCTGAATGTATTGCCATAAAAATTGCTCATTTCGCTGATGACGTGGCGGTCCTTTCCACTGATTTGAGCGCTCAAGTTGCTCAGGAGAACCTACAGCTTTATGCCCAAACGGTTGATGAATGGTGCACCAAGTGGAGAGTAAAAGTTAACCCGTCCAAGTCTCAACTGGTCAAATTCACCCTCCGCAGAAATATCCCACGAAGCTCCATATGTTTGAATAGCAACTCCATATTAGAAACTGGAGAAACGAAATACCTCGGGTTGAAGCTTGACTCAAACCTGACGTGGGCATCCCATATATCCTCGATCGTCGCAGAGGCTCTCCAGTACTCGTTCGTCAAGCACCAACAAAAAATGCAATCCCACCCCAATGAGCTTATACAGAGAATATCCGAAAACCTTCCAGCCCCTAGAAATCAAAGAAGGTTAAAAAGAAAGTGGCATACTGATCTGGCAGAAAACGGACATTAAGATATTGTATTCTAATATTATGTATGTTGTTACTGTTGTCAATTATAGTTATTTTGTTACCAGTTGGAACTAAATATTTATTGTTACAAGTTTTAATTTAATCATCATATTATGTTAAATAATTAATTGCTTTGTGGCCTACCATTGAGTGGAGTTCACAGTACATGTTTCACGTCATATATATATTTAAATATTAATCCGCCGAACTGTAATGTACCATGTACAATAAAGTTTATATATATAAATTTAAAAAAACTTCATATCAACAATCTAACGTAGTACCTACTTAACGTGACATTTAGCACCGAGGTCAATGAGGTGTTATGTTCCCCAGTAACCAGAAAAATAGGATTGATATTCCATTCGAAATCGCTTAATACAAGTAATCTAGACACTGAAACTAGCTGATATTCACCACCCGGAAGTCAAAATTCGGAAAAATACTCTATATTTATCGACGAAATCCATCATCCTTGAGTTTATAAGATGGAGGTACTCAATAACAATGACTAGAGGTAACAGAAGCACTATACTGGCTGAATGCCAGTTGACTGACAACTCATTTTTCAATCCACACCTAAGTGACCTAGAATTTCATGTCAAAGAAGACCTAGAATGACCTAGAATTTCATGTGTTTTCACTCTCAATTTTCTAGCCATTCCTGATTGGACCCAGCGCCTTGTTACATATAAGCGCTACTGGCGTGACTACGGGAGTTGTTCACTCGGTCGACGTCATTAGGAATGTCATGTTGCAAATAGGAAAGTGTAGGTGTACGTGTAGAAGAAGTTAGAGCTTACAAACGCGCTGATTAAGTTGAAAAAGACAACGGCTAAATACGTTCGGGATGATGTTGACACACACTCAGAATTACAATTTTATATTACAGTAGTATGATATAGGACTGGTTAGTTTAGAAATGCTATCAATTACGAAAGGCTGGAACTAACGAGTTCTAGGAAAAATTCATTTTCCGTGGTAGAATGGACTAAAAAAATCGTAATACCAAGGAGAAAGGCGTAAAGCAAGCGCAGTTCGATTGTCCGCGCAGCTTCCAGGAATGATACCATGGACGGGATTGTTGGAATAACAACAAAAACGTTTCCGGAGCTTGGAAAAGGGTAGAGAATACAACAAAAAACGGGATTGGATCCGAGAAATGAGAGTAAACCAGAAGGTGAGAGGGCGAGTTGGAGGGAAGTGGTCTGACGCGAAGCTCTCATAAATCGCGGTAGGAGGGGCGTGAAAACTCCTCCGCAGGCCGCTGTTATGAACGGGCACTTGCGAGATCGGAGCACTTTGAGCTCCTGTCTTGCATATGCAGCATCTCCGAAATGTGAGGAGCCAGGCGGAGCCAATCGGGGAGAAAGCGTCAGCTGTTCCCCTTCCACACCTCATTCGTTTATGCAGGGGTGTAGGCATATAGGATTACTTCACCAGAAATACCGAAGCAGTCATTCTATATTGATGAAACATTGAAAATTACCATACGTGAAAATTATTAAATGAACCTTTTGCAAAGTGTTTTGTCCTGTTCATTACTTACGTAACAATCCGTCATTTTTTCTGCAGGTTTTCTCTATAACTGCCACCATACTTTATGAAATGTGGCTCAAAAATCATACATTGGCCGAATAATCGGCTCGAAGAATTTATTGAAATCATTCAGAATGCCGTACGTTAATCCGTTCGTTCTCCCTGAGGGGTAAAACTTCGAAGAAATACCTTGGATTTTTAGGCTCAAGAACATAAAGCAATACAGACTACATTGCGCCGGTATGAACATCCATAATCTACAACCAAAAGATGATGAAAATGTAGTAGCTACCCCTTCAAAGGGTAGAGGCGATTAACCAGCTACACCCAGAGGATATCTCGAAAGCTAAAAGCCCAGGAGCTATCCCCAGATCTGGAAATTTCAAGAATCGAGAAGGAAGATCTATACCCGTCTCCATCACACATCTTTAAATTACTGAAAATTGGTAGTAAAATCGAAACAGCGGATCTTGACTAAAATTTCCGAAGTACAGTAAAGCCTATAGCGCGGAATCCTCCGACAAATACACGCACAGACAAATGTAGGCCGAGTCAATGTAAGGGTATTAATCATTATTATTTATCTATTTATTTTATTTCATTCATTTAATAACTTATTTATTTATTTTATTCTAATTTTTAAAGGCGCTCTGAACAGTTTGAGCTAGTTTGTGATAGAAGCATGATGAGCAGTTGACTACGCAGCACGTTCCCAGGCAAACAGGTGCTACAGAGTGAAAACGTAACGACAGCGTATTTTAATTAATTTGATCTCATGGGAAATAAAAATGCTGACGACTCAACGTTCGTGATTTCCAAGAGACAACACGCTGGGAGAGTGTCAAACACTTTACTCTCAGCGTTCCAACATTTGAAGCTCTTCGCGAAATCTCAGGCAAAGGTGGCATTCCCAGCCGGCAGGTGTGCAAGCCGTGACGTCATTTGAACGCCGATCCGTTTACCTTGAGCTGGTTGAGAGTTTCTTCAAGGACGAAACCCTTCCAACTCCAGTTAGGCTGGGAAGGTATATTGTTTGAAATTATAACAGGCGGATTCCTCTTCTAGTCGTCCAATATGCAATCTGATGTCCTTGACATTTCGTAGTCTCATATAATAGATTGGTTAGATAGAGTTTACGGTTGAAGCTGGGAGTCTAAGTATTTATACGATAAAAACGTAGCATTCATACAATTTTTTCTGGAACTCGAAGCGTATCATTACGACCTAGTTTTTCTATAATTATTTCAAATTGGTAACTACAAAATGCGTAATAGTTTGATCTCTGTGGTACACTCTTGCATTTTTACGATATAATTAAAGTTCAGCTGGCATAAAGCTAAGACTATTGGATAACTTTGTTGCAAAAAAGAGTAATCATGCAAGGTGGAGTCGCTTTTGAAAGAGTTAAAGAGCCTAGTGTTGGTGTCAGCAGCTGTAAAGTCAGGTGGCCTGAATACTTTGCGAATACAACACCGACTGCACCTTCCGACCAGCACTAAGGATTCCGGTTTCTTATTTGGTTGATTATATACCGCTTTATATATATTTATTCGTTTATTGGCAGGGAACGTTTATCAACTACTGATAGAACATTAAAAACGTAGGCATGGACAAAATTATGGTGGAAAATGTAAGTACTTTAACTGCTTTCAAATGCTGAATATCCGCAAAAACTGAAAATAATGGCAAACATCCATACTTTTTTATCACATATCAGAATTTTATTAAGAAAACTTTGGTTAACATTAAATGTGTAGTTACTTAACAGTTTTTGGGTACATAAAGTATTTTTCAAAACAAAGTATAACATAAACATAATACAAATATATATATGGAGTTGTGTATGCATATACACAAAAACTGCGTCGGAAATTCTTATTAGGATTCTACAAAATTATTTTCTTGGTCGATTACAAAGGTATATTCGGGAAAACAATAAACCGACTTCCAAGCTATATGCTGAAAGCTCAATAATCCGAAGTATATGGCTCTTAACAGGTGCAGGTAATTGGATAAATAATTCGATAGCTTGAGTCATGGCAGAGAAAAAGGGACTGAAAGAAATGGGCAGAACTTGAGCCTCGAGGAATAGGAGGAATCAAATACTAAATGGTTTGAGCGAAACAGAAAAATAATGAAATCCAAGATTTGTTGCACATCTAAACCACTTAAAGATCAAGATTTATCGGAATTACCCCCTTCATTTACCCCACCAATAGTAAATTCGAAACTCCCATGATTTTTTGCATTATTACTGGACCGGATTCCTAATTGAACAAAACAAGAATAACGAAAATCGGTCGAGAATCGTAGCTTGGACAGAGCCTAAGAGAACCGGCATAACCTCTTACGATCCTCTCCCCGATGGCTTGGCGATTGCCATGGTTTGTTGCACAGCTAGAAGCAAATTGGCATTGAGAATAGAATGAATCACGATAATCGGTTAAGAAGAGTAGCTTAGGAAGCCCTTATTAGGTTCCGCTATTTCGAAATTCTCATGTTTGTTGAACAATAGATTGCCAGTGCGATCGAACAAAAAAGAATAACGAAAATCGATTAAACTGGAAATTTTCATAACTTCTCGTCTCCAGTTTTTTCTTGGTCGGGTACAAATAATAAACCGAAAAATATGCACAAGTGCTACTATATGCTTGGATGGAAAAGTGCTTACCTTTAAACCGCCATGGTTGCAGCAAGTCGGTACCTAAATATTTAACAATGGTACCTACCTTATTCTGATAGGTACTTGTTTTAGTTTCGCTTGAGATCATAATAATAAAATATGATGTATCGAAGCGACGTCAAAAATATCATTTTGCTGACTCCAAGTGATGGGACATTTCCTTGCCAGTCTAGTAACCGTCTCGTGACTATTGTCAATTATTGAACAAACAAAGGCAACAGCATTTCACAAACAACAAACACCCTACAAAACATGGGAAAACAAGGAGGACACAGAAATTCCAAAAATCGACACAGAAGATCAGGCAAGAAGAAACATACGAATTCTCCAAGTCCGCTGTACGATGAAGTGGAGGAAAAACAAAACAACTCTCACGCCCTGAAAGGTTTGAAACTTTGGGAAAAGAAATACCTTGGCTTGCTACAATGGTCTTACGTACATCAAGGACATCCTCCAAGAGGTGCTGCATCTGCGAATTTGATTGTGTAATGTTCTCAATGCGTATTTATCAACGCAATCAGAATTTTTCAATTCACTTCCTGTAACAGTAATAATGCTTTAGAATGGTTGCGATGAGAGTTCCTCATGTATTCCTCATGTGTTCCTCGTGTATTCATTTAATAGATACTAGCCGCTCTGGCTCGCTTCGCTCGTGGGTTGTCTCGCTCCCTTCGCACGCCCTTTGTGGAATGTATAGATGCGATGGAATATAGTCAATCCCGAGTCCGTAGGAAAAACCCCGTTGAAATCCGACGTGTGTAGGGAATGTTAGTTTTAAGAACATTACAGTACTAACAGAACTGCCGGATGTTAAATTTTTGTACGTGAGGAGGCTATACTGCCCACCCAACCTGGCAGACGTTTTTTTCTGTTGGAAATTACTTTCAAACAAATTAAATCTTATAAAACTATGTGGAACCACGAAAAGTTTATTAGGTTTAATAATACAGGCCATTATTAATAATACAGGCCTTTTCCCCGTCTATTATTCGGTTGAAGTGTCTTTCAAACTCGAGATCCCTTCTTTCAACAGGTTCGAAGGCAAAGAACAGATAACTACGTTGCGACTGAATAAGGAAGAGCGACCAACGTTTTCGTTCACTACAATCGGAAAAGAGAATTTCATGTCTCGAAACTCGCATGGGATCAAATTGGAACTAAAACGAACATTTTAAGACCAACCCAAGCAAAAACCGTCGAAATTTACTCGATTGAGGCGGTTCTTTCTTATTTTAACAGATGTATATATGCGATGGTATATAAATAGTCCATCCCGAGTTCGTTGGAAAAACCCCGTTGAAATCCGACGTGTGTAGGGGATGTTGCTTGCTTTGCTCGCTCGGTGTGGGATGTATAGGTAGATACGACTGGATGATATAGTCCCCACACCATCGAGACCTACAGCCCATGGTTCGGGAGGGGGTAGAAAATTTGAAAATTGCTAACAATCCCTTTCTATAGACAATCCCAACGGAGTGGAAAAAAAATAATAATAATTAAAATAAATGAACAAATAAATCTTTTAAAAGGGGAAAAACGAAAATAATAAATTACTATTTAATAATTTGCTGCGTTTCCTATGTGAGAAGGTTATACTGCCCATCCAACTTGGCAGAAATGTTTTTCTGTTGGAAATGACTATCGATTGCGGTACCTTATGTGGAACCAAGAAAAGTTTAGTTTTAAGAATATTTCAGTGCTAACAGAACTGACGGATGTTAAATTTCGTAAGTATTTGTTTTCCCCATCATTTGGGTTGGTTCTTCACCGTGGGTATGTTCCCTCTCGAGCTGTTTACACAAGTATTTCCTGATTTATCAAGTTCCTATTTTCACATTAAATCATGGAAAACAATATTCGTAGGTATTTATTTCAATTATTTATATTTATTTAAATTTAGATAGGCAATTTCTCTGCGTAGAAGGGCTACCAAATAAAGAGGTATGTGGAACTAATAAAACATCAACTGATTCTATACGTCCATGTTAAAATATGTAAGGAAGCTATACACCCATCCAACAATACTAACGGAACTGTCAGATGTTAAATATTTGTTCTTCTACTAATTCTATACGCCCAAAGTACAATATGTGTGAGGAAGCTATACTGCCCAGCCAACTTGGTAGACGTTTTTTCTATTGGAAATTACTTACAAATTATATCTTATAAAACTATGTGGACCCACGAAAAGTTTATTAGGTCTAATAATGATAAGCCATTATTTTATGTGCGTAGAAGTGCAGACGGGAGAGCTCCCAAGGTCAAGAGGTTTCGAAGGCAAAGTTCAGAGAAACTTCGTCTTGACGGAATTTGTCGGGAAATCGATTTAACATTGGTACTCTTTATTTTTCGTGGAAATATACTTTTTTTCACTAACTTCCCTTTTGAACTGGGTTTCCGTGACTTCGTCGCGAGTGATTTAGTTCGTGTCAAACGTAGTTATTCTGATCTTTGCCTTCGAACCTCTTGATCTCGGCAAGTTTTCCGTATGCCCTCCTCCGCACATATAATAATGGCCTACCTTTAGAAAAATAGAACTGGAAAACAAATACCTGAAAACGCTCAATACTGACTGTTCTGTTAGTAGTGAAATGTTCTTAAAACTATACTTTTCGTGGTTCCACATAAGGTGCCGCGTTCGATAATCATTTCCAACAGAAAAAAACCTTTGCCAAGTTTGGTGGGCCCTATAACTGCCTCACATATTGTAACATGAGCTGTAGGTCTCGATGGTATCCCACTATTATTGCATCACATCTATACATCCCACGCCAAGCGAGCGAAGCGAGCAAAATTCCCTACACACGTTAAACCTACCCTTAGTGATCTACCGCTTCCAATCATTCTACATCATTTCGACAGTAAAAGACAACGCATCTATACAGCCACACCGAACAAGCGAAGCTAACAACATCCCCTACATGTTTCAATTGTAATATACCTAAAGGGGTGGTCCAGGGGGGCGGGGGGGGGGGAAGCTAAGCCACCCCAGCTGGGCGTGGAGGCGAGCGAAGCAAGCCAGAGTGGCTGGTTTTTAAATAAAAATGTATTGCATTCTAAGAATTTTGACACCATCTACACTCTCCTAGGATGAGTTGTTTTCTTTCTATGATTTTTCAGGTGACGTCACACGTGGCAAAAAAAAAGGGTTCCGCTCTGGCGGGAGGGGTGCTTTGACGTCACCAGTGCTCAAAACTTCTGAAAAATCATTTGAAGAAAACCACTCATTTTAGGAGAGTACAGTTGGTGTCAAACTTCTTAGGATGGAATCTTCTTCCGTTTAAAAATAGTTGTTTCTGTTTCGCACCAATGGGTAACGCTCATTAATAACCATAATGTACATAATACTGTTGACGATAGATATTGTAACCCGTTCGAATATGAGTCCTTACTTGTCCATAACCCATTGAAGAATAGAAAAAGTTACTTGCTAATGCATTACACAATACTTGGATTTAACCCCAAAACCCTCATTTCTTACAGCGATCCAGGCAGTCTGATTTCGGAATAAACTGGAGAAATTTGCCAAAATGGTGATTGGTATCTATAATAATATGAATACTAACCAAGTTTCACATCCTTGTTATTGATTGGCGTTTAGTGAAAAACCATGAATTTTGGATTATTTTTCTTCAGGCAGATGGCACCAAAAACATGACTTGGAATGAATAAATTGTCTTTCCCCGACAATCCTTCAAATTTGAGTGATATCGGACGATTAAAACGTGAAAAAATTACGCTTGACGAATTTTACGTTCATGCAAACGCAGAATGGAGAATCGATTTGTGAGAAATCAAACTGACCATCTATAGCCTAACCTGTAAATTCCCAGGAAACTCATCAAAACCGGATGAAAGCTGTAGAAGCGAAACTTTCAATAGATGGACAGAAAACACACACACACACAGGCACGGTACAAAGTTGTTCAGTATGGTCTAAAAGTAAAATGCAAAATTTTGATTTTGGAGATTTTATCCCTTACATCTCTCAAATCTAAAAACCACTACCTATCGTTAGACCTGGAATTAAAAGTTATACATAACGGCACGGACTATTCTTGACCAGTTCTACTACAATTACTAGTTCTACTACCATTTCAAAGTAACCAGTTAGTATGAAATTTTAATAATTATTGTATAAGCGAACCTAAACCTCCATCATGAGTTAGGAGTACATTTTTACCGTCAATTCGTTACGTCAACTGTTAGGCGTTCATTAACGTTTTTGAAAGAGGCTTTCGAAACCAATTTCTACTTAACTATCCACCAATAACTATTGTCTTCGGAAAAATTATGTGAGGCGTAACAATATGTGTTCATTTTTTCTCAGTATTGAGCGATGAATAGGCGTGCGTAACGATTGTTGACTTTTTCAAAAGTTACTCCCACTTTAGCTGGCATCTCCTCATTATTCTTTCCACTCTTTGACTTCCTCGTAGTGAAGGGCTGCCTCAACTTGTTGGAACCGGTAAGGTGTGAAGAGACGCTCGTTAGAATAGATCAGCATGACGTGAAGGCTGTATTGAAAATTATGGGCCACAACTGGCCGACGGACCCAAAAAAAGCGAGTAAAAGGAAAAAAATCGAGACGAAGAAATGGAGCACAAAAGATCTCGATGAATTAATTTTGTCGGTTACTAGGGAAGAAGATGAGCTCATCACGTGGTGGAAAAATCCTTATTGCCAGGAGAACGTGAAGAAGAATATTAACCTTCGCCAAGATTCTAGTAAGTGTTCGAGACAATTTTCGATAGTTTAATCTCACTGAAATCCAAATTAACTTACGTTATCATCAGTTCCGCAGGATTTCAAAGATATCCGTTTTGTGTACTCAGTATACGTTCGTTTTGATCTTATGGTTATGAAACTTATTCTAACTTCTATCTTTGATGAAAGCTATATGTTAATGAAATTGTATGTTAGTAAAAAATGTTCTAAGCGATCACAAAAAGTTAATAATAACAATAATTTAATATAAACAAATGAAAATGCTGGCAAAACTAGCATTCAGTAGGTCGGTAAGTATAACAATTAAAAATATAAATATTAGTGATACGTTTTCCAAGAGATTAATTACATATATATGCGTATATGCTTTCAGTTAGTTTTAATAATCCAAAATTAGAGAGCAGGATATCGCGAGAATAACAACAGGTGTTTTAATCACCATCATGTTTTTCTTGTGGCATTCTCAATGTTCTTCGTTCTTCTGTTTTGTTCCCAGCTAAGAAGCCATTATTCTTTAAAACCTATGATATTGAAGAAAGGTTATGGGCATTCGCTGAAAGAATGAAAACAGCTGCCGGCAGACCACCTCCTAGGCCAGTACAGGGAGAGTTAACCGCAGGGTTGAAACGGCTTAAGAAAAATAAAAGCAAAAAGAAAGTATCAATAAAATTATCACGATAAAACGATGGCGCAAGAAAGTTTCGTGAACTCTACTATTATTTTGGTAATTTCATCCAACTAAAAAATATCATAAATATTAACTTTTTCAATCTTTGTTTACTTACGAAAGCAACTTAATTCTAATAAAATACTGACGTTCCATTTAACCAATCGATTATGTACTTACGAATCGAGCATCCCATATTAGGATCGTTTGATGGTTAGAGAAATGCCAATTTCAATCAATCATTCAGGCATTATCATAATACATAATTGTATGTAAATTACTAGACTAGCGCTCTGGGCCTGCAGTGAAGCTGATAAGCTACATACCGTTGCATTCACCATAGTAAATTACCTACCTAACTACCGCAAACAAGCCATTCTACGAATTACAATCACAGCATTAGCATTGGACTTCCTGTGAATAGCTTACTATTTTATGAACAGGTGGCCATAAAAATGAGATCAACATGATATAAGAATGTATATTGTGTGCGTGCGTGCATTTTTTTATCGCAGATTTTTTTAAAATAGATAGTAATACGGGTGCAGGAAAAATGTATCACTAGACCTATTAGAGTGTAGCTCAACGATAAATCCCAGAACATCACCGATTACGTTGTGTGCAGAGCGCCTCCCAATAGCTGTGAGTAGGCGAGCGACTAGCGATCATGGAGTCGAAATTCATGCTCTACTATTCAAACCCGGCTGATTCTTGGATTCAAATTCCATATGCTTCCGCTGTAAAGTGCACTATCTGAGTTGCTTTAAATTTACGATTGAGCGAGACGACATGATATGTTTTTATGGCGGGTACATACCTACTTCATTAATTTAATTTGTTGATTTTTTAGAACTTACATTTCCCTTGACTTCAACTTGGCACCTATTGAAATAAAAGCAGTGAATTATCTAATCCCCAAAGAGCAGTACATATTTCCTATATTACCTAACATTTTTATAAAATCAATAGGTCAATCGATAAATTAATCAGTCTTGTTGTTTCACATTCATCCTCACGTCACAATCACATTCGTAGTTAGGCAATAGAGCACGGTTGTCCATAGTTGTAGCTGAGCGAGTTAACTGAAGAACTTCCTATCCTGCTGAATCTGTCATAATTCATTAGTTCAAACTGATTATTTGTACAAAATAATTTAATCTAACAGAAAATAAATAAATAATAATAATAACTTACTGCAATGGGTCAACTAGCGCCGTTTATTATAATTGGGAGAGCAGATACCATTATAAGGTTGAGATAAGTTGAACAGTATTATAGAGGACGACCAGACTTTTTCTAAATGAAAACATCACGAAGGACTGCCTACCGAAACCCCAACTACCGAGCGTTCAGGATATGAGGCAACCTGTAAGGTAATGCCCCCAACGCCGTTAGTTTGAAAACTTAATCACCCACACCATTAGCATGATTGTCTATTTCAATTTCTAAATTGACCTCTTGGCGCTGAAGAGAATAAAACCACTACCTCGGTTCTCGAATCAGATTAAACTTATTCCAGGAGTGAAGCGGATTTGATGGCTTATCACATCGGTAGCTTTCAAAGGTGGCGAAGGGAGCCCGTAGTCAGCCCATTACACATATCTCGACCGCTTATGTGAGTTCATCACCTGTAATAGGGTTCCGCTTTCCTTTCAACACGTCCAATACTTTAAATTAACTAATTAACATATTCCAACTCAATTTCGATCTTCTTCCCTTGTGAACTTTGTATGTAATCCAACTTTGCATCTGAAATCTTCACTTGATGGGTTCACTAAAAACCATTCTACTGGATGATAATTCCAAGTCGAACATTATTTTGGTATTCAACTTGTCTGTAACAAATAAATATTTATTCGTTCATCTTTTCCCCAATCCATATCCCTCTTTCTACAGCTTACCTAGGAACTTCAGGTCAATGTTGGACTATGTTGATTTTTGTGTACTTTGGGCACTTTGATCAAAATAGTTTCCTATTCTCAATCAAACAAAAATCAGTCCTTCGATATTCTAAAGAAAAAGAGATATTACTACCTTTTAAATGTTGAGCTGCTCCACAATAATCACTTTTTACTCTTTCTATCTTCGACTTATATTTCCAGTTTCAAGATGAAAGGAAGTTTACAGAAAAGTATTTCTATGTTTCTCGTCAACCAATATTCTTTCTTCAGAAGAATGGTAGGGAATGGAGAGCGAGATGAAAGTCTGCAACTCTCCTGTATTGTGAGTAAAAATATTTCTCCATGAGTATAATATAAATCAATCTATTTTACACATAGTATCGGTCTTGTTATGCCTGCTCTGTTATGCCAATCAAGAATACACTTAAAGAACGATAAGAGGGACTTCATGTTGTTTCATATATTATGATTACAATTATTACGTCGCATGTAGATACTCTTTCTTTTCATTCGAAGTTATTTTATAAATTTTCGTTTTCCAAATGCATTCAGTTTAGTTTTGCGTCTATTTGCACTTTCTTTAAAGTGAATCTTAGCATTGGAGCAGTCGGTTTTTTCTGAAATCCTGAAAGTTGGTGCGGCTAGTCTGAACCAATTTCTGCAGTCAAATTTACAGTTAAATAGAACTTTGGGTCAAAATCTATAACAGTTGCATCAGCAAATGAGGCCTGGGCCCCTGGAAAGTATATAAGTACGACGTATATACTCCTTCAACAAGTAATAGTTCCTTGGAAAGTATATATCCTTCAACAAGTACGACTCAACTGATAAGGTACACATTGAATATATATCAAAAGATAAGTGCAATACTTGCATGCTTATCAGCTACTACCTTTGCACTTTTAAAGAATTTAGTTTGCACTACTAAACGAGAGAAGGTACAAAATAAGGACATCGTGAACACACCTGAATCAATACATTTTGGTTGGTGACAAGAGAAGTCGTTATTTTCTTGTTGTCCTTCTTATCGTGTTGTTGCTATACACTGTTTCTGCCATGATTGGTAGACATTAGCAGACATAACAGGTCTGAATATGAAGAGCAATCTATTAACTAAGAGGACAAAAGGTATTCAATAAAAATAAATACCTCGACAGATCTTAAAAATACAATTTCTTTTTTTTTTTAATGTGTCCTACAGGAAAGAACTGTGAGCCATAGGAGTGGAAAAACTTTTGGGGAATCACAATTCATAGAAAACAAACTTAGGTAGTTCAGTGCCCCCACCGCCACCACTGACAGCTTGATTCGTCTTTTTAGTTCGTCTATACAACGTTTAGGTTGGTTTAAATTGTAAAACATGGTTAAATTTTTATAGAACAGGAATTCTATTGATAACGGTTGTGTGAAATACTATGTAGGTAATTACACAAATTCAAATGAATGATTAATTTTATAGAATTAATTATTAATATGTGTCTCTCTACATATTCAAGATCCCATATAAGTATTTTATTAAGTACATTTCGTTCGTTGATCTAGGAAACATTAGATTGTGGTACTAGCATACGATCAGGTACTCTCCTCAGTTTAAATATGCCGCTATTTATAATCCCACTGCTAAATCAGACATGTTAAGTTATTAGTGGCGACGTGAAGGGAAAGGCTGATGTTCCAGGAATTAAACCTCGAGTGCAAAGGAGGTGTTGTTGGACCTGTCTGTCGCCCCAGACACCCGTCTACGGGTGAAGTGTTCACAGCTCCATTGTATACAGATAATTATACCGCGACCGCGATAACATCATCATAATGCATGGTTACCTGTGTTGTCACAACAGGTGACAAGCGACGACTAATTCAACTGTAAGCCACCACTGCCGAGCTATCAAGGTATCATCTACCTTCTTTTCAACATTACCTGCACAACATCCTATATCAACGGAATTTCATTCATATGAACATAGTTCGGGGAAATCACGACAGAACTTAAAAGAGGAGGGGGGATAAGTTCCTTAGCAACATGACAACAGGTCGATGCTTCCAGGTGGATGAGAATAATCAACACCTGAACGGAATAAAAAGAAACCAAACTGGTATTATTTGTATAATTTTCAATTTATTAATATACTTAAAATAATTTCACATGTATCATACAAGAAGAGAAAATGGAATTAGGTACGTGATTACAATAAAACATAACTTGAATTAGACTTCGTGATTACAGTTATACATAACTTGAATTAATCAAATATGCCTACTACAAAATAAGGAAACTTATTTTCTAGTATATATATATATATATATATATATACTATATATATATATATATATATATATATATATATATATATATATATATATATATATATATATATATATATATATATATAATTAACCGACAGCAGACGGAGGCTTCCTGTTGAATGAGAATTTCACTTCAAGGAAATAAACGCCTTAAAAGAATGGGATGTTTTTTTCTCTCGAATAACTGCACATAATTGTATATTGCTAAAATCGCCAGCCAACTATTATATAAAATTCCTGAAGATTCATTGAAATATTTATTTTGCATCCGAGTCTAGGTACCTGTAGTATGTGTTGCGGAACCAAAGTTTTTTCACTTTCGGTAGATGAAAAGTTTTTTGTCTCCAAAATCAAAATTTCCACTCGCATTTTCCGTTTTAGTCCATTTCTAACAACTTTTGTTCCGTGTTTTGTCAGTGTTTGCTCGCGCGCGTCCGTGTGTCCGTTTGTGTTCTTCTTTTACTTATTTATTTTCTCAAGTAAATGGTGTACCCCTCCGCCTCTGAGGGAGTTTTGTAAAAATAAAATGTGTACGTGTGTGTGTGTGTGTGTGTGCGCGCGCGCGCGCGCGCGCAAATCCTAGTAACAAGCTTAATTTTTATAATTTTCAACCGCTTTCGATGCCATCATCAGGGATTGCGCGGTAACCTAACTGGTGAAGATGACCCCCCCCCCCCCCCTCATCAGATTCATAGCTCCCTAATAAATAGGTACTCCACTCTGCACAGGCGCAAACGTAAATTCCATCAAGCATCATTTTCACGTTCCTTAGCCGTCCGGTTTCGCTCAAATTTGGAGAATAGGTCAGAGAGATCTATTTGAGCAGTCCCTTTTTAATTTCAACATAATTGTATCAGTAGAACCTGCTGGGCTTGCATGAAGGTGTTATTCTTGAGCTTCATTTCCACAATGTTTATCCGATTTGGATGACATTTTCAGTGCATGTACGGATTAGGTTGTAAATGATCCCCTACCAATGTCGTTGTTCACAAATCATTAGTTCATTCTGCGCATTCGCAAACGTAAATTACTTTAAGCATCATTTTTTCGTTTTCTAGTGGACCGGTTTTGACGTTCTTGAGGCTACCTACATTTTGATTACTATTTTTGCGATATGAATTGTATTAAGATAATTTAAAATATTTCATGTTATGGATACCGGGAAGCTATGTGGCACACCAAACCTGGCAGGCGTTTTTATATTTTTATTTATTATTTTTTTCGATAAAGGATTTTAGAACAAACAAGAGATACAATCACGGGAGGAAATCGCTATTTGAGACCCCTCTGCCTTGGAGGTGGGAATTCGCTCTTCAAATCGCGGCTCGTAATGTTCAAATAAATACCTCCCCCAATCTCACCACGATAGTGTGATGGGCCGAAGTACCATTGAGGGGGAAAATGGGTTATTCTTATCTCAATTCAAGGGACGAACATGGAGAAAATGCTGAAGCCAGCTTGACCCAGATTATCTTAGCGTTCGTTGCCCTACGTTCTGGCAGTCCAATTTCCATATCTTCACTAATAAATTTACGAGTATGTAGATATTGACAGTCTGACTAAAGATGGATTGAAATCATGAAATTTTGTGTTTTTCCATTTAAAGGCTTTTGATGTGTGACACTTGATGCAGAGCCTTGCACCGACAAAGGCACCATCACCTTGCAAGAAGCTGACGCTAATGGTTTAGAGATGTGGGTTTTGATTAATTTAACTTTGTATTTTATCCGAGAGGAATCTAATAGCCTAGAAAACAAATGCTATCGAGTACTGAATTGCTTTGA
This sequence comes from Adelphocoris suturalis, assembly GCA_030762985.1. Lineage (NCBI taxonomy): Eukaryota > Metazoa > Arthropoda > Insecta > Hemiptera > Miridae > Adelphocoris > Adelphocoris suturalis. The sequence goes on from CM061042.1 coordinate 89,416,889, forward strand.
GATTTAAAATATACGATCCAGTCAACCAGCGTGGCCGTATGAGCAAATCTTTGAAGCTGCTCAGTTCCAGAGTTTAGAACTCTATTCTACATGTCTCAGAGAGGCCCATTCGCAAATGCCAACATCTTAGGTCGATCAGGAAAGAAATCACACTCAGAGCTGACAAAGCTGACAATGAATATTTTACACACTGTTTCTAGTCAACCTCTCTATAATTTCAGCCGATTCTATCAATTTAAAAAATCTTTTTTTTTTTTTTTTTTTTTTTTTTTTTTTTTTTTTTTTTTTTTTTTTTTTTTTTTTTTTTTTTTTGCTGATTTAGTAGTACAAACGTCTTTCAAACTCATCCTTCCTATAAGATTCATTATTTGTTTTTGAAAATGAAAAATTATTTATCTCGATCTTAAGAACAGATAGGTGTCGTTTGGGATTTCTGTGCGAATTTGTTAAAATCTAATAACCTACTAATGCCCCAAAACGTTTTTCTAGTGACAAAATTTTAGACAATCAAATTTTATGCACTTACATTCATTGAATTATCATGATTTTTTTGAAAATTTGTAGATATTTATATAGTACCTACACCGTATCTAATACGCACCGGAGCGGAAATTGAAAAAAAAAAAGTCTTTGAATCGAAATTATTCGATATTTTCATTCATGACGAATCTGCGCAGAAATCACTAGAGCGGTAACCATATGGTTAGGATAATGAGGTGGGGGCCAGTCGCCGGGGCAAGGTTGCGAACGCAGCGTCGCGTTTGCATCGCAGGAACACAACAGTCAAACCGTATTATAAATAAGGGCGTGAAGGTCGACGTGATGAATGCTCCCAGCGTGAATAGCGCCTGTCTTTTTCCCTTCAAGCATTTTATTATCATTGGAGCTCTTTATAGTTGTTTGGCCCCTCCGCTGGTGCCCCCATTATTTCCAACCGTCTATCATTCATGTCAACGTGGCCCTCTCGAGTGCTTCACTCTGCGGTTTGAGACCCGAGGGCAGGGATAATGGGAAATCGGCGAATTCACGTGTGCATGTTGATCACAGTCGGAAAACAGCTGGTTAGACCAACGGGCCCATATGATGTCTTGCAGAGATTACAGACTAAGGAACTAAATCTCAAATGGTGGTTGGCAAATGAATGTGATCACATATATTCATTGAAGGAAGCTGCAAGTTGATGAACATAATCTTCATTGTGTAACTTTGACAACAAAATAATTACTTAAATAACAATGATTTACCAATTGAACCTGCCGACGCTTCATCACTTTTGATGCATTGCATGAGTGCCACTGGCGATCACAAGAAGTATTCAATATCTACTTTCATAATAGAAAAGCACCTTTTGTATTTGTAATACATTAATTAGGCGCATCAACCAAACGAAAGTTTTGATAATCCTGTTATTACTTTTACATGAAAATGTATGATTGACAAATATAAGATCATATTTGTATTCAAGAACGAAATGATCATGCAATTCCATCTAAACACTATTTAATCAACCAAACCAACGTAAATGAACTTATAATAATCAATAGAGAATGGACTTTTGCACACAAAAAAATTATTTGCGAAAAAAATTATCTGTAAAATGACCAATTTTATTTGTAAAAATACCAAATATATTTGCAAAAAGACAAAATTCATCTTCAAAAAGACCAACATTATCCGTAAATGCCATAAAATTAATTAAGCCCCCCCCCCCCCCTCCTCGAGAGGCAGAAGAAAAAAATTCTTGCGAGGGAACGTCAGAATAGAATCACGCCGACGCGCTTGTAGGTTGACAGAAATACGAGTATAGATGAAGGAACTTTATACTGTGGGGAAGCTGGGATGATAGGTACCGGTTTTACTAATCTGTCACGGCCAATTTACTAATTTGTTCGTTTGAATTTTAGAAGGCCTACAAACTGCGTAGGTGCCAAGGGGTATCAATCGGAGATTTACGTGGGTAGTGTCAGAATTTTCGTCGGTAAACTCAGAGATTTCCAGAAGTGCTTGAGGGAAAAATCATCAAAGCAGGTTGGCAACGGTGGTGTTGTGTCCGTGTCGTGCTGTCGTCCATCGTCTCCCTTTTGTGAGTAGAAGAGCACTAGATACCAAACTTCATGTTAAATGCGAACTAGGTAGTTTTTTTTTTTTTTTGTGTTTGAATTTAGCTCCGTCGAGAAACGAGTATGGAAGATAACATCTTTCTTCTTTAAAAAACATTAGGCAGCAGGCAAGGAATACAATTTTAATCAATAGGGATAAGTTTGTGTTCATCAGTTTGTTTAACAAGTTACGGTAGGAACCTACTGTATTTGTCTCTCGTTTACCGCGTTTGGTAACGGTTCCAATACATGATCAATAGCCATAATATATAATCAACCTACCTACTGTTTCGACGAAGAAAGAAACGATTCGTGTTTTCTTCACTGATTGCAACCAGGGTTTTTCGATTGAAGTGAATTATTCACTGTTTCATATTTACCAGTAATAGACAAAAAATGTTTCACAAGGTAATATTTTATTTGTATTTTCATATTTAACAAAAAATGTACTTTGTTCATTTAATTTCATCGTGAGTGTTTATTAAATGGTTGTTTACTTCTAAAGTAAATTGAAAATATAAATAGCGTATCATTATTATTTAATCCTGTGTTTACAATATAAATGTATAATTTATAAATAATATTACATCACGCAGATTGAAGTTCTCCAGCGTTTTATGTTTCATTCCCTGCCTGTTTCGATATAATTTTTCCAAAAAAATTACTTACCTATAATCATTTTATTTTTTGTGTGTACATGGATGTTTGGTAAAGAAGCTAAGATTTTGTGCAAATAAAAATTAAATTTTTCATGTTAATTTTTACATGCCTGATATAAAGTGTGGGTCTATAACCTCTAAAACTGCTAGTTTTTCAAGGTCTTTTTTCAAAAAATGTCTCGGGGGGGGGGGGGGGGGGGTACTCCCGGTAGAGGACCGCCCCCACCCAAAAAATTCTATTAATCCGTCACTGTTCCGGAGTTGGGTTGTTTTGCAGGGTTACGAGTTATTATAACTCTATATTTCTTGGAAATAGACTACGTTCCCATTATCACCCGTTTTCTTCAACTTTGTCCGTCTGTCCGTGTGTCCCCAAATCCTGGCAACATGCTTAATTTCCACAGTTTTCGTCCGATTTTGATTCAATTTAGAAAGAATGTGTGGGTAAGGCGGTGTGTCTATTAGTTTCACTGCTCACAAATCAATAGGCACATGATACGTACATAACTCAGCGGAAACGTTAAATTCACCATTCAGTATTTTATCACGGGCAAGTCAACAAGCCACGTCCTGTCTCGCGAATTCGGAGAGCAGTCGGAAAAAACAGTTTCGTCATATACTCGTAATATCAATTTCATCACAATCGTATCATTAGTAGCTGCTCAAATCCTTGTGACAGGCATGATGACTTCTATAATTTGCATTCGATTTCAATTAAATTTTCTGGGATTGTGAGGGTTCATTCTTATTTTTGGTATTAGGCTGAGGATGATCTCCAATCAATTTTATTGCTCAAAAATTAAATTGCATACCGTATGAGTACACGTCAAATCCATTGACCGTCACTTTCTCGAGGTCATTTGTCCGATGTCACTCGAATTCGGAGAGCAGTTAGGAGATAACGGTTTGATTACCCCATTTGAGTTACGCCACAATCGTATCATTATGAGTGAAACTCAAGATTTCATTATAAGCATGACTTTTACATAAGTTTTCACCCAATTTAGATTACGTTTGAGGGATTTAAGCTGCGGTTGGATGTTAATGAAATTCACCGTTCCCCATTTAACGATAGCTTCTACGCATACACAAACGTAATTTCTGTTTGTCAAAATTTTATTTCTACCTATTTGACCGATTTTGTTCAAACCTGGAAGGTAATACGGAAAAACAAATTGATTGCCCTTTATGAGTTTCATCATAAACGTAGGTATTGTAATTCATGCGATTTCTTCGGATGCGTAAGTGATGTAAACCTTCAAACAAAGAATAATCTACAAGGCTTACGTTTTACGCTCCGTCTTAAATTACTATCTCCCTGCAGCTACTTACTGATAATTACTAGCAACCTGCCATGGAAACTTCTGAGGTTATTTGAATAATTTCAGTGATCTGTGCATTCGTGTTACGGATACGAGGAAGCTATACGATACACCCATCTTAACAATTTTTCAATTTCCGATCTCATAAATGTCCCACTATTTTTTCATCCCCCATCAAAAACCTACTTGGGATCGACTTTAAAACGCAAATTGGTGTATATGGAAGTATGAAGGCCAATCCACAGTGAGTCGAGGAAGGAAAGCTACGATCAGGGATACGACGTGGGAATGCTGGAATACATTGTATTATTAGTTCTAGATACGTAGTCGATTCCAAAGTTTTAATTGGGTTTCAAACTTCTGGAACCGAGGAGTTCGTAATATTTGTCAAGTTTTGTTCCACCTATTGACATAATAATTAGGTACACGAAAATGCACGTATATATCTCAAGTAGTTTATCATTTGTTGAGTATGGCATGCCGCGCTATCTTTGATTAGATTTCGACTGAAGCTCTCGGATAACATTTTCTCCGCCTACTCGAGCTCCTCATCAAATTTCTCAACTTACTGTTAATTACGGAAGGGGTATTTCGAGATCGCATCTCATCTCCCTACACGCGTATGTTTATTAGCTGTAGGCTACGTAGCTAAAGCAAGATCTACGTCAATATTGTTGTAGCTGTTGTTGCGAACGGGTATAACACGTGGCCTTTTAAACGCAATTTAATAATGTGTAAAATTAAATTAACCAAGTTGGGTGTGCTTCCCAGCATCCGTAACATGAATGTGAATGTGTAGGTCTTTGGAATATTGTCAATAATCTTGAAAGACGCTCCATTCGATCCCTGAAAATTGAATCGAAACTAGATAAAAACTGAACGGATTTCACGTTTGTGCTTGCGCATCGTGGGGTATTGATTTTTGAGTAATAAACTGATAGGGGCCATCTACAAGTAATGCTTGTTACAATGATATCACATTCGCGAAACGCGGCAGCGAATAATGATAGGCTCGTGTTGAGATTGATATGGTATGATTAAATTGTCTTGCCCCGATTATCGTTCAAATTTTAGCGGGATCAGGTGACTATAGAACGTAAGAAAATGATTCCTGATGGCTTTTACTTATGCGAAAGATCAAATGCCTATTGAATTTTACGTGGTAAAACTGATAGGAGACCATCTACTGCATCACCCGCCTATTCTGTGCAAATTTCATAAAATTGGATGAAAACCTTAGAAATTAAGCTTGTTGTAAGGATTTTCGGGTATTCGGACAGACATAAACACGCATGCACACACACACACACACACACACACACACACACACACACACACACACACACACACACACACACACACACACACACACACACACACACACACACAAACACACACACACACACACAACACACATTTACACACTCACACACAACACACACACACGAGAATATTGCCAGCAGATGCATGCAATGCGAAACATTTTTGTCTTGGTGAGTGTTTGGAACCTTTGAGCGCATGTTTGGAGAGTTCATTTTATTTTTTCCAGAAAACATATTACTTCGACATTTTTCGGAGTGTTGAGACTTCCTCCATTTACCGTTCCTTGTTAGTAAGAAACTGAGTCCATCTAAGGAATTTTAGATTTATGTTGGGAATCAGCACACAACATGAACTCTGTCTTGCGAACATCGATCGCAACGCTCAAAGCTGCAGCATTTCGGAACAGAGGGGTTACCATTTTTGTTGTACGTATGCCAGAGTGCAGGTGATGCCGAGTTTCTGATTCCCCGTAGGCCTTCCAAAATGCGATTCATTCATGCAAAAAAACTGTGGTTCCTTCAAGAAACTTTTGCAACTATGAACCAGATAATAATGATTCACGTAATGTACATATCTAACTGTGGTGTAAACAAACTCACTTTAACCTATTTTGACTCTTTTAACATTTTTCCTCAAACGACTGGATCAAATTATATGAAATTTGGATAAAAAATCTCAAGTCGTCCAAGGTCGGTCCTAAAAGTTCACTCGATGCCACTTTCGATCAGTCCCAAAGTTTGAAATTAGGGTTTGAACTTTTTTTAAACCGAGATTTCAAAAATTTCCGAAATAAGAGAGGAGCTCTTTTGTTTGGTATGGATAATTTTACTTCAGTGAACAGAATGAGACCTTTTGCAAAAAAAAGTGAAGTCAATATGAGTACGAAAGGGAACGGGGGTATTGTCAATCGTGAAGATAGTAAAACTATCGGATGACCTATTACGATGGAACCTGCTGATGCTATTGCATGAAACATGATGATTTTTTTTATTCATTTCATTTAGGTAGAGTCCTACATGCCAGCTGGTGGTAGTATCTGCGCATAAGCAAACATGAAATTCTCGCCGTATACACGGGTTCCTCAATAGATAATAAGTAATGTTATTACGATAAATCTTTCCAATATCCGTATGTGGATTTCACAAGGTTGGTCCTTGAAGTTCACTCAATGTCACTTTCGATCAATCCCAAAGACTGAAATTAGGGTTTGATCTTTTTAAAAATCAAGATCTCAATTTCCCGTAATAAGGGAGCAGCTCTTTTGTTTGGTTTTGATAATTTCATCTCAGTGAACAGAATGATACATTTTGCAAGGAAAAGTGAAGTCAATATGAGTACGAAAGGGAACCTATTACGATGGAACCTGCTGATGCTATTTTATGAAACATGCTAATTTTTGTGATTAATTTCATTTAGGTAGATTCCTACATTCCTGCTGGTGGTAGTATATGCGCATACGCAAACATGAAATTCTCACCGTATACACGTATTCCTCAATAGGTAATAAGTAATGTTATTTTGATGAATTTTTCCAAAATCCCTATGTGGATTTTAACACATTTGAATAAATACTATAGCAAATTAATGCTCTGATCCCAAGCAATAAGAGTGAAAATCCAAGCAACACGCGTGCCTCGAGAAATCTTCACCAGAGTTTATGAAATTTTTAAGGAAAAGGGTGTCGGACGCCATCCACTAATGTACTCAGATGGGCTAACTAATTGGAAAAAATAGAACGTTTGAGTAAACATTTTATGTGTTTTTATTATTGATGATATTTTTATCAGAATCTTCCACCGAATTTTCGTAGAAAATGAAGCTATTGCAAAGGCTCCAAAAAATGTAAAATCAAAATCTTCGGTTTTGAGACATTCTGGAATGAACCCGAGAGATTAACGCTTTTTGAGGATGTGTGTGTGTGCAGTGGCGGCTCCTGTCTTGAAACTCAGGGGGTGCACAGAGATCAACAAGGGCTATCGCGGGGACGGTAGAGGTGCTTTTATTTTAAATACGTACACCAGACACGAGAAATGTTCTCAAATGGAAGACAGAAATTCTGAAATACTTAACCATCAAAGGAGTTAATCCAAGGAATGATTGCAATAGCTGAAACGTATACCCGCCCAGCAAGAACCATCGTGGAGGTGAAAGCAAATCTTGCCATGGAGGGGAAGGAAAGGGAGGGGAGAGGTTCATGGGGGAAGAGAAGGGTTAGTCATCATCTAGATAAATAATGGGGAATATAAAAATAAAATCTATCGCATTATAGGGATTGAACTTACGGGCCGAATCAGAACGATTTTTGATTTTCAAAGTTTGCGTTAGTCAAAGTAGTAGCAAGGGGCGGCCAGCATCGCGAATCCTGCACTTTTCTTCGATTGACAAATGGGACCAGTTCAACTTGATGAACTCGACTGAATTATTCATCGCAAAAGTATCTACTCAACACTCAATAACTTCTAAAAATCGTAACACTAAATGAAATAACACCGGGAAAAATAGAAGAAGTGTGACTGATAAAAGTGATAAGGAGAACGGAAAGTCGCTACCTACCTAGCGGAAGAGCATGCCCCTAAGAATGCTCCTGTTAACATCCCGTATGGGATGTAACGGGCTCTCTGATTGGTCAATCTCACATGCCCGCTTCAATTCAAACTGAAAATCCTTATAGTTTTTAGTTTCAATAACGATTAACGCTTTAGTTTTTATATTAGTATCTTCAAGTACCAGGGAGTGGTTTACTTTGTTCCAAACTGTTCCTGCGGAAAGGTGAACCAGGTTTTGCTGTAAGTAACATAAGTCTGAATTACACTAGATGATCGGTTGACGTCACGTCGTTCGCTCAGAAGAAAGAAAAGAAATCCTGGGGTAGAATGATCTGTTCAGAGACTCCGGGAATTCTCGCCTGATGAAGATGAAGATGCTGAATCTGACCCTTCAGGTAAGCCACCATTACCGTTTCCGAGATGCGGAATGAAGAAACCGAACCCGATAACACGTACTACGAGTCATTAGCTGGCAACAACAAAAGGAATAGGCTACCTTGGTAAATGAGGAGACCACCGTATAATTTTGAAGGCGTATAGAGACCGGTGCTGGGTGATCGCTGACTTAATTTACTATTAATCTTTCCTCCCACCCCTCAGCCGAACCCCACACGCCGCCTTGGGTTATAGTGAAGCTGGGTATTAACAATGTAATCTAAATCCTTCTTGTTTCTCTCTCCCTAAGTCTCCGAATCTATAAAGCCCCCAGTTAATATTCATGTTTTCTCGCGTTAGCGTGAATTCTCCAAATGACGGTCTAGATTAACCCTTTCTCGGGGCACCGAGAAGCTCTTAAATATGTGGAAAGCCGTTCGCCTAGTTCAATTATTTGACGTTATTGAAAATTAATCCCTCCGAAACTAGTAAGATCATGGAGAAAGAGATAGGATTCGGATACGACAACTTGTTGCCTCATACCTTATTACCTGCCATAAAATAAACTCATCTTAAGCTGATGCGTGAGTAGCGGAAGACGACTTGCCAGTTAGTTTAACCACGAACTATAAATCTTAATACGTGCTTCGCCGGTGCAGTGCATCTCTTAGATACACCGTTAAATGGAAATTGATAAATGGACTTTTCTTAGTCAGCATTAGAGATTTATCACCTGCAGATGGCAATTCTGCATATTATTTGCTGCCGTAGCAATGAATATCAAACATGAGACCATTGCAGCAACCATACAGCGTGCGCACCGTCGTGTAATTCATTCGGTAATGTTTAGCAAGAAAATTTCAAGAAAAATTTCAGAAAATGTTTGAAATTTTTCTTCATTGAAATCCGTTTTAAGGCATTCTGAAAGGAATCTGCATATATATATATATATATATATATATATATATATATATATATATATATATAAGTGTGAAGTTATTGACTGGTATATATGTGATAGAGGTGGTTTTCTTGAGGATCAGTCATAAGTCATTTGATTGCGGCAAATCAAATGACTTATGACTGATCCTCAAGAAAACCACCTCTACTATATATATATATATATATATATATATATATATATATATATATATATATATATATATATATTGTCATTCCAGACGATAACTCTTTTAGGATTGAGATAAAAATTCCGTTCTTCCGCGAAAAAAATCAAAGCTTTTGAAACAAAAGTATGAGTTTGTCGGCCAGCACTTTTTGGGACATTAAATTGCTCAAATTTCAAAAAATGTACTAACAATCACTAGAATTATTAAGTTACATTTTTGGCACAATTTTATTCAAAAGAAGTTTAACAACAATCAGAACATTAAAAAATGTATTCCCAAAACTATGCTGAAAAATGTACTTGAATTAGATTAATATTTACTGAACACCCAATAAAAACTCAATCAGTGCTAAAAATCTAAAATTGTTGAATCACAGAATATTATTTCAATTAAGTTTGTTTGTCAATAAATTGATAGCATTTCTTTGTACTCAAATTGCTCAAACTTCAAAACAATGTAAGACAGTATGATAAGAAAATTTACGGAAATTCGCTCATACGCTCATGCTGCATGACTGGAACATTCTTCATATATTTCAGCTTCACGTGACTCTGATTAATTATATTTTACCAGATGCTTTGGCAGTACAATAGTTTATTTTCATATCAGTATTCAAATGAAAATATTAGTACCACCTACCTATTTTATATTCATTGCAACTACTATTTTCATGTATCAATCCACTGCTATTTCCTAACAGACGCATGTTTTATCAGAAGGAAAACTATTCTTCCGAGAGGAGATCAAACGACTCCTTGATCAGCTCGAAGATGAGACACAAATGAAGGTTTAAGAGGCACAAAATATTGGAGTAGACTTTTATGACTCACATGTTGATCGCAAAGACTAACTCATGGAAATTTTAGTTTTATTTTAGCTTCTTGTTTTTGATTTTCGGTATTTAAAAATTAGCTAAAAAGCTTAATAAGCTTAAAATTAGCTTAAAAAGGGGCTAAAAATCGATAAATTTAATCTTTTACCAAAACATCACCAAAAATTTGCATATCACCTAGAATCAATAGAATGTTGAAAAAATTATGCTCGATTATGCTGAAGTGAACGCTCAAATTTCATTAAACTGTGCTACAAATCTATAAAAATTTCAAAAATCGTTAAAATTGCTAAAACTGGGTTATAGTGTAATGTAACATTTAGAAAATGTTTTTGAGCCAAGCATTAGAACCGTTTTATACATCTTGGGCTCAAAATGTGCTCATACATCCGAAAAAATTGACTACAGTTCCCTTAATTTTCATATCAATAAACTTGGTTACAACTAAGTTACATGGACACTTATCTAACAATTCTTTTGTTTATTTTAAATCTAAGCTTGATTTCACGTGTTTTAGGGGTAAAATTAAGCATAAAGAGTCAGACAGAAGTTACCATAGGCAAGTGTTACCATTCGATTCAGCGTAAAAATCTCGTAGATGATTTTTTTCTTCAAAAGTTCTTTTCTTCAAAATAAAAATTTCCTCTCGCATTTCACGTTTTTAGCCATTCTGAACTCTTTGGTTCGGTTTCTATCTGTCTATCTGTATGGCTGTGTTAGTGTGTTTGTTCGTAGTCTGCAAATCCTAGCAACACGCATAACTTTAACAGTTTTCATACCATTTCGATTAAATTGTCAGGGAATGTGCAAATTAGGCTGTAGATGGTCCCTTATCAGTTTCGTCGATCAATTTACCTCAAATCAATAATAATTATTAATTATTAACTCTGCGGAAAATATGGGTCTATAAACAAAAGTTAGCGAACATATTCGTTGGATTAACCCCTGAATTCATTGAACTTAAACCTGATATGTGTATCTTGAAAGAAAATTATGAGTGTAGAAATGATTACAAGGAATCAGAACCACCTGTGGTGTCAATTTCATCATCAGGAACCTCTGAAGTTAGGTGCCTAGAAAATAAAGAGAAGTAGATAGGTATAGCTAATTAATTTCACGCGCATACACACCCTTCATAAAAGTCACACAATTTCAAAATGTTGAACTTTAAACAGAATTCCTGGGTTGTTTGGTAGAAGAATAGTGTGTAGGAACGCAGGTTATGATATTGATTGAGCAGAGTGATGGATGGAAGTCGCGATCAAAATCTCCCCTATCTCCAAGCAGTGAAGGCACCATCTCTGGTTCGTGCCTTCTTTTCCTTTATCTGCCGTGCGGGAGCTGTCCAAGAAAACGGAGCTATTTTAAATTACCTTTCCGCCTCGAGTTTGGAAGAAGGAAGAGAATTTTGGTTCCCACCTTCAGATTAACCGGTGGCTACTCAGATTAAAAAAAGCAGGAAAAAATCGGACTTCCAGATAATTAACCAAGGGAGGAATATCAAGATCCAGGGCTCCGAAGTCACGTGACACTGTCACGTTATTTGTGAATTCTTTTCCAACAACAGCGTACACCGAGCGTATTGTTGAATACTGACATGTGGGGGCTGCAATTTCGGAAGAGCCGATCCTGACCGATTTTTCACGAATCTACGTAGAAAACGCTACAATTTTGCACAAAGGTTCATTATTTCTGTATTAGATAGGTAGGGTATTTTACGCAGATCACTGATCTATCATCATTAGAATCGGTTGAGAATAGTTTAAATAGTTCAGTTCATTTCCCCGTCCATCACTCCTCCTCAAGATGATCCGTTATCAAAATGAAATTCCCAATTTTCCATATCATTTCCATAATACATTACAAATATAATTTTCCTATGTAACTTGGACCTCATCATGTAAAATTCACAGTCACTGCATCAGTCATCGACTCCTCAACTCAGGGTAGATTTCGTAAACCATCTGCAGTCAAATCTTGCATGAACCAGGGTCTTCTGTTTAATAAGTACATTAATTCTGGAGAGTGTCATTTCGAGAAGGATTGGTTGAGTTTGGAGGTCTTTTGCACAAATCGCTTAATACATGCTTTCAATTTACTCTATAATTTCCTAACAGCATTCTCCGATGGCAGCACAGTACAAAAATTCCAGGTTTGTTCAAGAAAATAGGCATTCATTATGGGTATTCATTATCAGATGAGTAAAATAAGGTGAATGAGAAAGTGCGAAAACTCGTAGCTCACGAGTCTCTACCTAAAATTTCAACTAGTGGGCCCGGATAGAAGGTGAGTTGGGAATCACTGATTTAGACTGATTAGTTAAATACAGTAAATATACCACAGTCCACTCTTATCTTCAAGAAGGTGACTGATTCTGATAAATAGGGCTGCTGAAGGGAACTGTTAAACCCTAACTGACGGCGTGGGTGAGAAGGGAGTAGTTAAGCCAATGCGAGTGGAGGCGGGTTGGTGTTCCGAATTAACGCCTCCGAAAGCCTGGAGAGCTTAAGTACTTTAAACAGGATTCCCTGAGGGAAAATCAAGTAAGTTGTTTGGTTTTCGGTCAGGCGATTTGAGGTATTTGACTTCCGCAGCAAAGGGACAAATCATAAAAGAGCCTGCAGTAAGCCACTCAAAAGATTTTCAGTTTCTTATTTCATATCCTAATATACACGGTACCCCTGTTTAAAATGTTAAAACATTAAGGACCCATTATAATACAAAACTGCAGTATAATACCCCTTCGAGAAAATTTTCGAGAACCCCATCTTGTAGGGAGAATGGCCAAATGAACGAAAGTTAACGAAACAGAATAAAATATGGTTTCCTGGATGCTGGTGAGGACCTGGAATGACAAAATGCTATAACGAAATAGAAGCCCATTTTAAAGAACTGAGCTATTGATGGATATGAACACGGCCACATCCCTAAATGGACTTAGAGCAATAGGTCTATACACGAGGTCAATCCGCTACCCCTTGCCACCATGGAATAATTTATATATTGATGACACAGCCATATCTGCTAATAACAACACTAGAGCCGGTGTTTTCTCCAGTATAGGTCAACTAAGGCCGAGAAATTGCCAAGAGTACCCACAAATACGACGACGTAAAATTGAGAGCCATCAGACTTGCATTGGAGCTTTTGCTTGGAAGTCCAGAGATTTTGTATTCAAACTTGTCGTATTTGTAGATTCCCAAGGTGTGATAATGGCATTCAATAAAAGGCCTGCACGTTGACTACGCAGATATTTCCGAAAGCCGATCACTTCATTAAGAAGTTAAAATCTAGTTATAAATGAATTTTAAAGATGTTTCCAGTCACTGCGGGCTGTTTGGAAATGATGCATAGACTCATATATACGTTTTCGAGTAGTGAATATGCTTGAGTTAATGTGGTAACCCTGCGGATCAGGATGGAGCCCATCATATCATTCGCCTCTTAATTTCTCAGAGAATCTCCGTTTCAAATTAGCTCACTCAGCAACCAAGAAAGAGCTCATCATTTCAATCGTCTCTTGATGTTCCAGCAAGTCTTGCTATTGAATTTCAACTTCCTAGGGTGAATAGGAGAGAATTTAGCTGACCCAGCTGATCAGAAAAACCATCATTTCAATCGTATCTTAATTTCCCAGAGATTCACTCTTTAAATTTCTTATTCCCAGGGTGAACGGAAGATAATTAAGCTTATCCAGCTGATCAGGAACAGCCTATCATTCCATTCGACTCCGAATGAGTCAGAGTTCCCCTATCAATTTTCAACTTCTTTGGGTGAACAGGAGATAATTTAGCTCACTCAGGTAATCAGGAAAAAACCCATAATTTAAATAGTCTCTTTCAGCGAGTTTCAGCGAGTCTCCCTATCAAATGTCAACTTCCTAGTGTGAACAGGAGAGATTTAGCTCACTCTGCTGATCACGTAAGAGCCCTTACTTTCCCTTCTCCCTCTCCTACTCTCTCTACAAGCTTCAAGTCGCAAGCCGGTCGGTTTCCCATCTGTTTATTGAGCAAAAATTACTGTTTTCATGAGTCAGGAACGACATGTCATAACGTCATGAGTTAGCATTAATGGTTATAATTTAGGTGTTCGCAAAGTGCGCAACTACTGGAATTCAACATTTACCCATTTTTAATCCGAAAAAAAAACTACAAATATTCGCTCATATGTTTTTACAGCAAGACCAGAACTTTTCGCACTTGTAGTACCATCCGTTTGTCGCCATCGGAACTCTGGGATAATCAGATTATATTGCTTCCATCAGTTAACTAAGAATATTTAACATGGTCGTTGTGATAGACATGTTCGAATACTGTTTCAAACGCACCCGCAGAACCCGTTTTCCACCCTCTAGCATGCTCTTAGATTGACGGTGTCACTGAGTCTCTGTGACAGAAACTCTACCCCTGTAATTGCGTTCCAGGGATTATCGCTACTCCGTACCACATCCCTTTCTATCTACACCCAGGGCGGATTCGCTTTCCATTCACAGATGAGTGCATCCTACAGTAGGGTTCAATTGAAAAACAAATGATCGCTCCGTCTAGCTCACTTCGTGGACCCCATGAATATTCGCTCGCCCTCATTGCCCTAAAAAACCCAGTCATCGAGATCAATACCTACCAGTGTTGGCCCAAACACGAGTAACACATAATTAAATGCTAACATATTCTGCACACACAATCCGATTACAAGTGCAGGGTGGTCGGTTCAGAAGGATAAATAATTGGGGGAAAATAGGCACAAAACGAAGAAGAATGCCGCCAACCGCACCTTACAACCTAAATCTGTAGCCAAGATATGATTTTGCGTGGACAATTCTTTAGCCATGTAACGTAATGTGAAAGCGTTACGTCTTTTGCTGCCAAGATGCAACCCCAAAGGAGTGGTCATATGATTTTCCACTAGCAACGTACCTACGTTCCAAAAGAAACAGTCGGTGGGTTATAATTACATTATATTATGTTGTAATCTGGTTACGAAGAGGTTTCTACAGGAAAGGTTGATTATTTCTATCATATATAAGACAAGAATAGTTTTTTTTATGGTCGTTATTGGTAATAACGTTGTATAGTATTCTGCGATAAAATTCTGTGAGAACCTGAGTCCCGCATTACATAATCATTGTTATATAAGCGTTAAAAACCTGTTAAATATATTTTTAATTTGAGCCGTAGGGCCAAAAGGGCCAACTTTCAAAGTGTTTTTTCTTTTTTTCCTCTCAAATGAAGAAAATGTTACATTTGACATAAAAACCCAGATACCTCTCCATTAAATCAACCTTTCTCAACGTATGACCACATTTTCGGAATTAGCGTTAAATTGCCATTAAGAATAGATGATCTTGATATTTATTGAACACTATTCAGATTCAGCTATCAGAAAGCAAACGATAATTCTATTAGGAATAAGAAAGTTTTAAAAATGTTTAAAAATTAGCCGCTCCCATAAAATTAATCTAAGAGACCGTCAACTTTCACAAAAACGACTTCATTTATTACTCTTTTCATTGATAAAGTCAACTTTGGAGTCAGTTTCTACTATTTTTTCACGCTGAATCGAAAGGTTTTTTTTTTTTACAAATCTCTCTAACTATGATATAACAGAATTTTACAATTTAGCCAACAAGTTTTACACCTTAAATCACATACAATTGAGGATACCACATAAAATAAAAAGGTCTGAGTTAAAGTGTAAAACTCGGTTACATCGGAGATTTAGAGAGCTGCAAGTGCTGTTACCTTTCGATTCAGCAAGAAAGAATACGTAGAAACCAACCCCTACCATGTACCCATGTTCGCAGAGGGTAATTGTTTATGAAAACCTTCTAGTCTATTGAAAAAGCCACGTTTTTCAGCATTAAAACATACCTAATTTTCTCCCCTAGTAAACGCTGCAAAGTTTCACCAAAGTAAACGCTGCAAATTATTGCAAAAATTTTTATTGTTTCTTTAATATATAGCCCTTCTATGCAGATCATTGGTCTATAATTAGATTAGACCCCCAGTATATAGAAAATAATCAATATTTGGCGTATCGTGAATCTCAAAAGGATTTTCACCTTTACAGCCCAGAACCCCAAAATTCTACGGGTCATAGTGAATATCGAAAAAATTTC
Source organism: Adelphocoris suturalis (assembly GCA_030762985.1). Lineage (NCBI taxonomy): Eukaryota > Metazoa > Arthropoda > Insecta > Hemiptera > Miridae > Adelphocoris > Adelphocoris suturalis. The sequence goes on from CM061042.1 coordinate 89,433,293, forward strand.
AAAATGTCAAAACAAAAGAAAAAAAAAACACTCACGCACTTTGCGTAAGCAGACCAATTTTCCGTATCGGTTAGCTGATCAAGCTCTGGGTTTAGCCCATCATTTCATTTGTCCCTTGATGACCTAGAGAGCCTCTCTATTAAATTTCGTTGTAACCAGACAGGCGACATAACTTTTACCACATTCGGCTGATAAGGATGGAGTCTGTAAGGTGATTCGTCTCTTGTTATCCCAGAGAGGCTACCTATCAATTTTCACCGTCCTAAAGTGAACAGGAGAGATTTGAGCTCACGTAGCAGATCAGGATGGTACTCCTCACTTTGCTCGTTTCGTGTAGTCCCCGATCAAATTGCGAAGTCCTAGGTAAATAGGTGAGATTTCAGCACCATTTTGCCATCATGTCATGTTCCGACGTGGTGGTACATATATCGAAATTTGGTCCAAATCGGACCCGCGGTTTCGGAGGAGTAGTGAGCACACAAAATTTTGGTTGTATATATATATATATATATATATATATATATATATATATATATATATATATATATATATATATATATATATATATATATATATAGGTACTTGAGTATTAAACGGAGGCCACCTAACCTATAGAAATATTTCGTACCGGATACCAAGAATAACTACATAATTTGAAAGAACACACTTTAAATAGATTTACGGGTGAAGTTTAGAATTAATCCGACGCCTGGTTCTGACGTTGTGCAACCCAGAACGCAGCAATGTCGGTCTGGATGGAGTTGAAAGCGTCGCCGTCGCTAGCAGTCACATATACACATCATTCTGATCTACATGCCCAATTAATCTGCATTTTTACTAAGGGATTGACTACTTGATGTTATGTATTTTTGAGATGCGAGCTTGCGAGCATCCAGACCACCAAACTATACACATCATTCTGATCTACATGCCCAACTAATCTGCATTTTTACTAAGGGATTGACAACTTGATGTTATGTCTTCTTGAGATGCGAGCTTGCGAGCATCCAGACCACCAAACTATACACATCATTCTGATCTACAAGTGTGTTCTTTCCAATTATGTAGTTATTTTTGGTATCCGGTACGAAATATTTCTATAGGTTAGGTGGCCTCCGTTTAATACTCAAGTACCTATATATATATATATATATATATATATATATATATATATATATATATATATAGATATATATATATATATATATATATATATATATATATATATAAATCTTAAAATAAATGACTATTGTATACGTCTTCTAAACCCTTTGAAACGCAAAGAAAATGCATCTCCACCCCCAAGTGCCGCCGTGCCGACGTCTGTAATACCCCTTTTTTCTATGAAAAGTTGGGTAAAAAGGTAGATAAGGAAAAAATTTAGCATCAGAGGCCCCTCGGCCTCCCAGTGCGCCTCCGTACCTCGTTGGTAATTGTTTTTGAGGAGTCCCTAAGGAGCATCATCTAAATTTCAGCACGGTGAGTCGAGTAGGAAAGAAATTAGCCTCAATGGTTCCGAAACTGATCAGAGTCCCTCCACTTTTTGTAGTTTTTACTAAATGTCCAAAAGGCGCTACATTTCAGTTTCAGAATCATAAGTCTATTAGGAAACCAAGTATTCTCAGAAGCCCATCAGCTGATATGTGTGCACTGATATTGACAATATCACCAAATATCACAAAGGAGCTCCATTTCACATTTCAGATCCTTAAGTTGTCATCAAATATGCCTGCTTTGTGATAGGCACCTGCCGAGGGAAAATTAATACAATTAATTAAAATATCTACACTTTAATCGTCCCCTACGTAAGACGATATTTTAGTAAGTAAGCTCCTAAAAACGGAAAATAATATGAATGTATAAATCATTGAAATGGTTTTAATAATCATTATATTATACTCCTTAGCTGAATATAGTAAATCGAGATGTAAGTAACGTAAATCGTCGAAATCGGCCAATTGGGAAACGGGAAAATTATGCTTGAACGTTAGCGCATTTAAGAAAAATGGAATTGAATTGGTCCCCAGAAAATTTCATTAAAATGTAATGAAAACTAGAAATTGTGCTTGTTCCTAGGATTGCACTTTCGCACATGCGCAGGAGCTAATAATGATGCACTTATGTTGAAATCGTTATGGAATGATAATTAAACTGTCGAGCGGGGATCGGACGACTAGGACGTCATGAAATCACGCTTGAAGTAATTACGTTTGTCCATGCGCAGAACGGAGTAATTATTTCTGAAGGGTGAAATTGATAAGGGAACATTTACAGCCTGACCCGAACATTACTTGAAAATTTAATCAAAATCGGAGATTTGGAGCATCTAAACTGACTGGGGACTATTTACGCTCTAACCCGTACATGCCTTGATAATTTCACTAAAAATGTTGAAAACTGTGGAACCTAAACTTGTTATACCTACAAGGATTTGCGGACACACGACAGTCACACACGCAGACACACACAGACAGACACGGAACGAAAGTTATTTACCATGGTCTAAAACGTAAAATAGGAGTGGAAATTCCAATTTTGGAAACAAAAAATGTTTCATCTCCCAAAAGAGAAAACAATGATTCCACTACCTGTGTTACGAACCCGGTTACGTGAAGAGAAAATTCCATTGGAATTATATCACCTGATACGAGCGTCGTAGTTATAAGACAATATTTGCCATATTCCACTGGTTACGATTTCATCTCTTTTGACATGGATATGTCTTTTGGCTGGGGGTCAAGGAATTTTTCGCGACACTTTTTTTTCCCGACCGGCACATTTTGTATTGATTTTCACGTACAACCAAGGCGTTACTAGGGAAGAGTAACTCCCATAGTTTTCATAGTAGGAAAATAGTTCTCCACTTTTTGGAATGCTCTCATTTTACCATGACATTTCATTACCTCTAAGCCATTGTAGTGTCAAGGAATGCTGATTTATCCGAAACTTAAAATTATTTATACAGGGCTAATAATTGTTGGAATTTGGAAGCAGTTAGTTGAACTTTTCGTGAATTTAGGCATCGGAGCGTTGACGTTGGAAAAATCTTGCAAGCAGAGCTATGTGGAGGGATCCTTGGTGTGGGGCACTCATAATGGCATCAAAGCGCCGTCCTCCAACCCGAGGCATCTAACTTTTCTTCTCGTTCCTCGAACCCTCAACGAAACCGCCCTCACCACGGCCATTTGAGTCTTCACACGCACCCAATGGGTAACCTGTGATATAGGCTTTGCCCATTTTTCTGAAAGTACTTCCGCCATCCTCTTGAGAAAGCAGTCGTACTCTCTGTGTAGGGATCCATCGCATGCAACAACGAGAGGAGTGAACGAACCTCTTAGGTCTTCTGCAGCCGCATCGTACTTTCGGTGTTTTTCATTTGCTGCATTTTGTGATATGGAGGACCATGTCATTGAATCGTAAGAGGAGGCGTCTGCGTTTACTACGCGGGTATCAAAATACGCCGTCCTCTCTTGGTTCCATACTCCATGTATCCGGATATCAGCTACCAATTTTGGGGTTCCATCTTCGTTTTCTTGCATTACGGGTTCAAGACCGACTGAATTCCAGGCCAGGCATGCCATTTTTGCACACTGATCTCGTATCTGGTCGTGCCCCCGTTTGACCAGCCCACCTTTTTTACAATTCAGTGCATGACAGAGGTTCATTCGTTCGCCACACCCATCACAGTGGCTTGGCAATCCTCTTGGCTCTTTCCCGTATCTGACGTTCAGTCCATCACGGAATTGAGATGGGGAGAGGTCTAGGTCATCCCTCTGTAATGGCACAACCGTGAGCCACTGTGATGAGTTGCTCGCTACGATCCTTTCGACGGCCCTCCTTTGGGTTGCTGGCAATAGTCGGATGATTCGATCCCTTCGTGCTACCACCCCGGCTGCATTGAGCACTCTCTCTTCCGTTTGAACTTCCCTTATTTTTTCTTCATGGTGGTTTATGTCGAAGTTCCTTCCTGAGGATAGAGCTTCAGCTAGTACCTGCGTGGCTCTCTCTGAGGCTTTGAAATTTACTGGGGCAGATTTGACAGGGTCCTCCAATGCCAGGCCTCCAGACTTCAGGGGCAGCTCTAACAATTCTGCTTCCAGATCACTCACTGGTTCCCCAACAACTGCAGGGACGAAAATGTGGCGGATAGCGTTTCGCAGTGCTTCGTATTCTTCATCGCATCCACCCACTACCCTCTGGGTAAATGCGCATTCCTTACTAAGGATGCTGATTTATTACTCTTAGTTAAAAACTAATATTGTTTTGTAACCATAATGGAATAATCTTGTGAAATGAAGGCACTACATGGTTGATATTCAATTGAGTAGTAGGTACCAACTGGTAAGCAGTAGGTACTAGACATATCCATGATCTTTTGTTTTTCCCATCAAGGGAGAAATTAAAATGCATTTTTGACACGGATATGCCTTTGCTCTGGGGGGTCAACCAAAAATTTCCATCACGCAAAATCGATGTCACGATTTCAGTGTTTTTCACGTACAACCCAGCCGTTGCTAGGGGAATGGAACTTCCGCAGTTTTCATCGCACAAAAATCGTTCGCCACTCGTTGGAAAGCGCTTGATTTATGTGATAAATCAAGCTACCAATTTCCCCCTCCTTACGTACCTGGCTACATTCCTAAATTAAGTTGATTGGACTATAAACAATTTTAATAAGCCGGTTACAATATTCTTAACGTAAAGCAATAGCATCATTTACTCCACTCCATAGGAAACATTTTATGAGAAGAGGACAAATCACCCGTGTTAGTCTCATCATTGAGCTTAGCAGGAACGGAACATTTACAGTTGGGGATTTTTAAGGGCGCTGAATTCGATTCTTAGGCATAAAATGAAACGTTCCGACACATGGAAGTTTCCCATTAGGAACGTTTGGGCCGCTGCTGAAAACTTTAAATTGTTTTACCGCGTTATGATAATTAATCGTACCCAGTTCTCTTATGCGGAATAGGAGAAGAAAAAATACCTTTTTTTTCTGGCTAAGTCCTAGCCCATACAGTCCTCATTTCTTCCTCCCTACTTCTTCAAATTTATATTAAATTCTCATTGCTAGGACATATCAAAAATGGATGAACATACAGCGATCCGGGTGGTTTCAATCGATTCTTCGGAATATATCGTTAATGAGACCCAACAAAACAGTACTGTTAACTTGAACTTTTTTGAGATCTCGATTTTACAATATTTCAGCCCTTTATAACTACTACTCTTTAGAGTGATGCCGATATTACTGACACATCCTGGGACGATGTATGATTTTTGAACCGAATTTCATGAACTTTGGTCCAGTTGTTTTGGAGAAAAGCTCTGGACGGCAGACGGACGGACTTTTTTTTTCCTTCTTCTTCTTCTTTTTTTTTTATTGTTATTTATTTATTTTGGGGGGGGGGGGGATTTACGCATCTTAGAACGTAAACCAATAATTTGATGGGGGATAAAAAAATAAAAATAAAATCACATTTCGTTAGTAGTATCGCAAGTTATCAAGTGTGTCAAGTCCATCTCGTCAATAGTGGTTATGATAAGGCGGTGTACCTTATAATATTTTGTAAATCTTCGGAATCTTTATCAAACACCGGATCAGGATCGTCTGGACTTTCATGGCCTGTTTCTGGTTTTTTTGTTCTAATGGGCCACTTCTACTCTCCAGTAACAAAGCCGTACTGCTTCAACGATTTCCAAATGAAAGTGATTTGAAATTTCTATTGGCTCCAACCTTTCCCATCTTCAAGTTTCTCGATTCTAACTTCTTCTATTTTACTTCCCGTTTTCTTACTTTCTTCCTGTAACACGACTCAGTGGGCCCGTGACCACTTGAAATAAACTGAACCAGGAATATTTAACAAATAAAGAATTGTATTAGAGGAAAATGTTTTTACAAATGAATACCTATTAATATATTAGTATTTTAGATCGAGCAAACTTTTTCGAGAGTCTAATTACAAAACAACTAACATCACATGATTCAATGAAGTCAACGTACTAAAGCGTCGTATGACGACCAACTCAATATTTGTTTAAGGTAATTTGAAAGTTCTAACAAAACAATGAAAACCCGAATCAATTAAGTTTGTATAAGAACCAGTATGAGTTCTCAGAAGGAAGTTGCCAAAATGGGGCTTGACACAGTAGATGTGGTGTGACCTGTAATCAATTCGGTGCCTTCCGGTGAAAAGAATGAATTTTTTCGCGATGGAAAACGAGTAAGTTACAGTATTCGGGGCCCAGTAAAAAATAAATAAAAGCATCAAAAATGATAATGTAAGTATATAAGTACAAATTGAATGGATTTATTTATTTTTTTTTAATTTCATTTTTTATTATTATTTGTTTTTTCCTTCTTGCACTGATCAATAAATTTTGTTCATTTTCTCCATTTATATTGCATTTGGTTAACTTGGTTAAACATGGGTGAGTTCTTTCGGCGTTCACCAAATGAAACCCATAGTACGACCAGCTCTCAACGAAGGGAATAGTAGAATAGGTTCCTAGTTTTCGTGAATGATTTCAACATCATTTATAGATACACGAACATACCTACCGTTTAACGATACCATTCCCGAAAATTCTGTAATGCATTTTGGAAATTGAAGCTGTGCTCGAGTGCTCGACTCGATCTACATAAGGGCTAGAAGGTCAGCTTCTCTTGCTTCCCCCATTGGTTTGTAATAGGTTAAATTTTGCCTTTTTTTGCCATTGATAAAACTTACCTTTTGGGGCCGAAAAATCATCCTGGCCAGTTGCGATAACATTTACGTGCGATTCGGTTCAGGCTGATTTGATATCATTAACAGTCAATCCAGACTGATGCCCCAGGGACTGTGATCCCGAATTTGTCATCGTTGAATTTGTCATTATCCAGCAGAGTTTCCGTCAAAACCAAATCATCAACGATGAACTAAGTAGACCATCAAAAAATTGATGCACGATATTATGGTGAAAAACGTAATCAAACTTCATTCAAATTTGCTGAAAACGCGATAAAAAATGCAAAATTGGTAAGACTCCAAAGTCTACTCGTAATTTGAATTGCAGATTATCATTAGGAAAGAGTTTTTTTTTTGCCATAAAAGTGTTAATCATAAATTTCTTTGCACTCAAAGCGCTCAAATTTACCTGTAGGCAAGTCTGTGGTGAAATTGGTTGCAGCAACACCTGATCAGGCAGTCAAACTGTCAAACAAACTTTTGACGCTGGATTCATCGTTGAAAAGGAGAGTAGATTGTAACATCAAGAAAGAGGAACTTGCTTCCTATATTTACGATCAAAACCCCTGGGTAAGGGCTATGTTCCCCCAATGTACAGATCTTGAAAAAGAATTCGCCCCTACTTTTCAAATGGGTAGGCGAAATGATGCAAATGGAGTGCCCATTGATGACTTTATCTGGGTTGTAAGAATTACAGAAGCACTTAGAAAGGAGCTTCTGAAACAGGGAAAGTTGTGCATTAACCTGGACATTTGCCCCATCTCTGCCTTTGCAGAGGTGACAAGGTGTTTCAAGTTCCAGGGATACGGCCATATCGCAGCCAAATGTCAAAGCCAAGAGGGCTGTGCTAGCTGTATAGGTTATCACAATACTTGGGTTTGTCCCATTGTCAATTTACCCTCAAATGTAGCCCCAGAACCCAAGAAGTGTGTCTATTGCAAAAAGATCAATCTGGAATACATTCATGTGGTGGAGAACTCAAAAGGTACATCAGGAGAGTCAACCCACTCATGGATGTTCGAAAAGCTTCGGAGGCAGCTGGTAATAGATCCATACAATGCTAAGAATCCTACAGGGAAACCTCCATAGGAGCTCAACAGCCCAAAACCTACCTACTTCATCAATTGGTGAAGGAAAAAAAAACAGACATTGTGAGAGTAAGTGAGCAGCACCACAATCACACTAACCATAAATAGTACGCGAACGACCTTGGAATTGCTGCCATATGGTCAGTGACACAAGGGCACATAGAAGACCAGGGAAGTGGTGAAGGATATGTATGGCTAAGAACTGGGGGAGTTACCTATTTCAGTTGCTACTTCACACCAAATGAGTCCATTCGTAACTTTGAAAGAAAGTTGTGGGGCCTTGAAGATGCAATTCAAATAGTGAGTGGGGACAAAATAGTGGCAGGGGACTTCAATGCAAGGGCTCTAGTATGGGGCATGCCTGACCCTGACCGTAGAGGGAGGCTCATTCTGGAAATGGCAGCAAGAACAGGGTTAATACTACTCAATGAAGGCAACACGCCCACTTTCCATCGTCTGGGACAAAGGGGGACAATACCAGATATCTCCTTTGCATCAGAAAGCAAATTGAAATAAATTCGCAATTGGCAAGTTATCAAAGACCAGACAGGGAATGATCACCAGTATATATCCTTTGAATTTCTACCAGTGAACCAGCAGATAAACAACCAAATAAATAATAGCAGGAAAGATGTAGGATGGAGCTTGGCTAGATTAGACCGTGATGCAATGGTAGTTGTTTTACAGGAAGGAGATCGACTACTAGCTGACAAAGAACAGAATATTGAGCGTACTGCAAATGCTGAGGAAATAGTAAGCCAAACAATGCAGATCCTCACAAAAGCCTGCGATGCATCGATGCCAAAAAAAATCTTGACATCTGCTAAGCCCCCAGTCTACTGGTGGAATGAAGATATTGCAAAACTCAGAAGGAAATGTAATCAAATGAGGCGTAGGGCCCAGAGAAGCAGAAGAAGAGCGAATTGGCCGCAGATTCAATCAGAATACACTGAGGCCAGAAAACAACTTCGCCATGCAATAAATAGAATTAAAGCAGACTGCTGGCAGACAATCATTGATTAAGTAAATATTGATACATGGGGTCGAGGGTATAAGATCGTGACCGGAAAACTCCAGGTATCATGTGAACGGGTACCAATGAGTGAAGAAAGAATGGATCTCATTGTTGATGGGCTCTTCCCAACACACCCTCCCAGGAACACTAATTATGCACCAGAGGATGTAATAGATTCCCTCTTATTCTTTGAAAGCGAATTAAAGAAAGCGATTGGAGCTTTAAAAAACAAGAAAACACCAGGACCAGATCGCATACCCTCAGAGGTGTTAAAAATAGCAACAGAAGTCTGTCCAAGGCTACTATTACGAATGTACAATTCATGCCTTAGAGAAGGGATCTTTAGCAATAGATGGAAAAAAGCTCGCCTGATGCTTTTAGACAAAGGAAAGGGTGATCCAAACTCTCCATCCTCTTGGAGGCCTCTTTGTATGTTGGATACTGCTGGAAAAGGTTATGAGAAGCTTCTCCTGCTTCGCTTGATGCCTGCAATAGCTGCGTCAGGAGACTTATCCCCCAGACAGTATGGATTCCGAAAGGGTCGGTCCACTGCTCATGCACTGGCAGATGTAGTGAACACTTTGAAAAAAACACAGGGAGGTAGTAGATATACTAGGAATCTGGCAATGCTAGTGACCCTGGATGTGAAAAATGCCTTCAATTCTGCAAGATGGACTGATATGTTAGAGTCTCTGGATACCACCTTTAAAATACCAAGATACATACTAAACATTGCCTACTATCGCAAGAGAATTATTGCAGTTCAACGAAGAGGAGCGCTGAGGATTGCATGTGCCTACAGAACAGTGTCAGAGCCAGCCATACTCGTACTTACAAGCAGCATCCCAATCCATCTATTGGCTGCAGAGCGCAAACGAATCTTTGATAGAAGAGAGGAAGGGGAAAGAGCTCATTTAGCCGATGAAGAGAGAGAATATACAATGGTAAAATGGCAGGAAATGTGGACTGTAGAGCAGAGAGGGAGATGGACAGCACGCTTGATTCCTCAGATCAAGGTATGGCTAGATAGAAAACATGGAGAAGTAAACTTTTTCCTGACTCAGTTCCTTTCTGGTCATGGGCTTTTTTACGCATATCTCTAAGAAATGGGAAAAGTAGACTCCCCAATATGTCCATACTGCCAGGAAATGGACGATGATGTGCTCCACACTTTCTTTGTATGCAAGCGATGGGCTACAGAAAGAAGAAGGCTGCAGGATGCTCTGAAATTACCACCTCAAGACGTGACACCGGAGGTGGTAGAAGCCAAAATGATTGAACGAGAGCGAAAATGGAATTTTGTAGCTGCCTACGTTGAAGTCATCCTCCAGAAAAAGATCATCTTGGAACGGGAGAGACAGAGGAGGAGGGAGCACATGGATAGAGAGGACTGAAGAAATTTCTCAACGACTCGGCCTGAAGTAATGTGTTAAACAGTTCCAGGCTGAGTTCCAACGTGGGAAAAGGAAGGTGACGTTTTAGTGGGTTTAAATCTCACATAACCCGGAGTGCGGTCCCTCTTGGGAATCTTACGAGATCCGATTACCACCTTAGGATCTTAAACATTTCCTCACCTGCCTACGTAAAAAAAAAGCGCTCAGATTTCAAAACAATGTACCATAATATAATAAAATATTTTACGAAAATTCGCTCATACGATCGTGCTGCATGTTTGGAACTTTTATAAACAAAAATATTGATTTTTCTAGGTAATTGAGAGTTTTATAAAAAATAACTCTCATACTCAAGAGTATGGGGTCGATTTCCTCGACCGTAGATATATCATGTTGGTGCCGGGAAGCTATAAAACAATAACCATTTTGATTGCCGAATTAAGGGTTTTGTGTTGTGAACTCTGTATCCATGAATTTATTCAGATACTGACCAGCTTGGATTGTTTCATGGGACTTTGTTCATGAAACTGTATAATTACAATAACAATGTATTCGCTTTGATCCAGATTTGAAATCAGAAGGGACTTTGGTTGTGGCACATTTAAGCGTTCTTGGATATCAACTGTTTGAAACAGATAACGCATCCCCACACTAATACGGAGACAGTGAGGTGCCGAAGGTGAGAGCATAATGGGAACATTCAAGTGTCATCGTGTTCTAATTAGATATGGGAGGAGGATCAGTGTAACAGGAAGGTTGTAATTTATTTAATGGGCCTCAGGGGGCCAAGTGTAACGTTCGCAGAGAGTGGATATGTCCCTGGGAGGATTAATGGGTTAGAGACCCTGGAGATACAGCTTAAGGCTCTCAGGAGCAAAGCGATTCCTAGCGGAGCTTCTTAACATATTACGGACACCGCTTCCAAAGACATAATGAGCTGAAGGATGCATTTGGTGCTTCTTATTACAGTTATTAGATTATATTATTTGTAGGCAAGTCAACATTCATTAATATTCTTTAGTACAGAAACTATTATTCGCGCAGAATAAGTTGATAAGTTTAAGTTAATGACAATGAAAAGTTGAAAATCATAGAAACCATCATTTTCATGAACAGAGTTATGCAGGGTTTCCCAGATGATTACCCCCCCCCCCCCCCCCCCTCACTAGCATCCTTTATAAATGGGTTGAAGAAAAATGTGGTAGTAGAACCCCCTTATTTTTAGATCTCAAATATAACAGTTTTGCGTACGTGCGCAGTGCGTATTATTTTTTATTTTTATTTTTTTTTTTTTAATTTTATTTTTTTTTTTTTTGTAAATTTTAATTCTACTAGAAGTTTTATGAAAAAATGACCCATTAATCGATTTTTTGGAAATGGGGGCGTGAAAAATACCCCAAAATCATATATTACATGAGTCAACTGAATATCCTCGAAAATTCAGTGTTTAATTTGCGCCCTTCAAGCACCGAAAAAATCTAGTTATGGGTCGTTTTTTCCTGAAATGTTACGTAGAATTCGAATCAACTACACTTAAAATTCTCAGAAATCTTCTAATAATCTCTAAAACTTAAAATCACTTGAAATTTTAGTTAATGACAATAAAAAGTTAAGAATATTCAATACTCATAGAAACCATCATTTTCATGAACAGGGTCATACAGTGTTATCGATGATGAAGACCCCCCCACCGTAACATCCTTTATAAATAGATTGGAAAAAAATGCAGTTGTATCTCACCCTTATTTTCTCCTTAGATCTCAAGTATAACTTTCTGCCACGTGTGCAGAGCGTATTATCTTCTTTTTTTTTTTTTTTTTTTTTTTTTTTGAGATTTAAATTCTGGTTGAAATTTTATGAAAAAATGCCACATCACTCGATTTTTTGGGTGCTTTAAAAGTAAATGAATTGTGAAATAGAAGATATTCAATTGCCACATGTGATACGATTTTGGGGTATGTTCTCGCACTGAATCTTGTAATGTTTATTTATTGATACTGATATCACAATTTGTGCCCTTCAAGAGCAAAATCGCTCCCGTTTTTGCGCACCGAAAAAATTGAGTTGAGTCTAAATTTTCTTTCATTGTTAGTAAGTGCTTTTTACAAGTATTAGCTACAATTCGAGGTCGTTGATACTATTCATGCCTTTTTATACTATCCATGGCTAAATTTCAGTATACTTTGTAGGGAATTTCATGTTTACATTGAGGTTTCCATGAATTATGTACATAAGGTAAATTGGGCTGTGCCGTAAAAATCATACGATGTTTCCTTCGGCCACCAAGTATATGGTATTGTGGTGTTCTTTTACCGCTGTTCGCATACAGACGTTTGTGGTATATTACGAAAACAACAATGTTCATATACAGCAGACCACAGTACTTATATACCACAGCAAATGCATCATGCGTGGGAGTCGACAAGGCAAGGACAACGTAACTTTTTAGGATTGATTGTGTTTCAAGGATAGTTTGGTAATGATCGAGTTGAAGGTCCCTCCCCATATGCTAAAATTACATATCTATTGAATAACTAGCTGGAAATTGAATAGTATACTTCTTTGCTGTTATGCTGTTATTCTAGTAACTATGTTCTTATTAATTCCTGCCTATGATAGTTTATTGTGGTAGAAACTTGTGGCAACGTGTGGATTGAAGAACCGAATCCTCCCGCGCTGCCTTACGCGAATAATAGCTTAAACGTTGATGTTAGTTAACGGCGAACAGAATGGAAACAAGTAGGCTTTCTGAACGCAGGGTGCACTGAATCCAATGTAATCAGCGCCCCCTCCCCCATTACCGGTTGTAATTCTAGCGCAATTACATCGAGCAAGAACCCCGAGAGAAGGAGAGGGTGCGATGGGGGCGCCCGGAGAACGACTGGCGGGTTGGGGAGACAATTAAAATAGGACCGGGTCTGATGGCCTCTAATAGCGAGGTGTGAAATTCCAAACAGAATCGTCCATTTCCTCAACAGATTACCGCGTTGGCAGAACGGAATTCCCCCTTCACTCCACTTACTAAATTAGAGTAGCTTATTATTTTGAAAATGGATTGAAGTACTACAATATAGGAATTTTAACAATACTATACGTACCTATAGTTGGGAAACGGCACTCAAGAGTTCACAGATGTAGCAAGAATTTCGTAAATGGTATACCAACAGATGAATAAACTAGGTGGGCAGTTTTATTTCCAAATACCAACTTATGATTAGAACCATTAAAAAAATAATAAATACAAAAATTAAAGAGGTAAAGCATCTTTCTCCCTCGGAGGGTCGGTCTTGGTTCAACTTAGCCCAATTTTATTTTATTTTATTTTTATTATTTTTTTTTTTTTTATTACACACTTTCCATGCTCAAGCTAACCTTTGAATTCAAACAAAATTAGATGATTGCGCTGCTACTATGTTTTCATTTTGGTGATGTTTGTCAAATATCCAGAGCCGTCTGCCATACTTTCTGAAGGTGCAAAGAAAATCGGATGGACACAGTGTATGTGGGGAGGATTTCACGTATACCTAAACAAGATACTTCAACTTGTAGGGAATCATTGGAACAATCATCAACCGAATTTGAGCGAAATCAAGCCATTAGGTTACAAGAAATATACGTCTTGAGGATTCAAGGTTTACAAGTGCGTTACGTGGACCGTGGACTGATTAGCTATTTTTAACCGAGTTGATATATGATATGACATGGGTTTGAATTGAAACGGGGATAAGGAGTGGTTCAGCAAAATTGTACTAGAGAAAACTGAAGTCACGAAATCAGATTATTTTGCCCATTGCTAGAGGCATTAAGTATATAGACTGAACACTGGACAGAAGTTAAAACCCCATGTTCAGAAATATGGTCAATTTTGGTAGAAAACAGGAGCAACTGCATTTAGCTGGAAACATCCAAAAATTAAGATAGATCGCTTGGCTAAGTCTTGCAACAGCAAAGTCTGAGATGGGCTCAATAAAATCCGTATACCGGCATAGCAAGTATGTTAGACGATGGTGACATTTCTTCAGTTTGCTACTAGTAATCTACTAATGTAATGGTACAACAGATTGTAGCCTACTTCTTGCTTGAATGCACTCTCTATAAGGCATACAGAGACTTCTTCTTTCTATATTACCTGTCACGTGAACGGGATGGGGTAGAGGTGGACGAAACTGCAAATCGCTGCCCGCTGGAAATTGAAAGTGATCTCAAATATTGATTTCCAGCTTGTGTCGATGTCTTATGGGCTCCTTGATGGTAAGGTCTTTTGCCCACAATGAACTTTAAAAGCCGAATCGAAGCTACATAGCAGCTGATTGATCCGGGGAGCAACATTGAAAGGCATACCGACGATATAAATCATGGTCATGTTCGAACGAGAAAGAGAAATGGAATTCAACTAAATTTTAAAAGAGTACATATTTAATGAATAACCCTCGAAACAAAGCTATTGTTTATGAAAAGAATGGTTTTGCAGTCGTATTCTTAATTTCCCGTATAGAGGATGGAAACGGAACGGACGCGATTAAAAGCTGCGAGTTTTTCTTGATGAAAAAAGCCTTGTTTCTGCTGGCTCTAATCATTCTTGTCAGATATTCGAATTTGAATGTCTTGATCTTGAGCTTAATTTGATTTTGAACGTATTCACATAGACCACAGTAATCAACGATTCGGTCAGCTGGAAATTTAATTTTATCGTCCAACTCTATTTTATTAGAATTCCACAACGATTCACAAAGTTGAAGCCTCGCATTTCAAGTTGTTGCTGAACAGCTGTTACTCGCACCGGCGGTTTCTACAGAAAAATTTGTTTTCTTCTTCAGGGCCTAAAACCAATGAAATAAGGTCGGTAGGTATATTCTTCAGATATATACAGAAAACGCTTGCATACGAGTCTGCAACACATTGGGACATTTCACGTCTTTAGGTGAAGACTCGTACGAGTATGTGTTGCAGATTCGTATGCAAGCTTTAAGAGCCACTCAGCTGATCCAGACCCTGGGCATCGTCAAGTAAATGTCCTAAAGAGGCTAAATACGAAATTACAGCTTCCTAGAGTGTAAAGCATAGAAATTAGCTTTAAGAGCCACTCATCTGATCCGGACCCTGGGCATTGTCAAGTAAATGTCCTAAAGAGGCTACATACGAAATTACAGCATCCTAGAGTGTAAAGTATAGAAATTACCTATTAAAATGATTTAACCACTGCTTCACAAATCAAACCGTTCTCGCAATATTCGGATCACCTGCTATGAATCAAATGAAATCGTCAGAAATTAACAAGCGGTTGCAATCATGTTCACAGTATCAATTATTGAGAATGATCACCTGTGTGTAAACAATAATTATTTATATAACCATGCTCATAACTCAGCGTGTTGGCCACCCACTTCGCATTAGTTAACGTATTATGGTTGGATAAATCGAGAGCTTTCGAACGAATGGTCAACGAATTTTGTGGGTTAAAAAGCGACGAAGTACCATTTCCCTAGCAACGACTCGGTTGTAAGCGGAAATCATCAAAATTGAGCATATTTCGTTACGTAACGTAACGTGACATAACGAAAATTTGGTTGTGTGCCATAGCAAAGACATGAAATGTCAAAAAAACATGTGAATAATGATTATAATTTCATTATGAAGAATTGCTTACTTTAATTTGGGACTGTCGGTACTAAACGAACTTTTATAACACTTCTTGGACGTTATACAATTATACTATCTGATTAGATTTATTAAATTATTCTATGTTGTTTTGTTCGCCCTTCTGTTCCGCAAACAAAATTTAAAACCGTTTTATGGATAGACCGAATTTGAGAAAACGTTGATTAATGTTGAAATTGTTTCCTGAACTCAGCGATGTCGCTAGTAAATTCATTGAAGAGAGGTGGAGTAAGCATTAATATTAAACACCTCGAAGTTAAGGTTAATAAATTTTAATATACCGACGTTACTTCTTAGCATTGAATCCGTTGGAAAATTCGTAACAACCCTTTCAACCTCCAAAGTTTTCCCATTTTTAAACACCCTATGTTTGTTCTTTAGTAATCCCAGTTTCTCCGAGAAAGAAGGGGGATGCTGCTGTAATTACTCAGGGCTAACTTGGAAGACTAACGCGGGATAAGGTGTAAGCAATCTAAAACGTAAAGCCGTAGTTCACTTCAACTCGGGAGCTATTTTCATGAAGATGCACCCTGCTTCACACCACTAACCTATTAATCTACGTTAGTTAGCGGAGGCATATTTATGTACCAAAGCTCGTGACAGACGCTTATAGCACGAAAGTCTCATTGCCAACTTCTGAGACTCCGTTACTTTGCTAACCAGTTGCCGACAAGACCCAACTGTTTTGTCCCACAGTCATGAACTTGACCTCCTCAAGTACAACCACTCCTACGCTATTCCTCGGCTTTTTCCTTCCGCTCTCTTTTATCTTGGCAGCAATTACAACACCTTGAGCGCGAGAAGGTTATTATGTAATTGACAGTATTGTTGAGCCGCAAGACTGACTTAATTGTCGTGAACTTTTAATATTTGAAAGCAACACTTGAATCACGCACCGCACGCCGCAACAACAAATAAATTCAAAATGGTGCAAAATACTACACAAAGGTTTATTTATTAATTTTAAGTTTTTCATTCAACGATTTAAGCCGCACCCATTAGTGTCACAACAGTTGATTGTTTCTGTATCAGGTAACTCTTCTGGTAAGAAACAACCACTGGTCTGAAATTCTTAATCGTATATCCTATGATAAACTTTTTAAATATTAATACATAGACGTAGTCCGATACATAAACCGAGTAGTTGATGAAGTTAAATATATCTCCTACACTTTACTAGTCCCTCTGTACTAACGCGCTGATATTTAATTACTGTAGATCGCCAGGATCGAAGTATATTGACGCAGATATGCAGCCACCAACTATAAGCTAACTATGAGAAAAATAAAACACCAAACAAAGCTTCATCAATCCATCTGCAGGCATACGACTTTTAATTATAAACTCGATTTTATGAAGTGAGAATTCCATTGGAATTATATCAGCTGATAGGTCTTTGTAGCTTATTAGAGGGAGTATCATGAAATTTCTTACTAAACCAAAAGTTTTCCCTTTGTAGGTAAGTACTAGGAAAAAAAAAAAGAAGAAAATTAACCGAGAAAACTGAATGACCTATTCGAAATCAACATCGATGACACTGTCCTCGATGTTTTAGCGAATTTCTTCACTTCATAGAAAACCTTATACTACTATTGAATTGTTGTTGAGTTATTTATGAAATCTAATTTTTTTTTTAAATCTGTTAAAACATATTTAATTCAAGAAAATCGATTTCGATAATAATATATGGACTTCCAGTAACTCTAGTCCTAGCACAAGTGCCTTAGTACTTATATACGAATAATAGTTACCACTGCTATAAACTCAACAAAAAATATTGCGATACTGAAAGTTAAAACAATTGAAAAAATAGGAAAACATAAAATTATGGATGTTTGGATCAATGGATGATTACGGATCAATTCAATTGTTTCTATAATCATTTCACTTTCATTTATTTATTCGTATTTTTTCTAGATTTTAGAAGCAGAAACTGAGAAAACATGATTTGGTGTCGGTAGTAGTTTCCCTATCAAATTTCACCAGCCTAGGATGATAAGTTGAGCCTTTGCGTCCAGGTCACCACATAGTATCATACCGACTAAAGCACTCATTCTTTGTTCGTCCCTTTGGTTTTCAGGACTGCCATCACGTCATATCACACCAGTTCCCTCTATACTCAGATATCTCTCCTATTTAATAATTTTGGGATCCATGTCGCCTATCTCTTCTCTTAACACATTTTGAGGGGGCCTACAATAAATGTATGGCGAGCATCGTCATGTTCAATATTGCAGAAAATACATTGAGCCCTTGCCTTTCCCTCCTTTGAAAAATTGGCTCTGAAATAGCCATGTCCAGTAAGCGACTGCGTCAGATAATATCCTGTTTTACCGTGTTTCCTTTCAACATGTTTTCTCTTCGGGGAACAAGCACGCAGTCCGTCTTTCTCTACTGTCCTCTCCCATCATTGGTTCCATTTATTGCATGGTGACTTCCCTTTCTTCCTTTCTTACTGTTTTAGGCGTATCTTCGTCCTTTCCCAAAAGATTCGGCATCTCTGTTTGGCTAGGAGGTCGATGGGTATTACACCAGCGATGACTTGTGCAGCTACTCCTTATACCGTCCTATAAGCAGTGCATTTCGGCAGGGCTCCTATTCTCTGAACTGCTTCCAAGATCCGCCTGTATTTGTGGAAGTTCAACGCTTCCGCCCACATGAAAACTCCTAAAAATAGTAAAATCTATACTACTTATTTTTAAAATACCTTGAAAGTTTTCAAATCTCACAAAAACATTCCAAGAAAATTCTCAAGTAATTGGTTTAGAGCAATAAATGAGTTTTCAGAGTTAAAACCGAAATTTTTGAAAAAATAAAAAATTACCGTTTCTCAAAGGCGGATTGAGATAGGTACATAGATAATTGCGCTTCACGAATTTTCTACATTTTTCTGGTCTTGATTTGAGAGAAAAAAGTTCCTGTCATGCAGCATGATCGAATGAGCGAGTTTTCATAATTATTGTATTAAGTTACATTGTCTTGACATTTGAGCACTTTGAGTGCAAATAAATTTGTAACTACCAATGTTATCGAGAAAAAATTCGTCCCCGAATAATATTCTGCAATTCAAAAAATATTCGGGATTTTAAGTTCTTTTTGGCAGTTTTTATACATTTTTCAGCAAATATTAATGAAATTTAAGTACATTTTTCAACATTATTTTGTAAATAATATTTTGAACGTTGCAGATAGATTTTGATTAAAATTCTGCTTAAAAAATGTAGTTTTAACCATTTCTAGTCATTTTAGTGATTTTTGGAGCATAGTTTCAATTTCCCTTACTAGCGTTGACATTCACAGATTCACTGATCACTTGAGTACAACCAACCTTCACGGGTTTTATTAACTATCACAATACATTACCCTGGGTATTGTTCCCCAAGGAAAAATTAGAAAATCTCAAATGAAAAACATTTAAAGTGGGTACCTAATGGGAAAAATACAGTACCTAAGACAGTCAGTTAAAAACACAACCATTTAAAACTTAAATGGAAAACATTAAGAAAGTTGGGAAAATTTGAACGAAAATTCCAGTTTCTTGCACAAATTGAAAATAAGTCAAGTGGTTTATAAATACCTGGGGTAGTGGGGAAAATCAGGATTTGATTAGGATGAGACCTGAATAGGACTCTTTGAGCTAATGGTTTTATTGCCACCTTTGAATTTTTCCTAACTTCCCCCAAGTCACCCAATGTCTCTCAACGACACCCATGCACCCAGAAAGGTCTCGTTACAACGTTCAGCATCTTAAATTGGTTATGAACAAAATCATTTACCTACTTAAATAGGTATAGAAGACAGCTGAGCTTCTCTTGCACGTCCTGTTATGTACCATCATAATCATGTCTGATTTTTTATTATTTTTTCTTCAATAGTGCCAGAAAATGTGCATACAGAATTCTTATATAATTACCTACGTCTAATGTAACCGTTTGCACACAGCTTCATCCTACGGCAAGTATATAAATACTATGTTTGTGGTTGGATTTTTTTATTACCGCAGAAAATTTAGGTAATTCAGAATATTCAGTTAAGAAAGACTACAAATGAATAGATAATTTTCATAGGTATTAGTTTGGTTCAGATTTCAACCTACTGTATGCTATATAAGATGTTTGTGAGGTGGCGAACAGTGAAATAACTGTTCAGGGAAGCACAATTTATCTGAACTGAAGAGATTACTAAACCGAGTTTTTACTCGTCTCCTATTAACACATGAATTGCAAGTACTACGTTGTACAATATTATGTTGAATTCTCCTGATCACCGAAAGGATTTGAAAGGGGCAGGTCTAGGCCCGATTCTGACACTGAATAGGGTTGAAATCTGACGTTAACCTGTCTCGTTGTTTTTCAGAGCACAGTTGGAGGATTTACCCATTTAACGTTCACATGTGGAGCAGACAAGCCCTCTGGGCTTTCTTTGCCTTCCCTATATGATTAAACCCACTTTCAGTGTAAGGCTCCCATAGAGCCCTCCTTCAAAACTAATGCGTGGGCGGAGATTTTCAGGAGTGTGTCCCTCGTATGTTCCATTTCATTTGTCTGGCAGGATCCTCAGCATCAACCACGGTACTCTTGAGACTCCTTCCTCCACATCGTCTAATTGTGGGTTATCAACACCTCTTTCCAGTCGTGAGAAAACGTGAACTATAGAGAAACCGCCAAAGCATTTACGTTTTCAAAAAATGCAACAAGTTTCCAAGAAGCTGTTTTGGGCAACATCCAAATTACTAGTTTCGATATCATTACCTCCAATAAAAGTTCAAAAGATGCGAATGGTTCGGGCAATCAAAAGAGAATGAAAAGTTTTTCGAAACTCCACGGGTTTCTCATATTGTATCCCTGTAGTAGGTCTCTTACAATTACGATCAACCAGTTTCTGAAATTTCGGTGCTTACAGCTAATCGGCCGTACTTCTTCGTCCAATCAGCTATGCTGATTTCAATGTTGTTTATCATCATGGAATGTTGCTGATTTCTCCAATTAGTTAATTAGGTTTCTATTACGATTACTAAAGATAGCCTAAGTAGGAACCTTGGTTTCTTAAATGGTTTATATGATCTTTACAGAAGAATCACGCCTTTCCCCATCAATAACAGCATGACGTTTGGTTTCTAGTGAAAGTGAAATGAACCAACCTAATAATATCTAAAACTAATAAAATTAAATAAATAAACATATTATATTATCCATTTTGATTCCTCGCTGTAGGAAAGCTATGTGTTCGTACAAGAAGCCGAAAAAATTTTGGCCCCCCAATGTCAATATTCCCATGTTATATGAAGCGCTTATATGCTTATCAATTATGGTTCCGAGTCTGTTAAGGTGTCCGTGCCAATTTACATTATACCAATTTTCTGTTCGATTTTGATGACATTTTTAGGAATTATGAGGGTTAGCTTCTAGACGCACCCCTAGTCCTGGGTGTCAAATCAATAGTAGCGTATACGCATGCGCAAACGTGAATTTCCAATAACGACTATTTCATACAATCCATCGATCCGATTTCGTTGAAACTCTAGAACGAGTGGGGGTAGAGGTTTCAGGATTGTGCTCTATGAATCGTATCGCGATTGTTGAGTAATAACTATTGCCCATGCACAATACTAAAATTGGTTGAGGGATGATACAGGCGAAAAATCCAAGACTACATATATTAAATAAATGGAGCAACTGGAAGGGTGTCTGATGAGTGTCCTCTGGTGGCTGAACTTTGTAAAACTTGAAACATCTCTCAATTCTGCAGTTTCTATAGAAGAATTGGTAGATGAACTATTGCATTATTACTTCATACCTGTAGGTTCGGATCTTGTAAGTATGATTTCCAGGAAAAATTGGCCCTCTTTCCCAAAAATGTACCAGCAGTTTTTACGATCCGGAATAAACTGTAAATAATTTAAGAATCCTCGTGAAAAGTTCGGTGGATTTTCGTCCCCTAGGATGGATGCTATATCATTGGGCTCAGTAAAAATAAAATAAAATAATAATGATAATAAATTACTGAGAGGAAGCTATGTTATAATTATGTTCTGTATCTCAGTATTCGATCAAATCCTTTCCTGAAATGTTCAATGTCACCAAAGTAGTAGCTTTGCATAACAGAGAAGAGAAAACAAAAGTGGAGCATTACCTATATACCAATTTCATGGGTTTGTTCTATTTCAAATTTTTGGAAAATTACGTAAAACTGAACCTGTCTAAATTTCTGAAGACAAAAATAATGTCCTGTCTAACTCTAAGTCGGATTTAGGAATAGAGTTCCAGTCATGCAGCAAGATCGAATGAGCGAATTTTCGTAAGTTATCGTATTATTTCAAGTTAAATTGTTTTGAAATGTGAGCTTTTTGAGTTTAAAAAAATTAACTTTTAATCTGCTATTTAAAAAAAAGATTTTAGATTTTTAGCTTTTTTTCAATTTTTATCGATTGTATAGCAAATGTTAATGAAATTTGAGTACGTTTCCAGCATAATTTTGTGAATACATTTTTTTACGTTCTATTTTACATTTTATTAGCTTTATTTGAGCAATATTCTGCTGAAAATGATAAATTTAACCATTCCCAGCTGTTTTTAGTCATTTTTAGTAATTGTCAGCAAATTTTTTGAAATTTGGCCCATTTAATGTGCTTAAAAAGTGCTGTCCGACAAACTCACCCTTTCGTTTAGAAAGCTTGATTTTTTGGAGCGAGAATGGAATTTTTATCGCAATCCTAAGGAAAGTTATCGTCAGGAATGAGACACACACACACACACACACACACACACACACATACATATATATATATATATATATATATATATATATATATATATATATAGTATATATATATATATATATATACAGGGTGGTCCTTAATGAACGTACCACCCTTTCAATTTCGTTGGTTGTGGAGAAATCAAAAAACTTGTCGAAGTAACCTCCCCTTATTTTTTTGCAAAGAATTCGAAAATTGCAGTTTGAAGCGTCGCGCATGCGCGCAAATGCGCGCTGCGCGCACCAACTTTGTTTTTTCAAATGGAACCCCCCCATTTTTATTGCAGATTCGCATTCTACATCAAATTTCATGAACATTTTACTTCGACAACTTTTTTTTTCCACTGCGCGAAACGGGCGCCAGGAGCGTTCAAAGTTGCTAAAGTCATCAAAATTGCGCAAAACATGGATTATGGTAAACCCCAAGTGTGGCACATGACTTTACATTGTTTTTCAGCGCTGATTCACGTGGTGCTGTCAGTTTTTAGATTTAGCTCAGTTTTTTCGATTTTATAAGCTTAATCTACGTCTTTTGGTGAAATATTACAGTTTTTCCGAATTATCAACTTTGGCAGTAGATTTATTTTCCCTCGCCCTTTCGCAACCCGGGCTTGGGACCGGCTAAGGCGGGCTTAAAAATAAATCACACTCCTCGATAATTTTTCGGCTAAAATACAACAAAAACAATTCCTTCTTTTTTAAAAAAGAATAAAAGAAAAAAAATTAAGAAAATAAATCGTTCACAGTAGTCGTTCAAATGGACCGCCGTCGTCCTCCAAACAGGCGGCAGCTCGACGTTCCCATTCGGTGGTGACTGCCTCGAACGTAGATGCCGGAGATACCGAATCGCAGGCGTCGATGATCCGCTGTTGCAATTCGGCAGCACTTGCGATAGGAGGGAGGGAGGCGTCGTAGACCTTGTTCTTCAGGTAACCCCATAAAAAATAATCTAGTGGAGTCAAGTCCGGAGAACGGGGTGGCCAAGAAATCAGGCTCCGATTGCCAATCCACCGAGAACGGAATCGGGCATCCAAATGGCGTGTAACAGCCCGTGCGTTGTGGGCAGGACAACCATCATGTTGGAACCACATTGCCTGCCTGGTGGCGAGAGGGACGTCCTCCAACAATTCAGGCAGAACCTCCTGGAGAAACTGAAGGTATCTCTCCCCGTTGAGGCTACCACCGGTCAAGAAATGTGGCCCAATGAGGTGGTTGCCGACCAACCCACACCATACATTTACCGTGAAACGCACCTGGTGTCTGGTGGAATACGATAATCGTGGATTCTCGTCAGCCCACGTTCGAAAATTCCAACGATTGAAGAGTCCATTGTTTGTAAATGTGGACTCGTCGGTCCACAAAAGAGCGGTGGCCAAGTGTGGGACCTGTTCGCGGAGCGCCTCCATGTGTGCGAGGAAAAGCAGCCGCCTTTCCTTATCCCCTTCACGCTGGCCATGAACGACATGAGACCTAAATGGCCTCATGCCATAGGTGTGAAGGACCCGATGAACTGTGGTTTTGCTGCAACCAACTACTCGAGCCGTCTGACGTTCGGAAGAGTGAGGATTTTCCCGTTGATACAGCAACACGTCCAAATCAAAGTTGAAGGAGCGTACAGCGGAAGGTCTTCCGGGTGGACGAGGAACGTCAACTCTGCCCGTGCGAACAAAACGGCGAACCGTTCGTAATATCGCCTGGTGGTGAACCAGCCGATTAAACACTTGCTGACAAGCGGCTGCAGTTTTTCGAGCATTTCCGTCGTGCGTGTAGTACAACCGCACCATCTCGGTCAGTTCGTTTTGGGTAAAACGCGGCATGATACGCACTCAAGAACGTTCACAGTGAGACTATTAACCGGATCAGTTGCTTCTCACGATTAAAGACAAAATAAATATGATAACGGGTACAGATCAACTTGGAGTTGAAGTCGTAACGTGAGCGGTTAGTGACGTCTCGTCACAAAGTGCAGCAGATAAGCAGTCCGAGAATCGAGAAATCCGAGTTGTTTACCTCTTGTGATTCAATCGTATTCAAACGCTTTTGGTACCATAACATTCATGATTTCTCAGAGTATCCTTCTGGGTGCAGGAACCAAGCCACTTTTTTCTTAAAAAAACGACCATGTTTCCGGCTGTTATTTCGGATTCATCAAGTTCAATAAAAAAACACCACGTAATTTATTTTTAAGGCCGCCTTAGCCGGTCCCAAACCCAGGTTGCGAAAGGGCGAGGGAAAATAAATCTACTGCCAAAGTTGATACTTCGGAAAAACTGTAATATTTCACCAAAAGACGTAGATTAAGCTTATAAAATCGAAAAAACTGAGCTAAATCTAAATACTGACAGCACCACGTGAATCAGCGCTGAAAAACAAAGTAAAGTCATGTGCCACACTTGGGGTTTACCATAATCCATGTTTTGCGCAATTTTGATGACTTTAGCAACTTTGAACGCTCCTGGCGCCCGTTTCGCGCAGTGGAAAAAAAAAGTTGTCGAAGTAAAATGTTCATGAAATTTGATGTAGAATGCGAATCTGCAATAAAAATGGGGGGGTTCCATTTGAAAAAACAAAGTTGGTGCGCGCAGCGCGCATTTGCGCGCATGCGCGACGCTTCAAACTGCAATTTTCGAATTCTTTGCAAAAAAATAAGGGGAGGTTACTTCGACAAGTTTTTTGATTTCTCCACAACCAACGAAATTAAAAGGGTGGTACGTTCATTAAGGACCACCCGGTATATATATATATATATATATACGTATGAAAAAGAGCAAACTTCAGGAATCGTTTCAGGTTGCCTCAAAACGGATTCCGATGGAAGAAAATTTCCGAAAATTTTTATTTAGAAAATTTCAAAGTCAATGCAATGGCTTCATTTTCTACGAAAATGTGCTATAAGGGACGACGATTTCTTGTTTTTGAAGCTCTGATACCAAGTTTCATAAGGTAAGGGTTGGAGATCAGATGTGGGTCAAGGGTCAGTTGAAGGTAGTTTGAGATTTATCCGTCAAACCGGACGTAGATTGTTCTGATTAGCGATAGATTCAGAGAACTGAGAACTGTTCCCTGTAGTGTTATCCGAGGCAGTAGGTACACTGGGACTGATTCTTTCCTAATATGCAATATATACACATCAAAAAAAGCAAGTTTCCCTATTTTTGAAAAAATCGAAAAAATGCTTTATTGACTAAAATATTTACATGGTTGGAAAGCTGCAGACCTGAACTATTTTTCCACGTAGTCGCCGAGTCGTTCCTGGCACTTTGCATACCGTGTAGCGAGATTTTGTAAGCCAACAGCATACCAGTTTCAGTCCAATCCGCGCAGCCACTCGTTGACGGCGCCCTCGACTTCTGCGTCACTGGAAAATCGCTGGCCTCCCAAAAAAGTTTTCAATGCCGGGAAAAGATGGTAATCACTCGGGGCGAGGTCTGGAGAGTATGGTGGATGGGGGAAAACGTCCCAATCAAATTTTCTGAGCAATTCCTGGGTCAAATTTGCGGAATGTGGCCTTGCGTTGCCACCTTGCACACACTTTTTTCATCTCTAAATCTTCTTTTAGGATTCGACCAACTACAGAGCGAGTTAATTCGTACTTGGGATGAACACAATTCACAATTTCATCAATTGTACGGCGTCTATCTTCATCAAGTGCTGCGCGAACGGACACAATCGCCTCCTCTCGAGTCAAACTCGACGGGCGTCCACTACGCTGCTCGTCATGCACCGAAACACGTCCTTCCTCAAAACTTTTTCGCCACTTTCGGACCATTTGGACCCTCATCGCATTGTCACCATATGCTTGACAAAGTCTACGATGAATTTCAATCGCGGTAACCCCCTCCTTGGTCAGGAATTTGATCACAGAACGCACTTCACAATCGGACGAAATCGCAAGGGGGGCATACATGTTTCTAACTGAATAGGTTATCATCAAACCTAGTTCCTGTACTCAGCTGAAGCTGTCGGCGAACATCCCTTGCTGTCGAATTCGGACTTTGCTTTTCAATAAGGACGAGAAAACGGTCTTCATTGGGTGTAGTTTTTCGGGGTCTTCCACTCTGAGGTCTATCATCAACAGAACCAGTAGCCAGAAATCTTTGCCAACATCTCACTACATCACTTTGCCCGATATTCAATCGTTGAGCGATTTGGCGTGAGGACATCCCTTCTTCGCTCAACGCGACGATCCGGTAACACTTCCCCGGCGACAAAACGTTTCGATCCATCATAAAGGTGCACATGGAGAGATTTACTGTGCGAACTCCCTGTACAAACTCCCAGTAATGACAATGAGCCCATTTCAACATTTTATCTCGTTTTTCAGGATTCACGATTGATCATATTCCGGTGTATCAATCTGAACTTCTTCAATTTTTTCCTTATGGCCTGACACTCATTACAAAGGTCAAAAGGCCCTGTCAGCAATAGCAAACCTGTTGGACGATATTCCAAGTGTTTTTATTACAATTTTTAGAAATGTGAGTTTTCAGTTTTTTGGTCCGTTTTCTAAGGATAAAAATGTTTAATGGAGAAAACTATTTACTGCAGGTTTTTTCTGGTTCTGCTGAAGGTGTACAGACCACTGAAGTGATTTGTTAATTTTTTGACATTTCATGTCTTTGCTATGGCACACAACCAAATTTTCGTTATGTCACGTTACGTTACGTAACGAAATATGCTCAATTTTGATGATTTCCGCTTACAACCGAGTCGTTGCTAGGGAAATGGTACTTCGTCGCTTTTTAACCCACAAAATTCGTTGACCATTCGTTCGAAAGCTCTCGATTTATCCAACCATAATACGTTAACTAATGCGAAGTGGGTGGCCAACACGCTGAGTTATGAGCATGGTTATATAAATAATTATTGTTTACACACAGGTGATCATTCTCAATAATTGATACTGTGAACATGATTGCAACCGCTTGTTAATTTCTGACGATTTCATTTGATTCATAGCAGGTGATCCGAATATTGCGAGAACGGTTTGATTTGTGAAGCAGTGGTTAAATCATTTTAATAGGTAATTTCTATACTTTACACTCTAGGATGCTGTAATTTCGTATGTAGCCTCTTTAGGACATTTACTTGACAATGCCCAGGGTCCGGATCAGATGAGTGGCTCTTAAAGCTAATTTCTATGCTTTACACTCTAGGAAGCTGTAATTTCGTATGTAGCCTCTTTAGGACATTTACTTGACGATGCCCAGGGTCTGGATCAGCTGAGTGGCTCTTAAAGCTTGCATACGAATCTGCAACACATACTCGTACGAGTCTTCAACTAAAGACGTGAAATGTCCCAATGTGTTGCAGACTCCTATGCAAGCGTTTTCTGTATATATCTGAAGAATATACCTACCGACCTTATTTCATTGGTTTTAGGCCCTGAAGAAGAAAACAAATTTTTTTACAATTTTTAGAAAAGTGAATTTTTCAGTTTTTTGCCGTTCTTAAGGAAAAAGTTTTTGTAAATAAAGAAAATTATCAAAAAAAAGTTTTTTCCATGTTTCTATTTAGTGATTAGATACACTTTTCAGAAATACAAGCCCCAAATTTTCCCCTTGCATATTTCAGAATGAATCAGGGTGATGCAAAACTTTTTTTGATGTGTGTACAATGCAATTATACTGTATGGAAAATGAAAAGATGTTTTTGTTTGCTGATGGCACAGCAATTACCAGTAATTGTTTGTTGTCAGAGAGTGGTTAGCTGTTTTTCGTAGATGCTAATAAAAAAATTTAAAAAAACGCTATTTTTTAAATATCAGCACCAATATTAGAACAGAAGTTAGCCTGTGAGGCCCCTCAGCTGATCAGTTCGCCTTCAAAACCTTGTCATTTTATTCTGCTCTATTTCAAATTTGATCGCCGAGATCGATTAGGAAAAAATTAGCCTCATTGGCTCTTCAGCTGATCACTGCGCCTCCGTACCTCGTAAGTGTTTTCTAGGTGTCTCAAAAGGAGCTCCATCTTGAATTTGGGCTATGCAAATAATTAAAACATATCAATTTACCGGCCGCTCTAATTTAAGTATATCGACACCGAGTTGGATACCCAACAACTGAAAATTTATGAGATAAAATAATCACCTACCTACACTTTACTAGTCCATCTAATAAGAGGAGACAAGAGTTATAACAAACTCTGAAGAGAAAAATTCCATTGGAATTAGATAAGCTGATACGATCGTCGTAGTTCATTTGGCGATTTTTACTATTAACCAGTTATCATTTGCTCCAATGTTGTTAATTTTTTATTTATATTTTTTTATTTTTTTTATTTTATTTTTTTTTTATTTATTTAGTTTATTTATTTTATTTCAAGTTTTTTTCTGGTAAAGTTCTAGCTTGGCTGGCGGAAGTCAATGAGTGGGGGGGGGATCTTCTTGGATATTTCTTTTCAAAGGTGGCATAAGCGATTTTACAATTTTCTAATCCCACCCGAACCATGGGCTGGACGGCGGGAGGGGGGGGTGAAAGTCCCTTTTAATGCTTAGGGAGAGCAAACGGTTTAACGGTTTGTCGTCTATACATCTCCAATACATTCTTCACAACAGTGTTGCACAAAGAATTGAGCGTGGAACTCGAATTTCCAACAATCTCTTCCAAGGCCAAAAACATGGGTGTTGTCGATTGCCTTTTACCCTCACTAAACCTTGTCCATTCTAACTTTATCTCGAACAGCATATTTTTGTCAAGTTTTCTTGAATATTTTTCATTTTAATTCAATTGAGTATTGAGGTTTATAATTTTGATACAACCATAGTAAGTTAGTTTGTTTGTTAAAGTTGTAGTTTCTCATAATTTTGTCAGCTTTTATGTTAATACTGCCTCATGGTGCCTTGAGCAGCTGCTCCTGGGCCGTTGTTTTGGCCTTTAACCCTTCAGTCGTGCAATATTATTTATGTATACGTATTGTAGTTCTATATCATTGAAATTACGAGTATTACCTCATTGGACTCGTTTTCGAGAATAAAGAATATTGTGAATTGAATTGAATCTGTATTCCCAGTTCTCCCTTTGCAATCACACAAGTACGATTCTGAAGTTAGTCCAATGCCTCAAAAATCAGCCTAAGTCCCCTCCCCCCTCCCCCCACAGTGCCCCTTCTCAGCCTTCAATCAACCATTATGTGAACGCCCATTCAAATTGTTAAGATTCAACACAGCTGATGAACTCTTGGAGGATGCGAAAGAAAATTTCAATGTTCTTCAACTACCAGTTAACCACTCACAGATGTTTCAGCTCGGTACTTGTTTACCTAATTAGTTTTCCTAGTAGTTTTCGCGTACGGTTGAAATGCAATCGTTGTTTGATTATGATCAGTGAGAAGTTAGATGAGGACTTCTTGCAGAATATGGTTCGTTTAAACAAAACCCCCACGTGGTATAATTAAGGACTCTAGGCGTCATAAATAACTAGATTTTCTACCTGACTAATGCATAATGTATTCAGACGGAATCTAATAAACGGATGAGGCGGCGTTGTAAGGCTCGTGTAATAAGGTAGAAAGAGGACATGAAAATGTTCACTCTTTCATTACAGGCACGAAAGTGATGAATGGGATAAGTTGACTCGGCTGTACATAGCTGATGTACTCCGGGGAAATTATTCTGCACTTTACCCTCTACCCCTCACCTTACCCCTTACGGGGCAGCTAACTCCCTTTTGCCAAGCAAGGGGTTATAAGTTGGAATTGTTTCACGTCCCATAACTCATTCCCTTGCTTGGGCCCGTTCTAACAAAAAGAACCAATTGGCTATCTTGTATAAAGGCTCTTCGGAATCAAAGAAATGGAAGAAGTTCCAAACTCCGAAGTTTTTATCTGAACGATAAACTCTTTGTAAATATTGTTATCACTGGAAAAATATATTCTTCACTATTGGAGAACTCACCGACATTTAGTGCCTAAACAGTATTTCTGCGATTCAAGTTGATCAAAAATTTTTAATGCACTATTTTTATAGGAATTTTTCGCTCCGATTTCGAATGTACCCCATGTTCCTATACTCAAAATGGACGATTCTGGGTTTTTTTTTTTTTTTTTTTTTCACAAAACAGTTTTTTGTATACACCCACCGCTCAGAACATTCTTTGTTGCACAGAAAATTTGTAGAGAATTTAGTTCTCCGTCGATTGAGTACCAAAAATGTAGAAAATATAGAGACGAGAAAAAAGTTACTTCAATTTAAATTTCGGAGAACTCATGTTTTCCCAAATTTTTACGTCCTAATGTTGGAAAACGATCCCAGGTAAATATTGTATCGATCATACAGCACATACGCATTATGACCCTTAAGAACATACGGTAATTGAGATGAGAAAACAAAATTCGAAGTTTAATTTTCTCTTTTTATTTATCAATGTTTTAACATTTAGATTATATTAGGCATTATTAATTTACTACTGAGATTAGGCAGATGAATCGCTGAATCCATTCAATGTACTTTCTGCAATTTGATTCAAACTATCAATTTCAAATGTCATGGTATATATATATATACTCGGCCCTTCGGGCCTCGCAAGGGGCCCCGCCCCTTGACCCCGCCAGGGGGGCTTCGCCCCCCTGGACCCCCTAATCTATACTCGACGCTTCGCGCCTCGCCGGATCTTTTCCCTTTTCTACTGTGTAGAAAACGAGGATAATTTGATATGCAATTCGTCTCACGAGAAAAAAAAATTTTTTTTTTCAGGCCTGGCCGGGATTCGAACCCACAACCTTCATCTCACGAGGGAAAAAAAAAAAAAAAATTTCAGGCCTGCCCGGGATTCGAACCCACGACCTCTCGCTTCCCATCTCGGGACAAAAAACGTTACACAAAAAAAGTGGACATTTTAAAAAAATTATTGGGGGTCGCCCTAAGAATTGCATAGCAATTAATATATATATACGTCAACACGGGAGTGAATCACAACTGGTAAAACATTGTAAATATCGCCTTGAAATCTACGACGACTGTATCAGCTCATATAATACCAGAATAATTCTCACGTCAATAAATCGAGTTTATAGTAATTTCTGTCACCTATATATGGACATGTGAAGCGTAGGTAGGTGATTTATACGAACTAAATCACTCGCGACGAAGTTGTGGAAACCCATTTCAAAACGGAAGTTAGTGAAAAACGTTGTCTATTTCCACGAAAAATAAAGAGTTACAATGTTATAACAATCTTTATTTTTCGTGGAAATAGACAACGTTTTTCACTAACTTCCGTTTTTTTTTTTTTTTTAAGGTGATTTATTTTACATCATTAATTTTCAGTTGGCGAGTCAACTCTTGTTAGATTCAGGAGGAGTGGCAAAGCGTAGCTGTTTCATTAAATTAAATTAGGTCCTCCTCGGAAGGCGTTTACGCCTATGCAGTTACATTTAGATAGCCTATAATAGATTCCGTTTAATGATTATAGACGAAAATGACCATCTACGACAATCTACATCTACAATATAATTACAAAGAATGGAAAGGCTCTGATCGGCTGTGGGGCTCAGAGACTTATTTCTGTCCTGATCGACCTACGGTGCTGCAATTGGGAATAGAGCACCATTGGAACGCCTTGAAAGCAATGTTAC
Organism: Adelphocoris suturalis; assembly: GCA_030762985.1. Lineage (NCBI taxonomy): Eukaryota > Metazoa > Arthropoda > Insecta > Hemiptera > Miridae > Adelphocoris > Adelphocoris suturalis. Next base: position 89,465,504 of record CM061042.1, read on the forward strand.
TAAATACGGAAGACAATCAGCTGAGGGTCCTCTGAGGCTGATTTATTTCCTAATCAACCTCCTGAAATATATCAATCGTAATTAAAGATTTCATGTGAAAAAAAAAAAAAAAAAACATCATTTCAAATCATTATAAAGTGTATGTAATCCTTCCATAACACCACACATACATTTGCCGAAGTTGGTTGAGGTGAGTGGGTCAAGCCAAAGGGCTTCGTGAGCCCGTACGTCGGCGTCGGGAGGTACATTGGCCGAGAAGAATGAGAAGAAAGGGGTGAGAGATATATTTAATTAAACAAATTAAACACAAGGGAAGTGAAGAGGACGAGAAGTCAAGAATTAAGTTTCTACCCAAGATATCTCTGACCTCCCTTTTAGTGAAATACTGCAAATGAAAATGTTATTTACACAACAAGAAGTCTGGAGTGCTCTCTCCTAATTTATAATCCACTAACCCGGGGGCCAGTGTGGGAGCTACTCAGCTCGCAAATACGTGAAAATGACGGAAGCGCTATTCTGCGTCACTAGGACTTTTTTTAATCAACGTGTATGAAATGGACGCACGATTATCACGTAATGCACCAAATTGTATGTCATTACACTAGAAATTGGAGAAAAAATACACTCACTCAAGTTAATATTCAATCAAATCAACAGGCGATTTAAGAGTTGATGACCACATGCTTCACTGGATACTATTTACTGTGGATTGTAGCGCACGCCACACCGTATTGGTTGGAAAAACGTCTAATCTTGCAGCATGAAATGCGATTTTTTCGGTAACCTATTTGCCAAAAAATGACACACGAAACCGTTACGAAAACTGTCTGATCATTTCCACATACAACGACACCGTTGTTACGTACGTTCACTTTCTACTCTCTTTAACCCACAAAATCGTTTACCAGTCGCTGGAAAGCTCCCGATTTAACTAAAATTATCCTATTCACTATTCCTCTGTGACTTACGACTATAGCAGAGCCATGGTAATAACAGTTCTCATGTTTTGTTGACAAACTATTGATCGTAAGTGTACAAGCATCCAGTATATATCTGTTGGAATTTAAGTGATTGAGTTAATTTCTTCGTTATTCAACTTATGAAGCTAAAAGTTAATTTCTTCGTTATTCAACTTATGAAGCTAAAATTTGGAATGGAAAACCCCTGGGACGTCTAGAAACGAATCATGAAGTCTAGAGCCCCTAAGAAAATCTGAGTGAGACCCAGAGCACATTTCTTTGCTATTCAATCTATGAAGCTGAAATTTGAAAAGGAGAAACCTAGAGACGTCTAGAAACAAATCATAAAGTCTAGAGGAAATAGAACTTTAGTTTACACCTCTCGATCTATCACGCATTTCTTTCGTACTTGTTCTTCTATTCATTTCGTAGTTTTATATATAATCTTCTTTATAGGTATATAATTCCGAACGGTCTTTGAAATTGTGAAGAACTTCAAGGTCCGATTTTAGTGTTAGACTGCTCATTCGAGTCAGCACGGCCCCAAGTTTGTTGCAAAAGTGTCGCCGTTTGTCTCTCTTGATCGTGTTCTAGGCGGTCCTTATCAACGAGAGTAGTTTATTAGGCTGTGGCGGTAACAACAGTTGCCATCAATTCATGGTAAGTAAGAAACGTAGTGAAGTTACCAACATCTAGGAGAGTTATTTCTGAACGAAGAAATTGAAACTAAAGAACTTAGCGGACTTTATATATAATTTCGAACGGTCTTTGTATATAATTCCGAATCGGCACGGCCCCAAGTTTGTTGCAAAAGTGTCGGTAAGTAAGAAACGTATTGATGGGGTCTTTTCTGATCAGCTGAGTGAGCTAAATTAAATTCTTTCCTGTTCACTGTAGGAAGTTGAAATTTGATAGGGAGACTCTCTGTTTATTAGGCTGTGGCAGTAACAACAGTTGCCACGGTAAGTAAGAAACGTAGTGTAGTTACTAACATCTAGGAGAGTTATTTCTGAACGATCTTTGAAATTGTGAAGAACTTCGCTAACCGATTTCAGTGTTAGACGGCCCCATCAGGACATCAGGACGAAGACAGCTGTAGCATCTCCTACACACAACTCTACACCATATCGACATCTACGAGTACTACCGATCAAGATACAATCAACGACATAAAGAAGGAGATAGAAGACACGGACGCGCAGATTCACACGCTTACAAAGAAACGAAGAAGACTCGAGATAGAACTACACCATCATCTCACCATGCCCAAATTCTGAATTCCCCGATTCAGCTTTTTGTTTAGTCCCATAGTGGCGAGGACCACCTCCACTGGTGATATTTATTTTATTACATTACTTACATTTTGATCGGTATTTCCTCTTTTTTTAATCATTTAATAACATCGCCTTAGCTTTTCACCAGGTCACATAACGCCGCAAATAGGTAGGACTTATATCGTTACTATAATGTGCTGAGTTCATGTAAGGTACTACTGTTATACGGACTAGATTAGGGCTTTCCAAGCCCCAACAGGCCTCTAGTTGTGTTATAAATGGATATAGTAAACAATGCCACTTGTTTTGTTGTCACTTGGTTGAGAAATCAATCTTGGTTATAGTAATAGTAGACGCGCATCATAACAGAAAATTATCTACCTTCGTACTCTGTTCTAATTTCGATTAGTGTTGAAATATTAGCTTCTCCAAGTCAAGGTTTCAACGTATGGCCTAGTCTCCAGCTAGAGTTCTTAATCCATTCGGCTTTGCCTTCGATAATGGTTGATTGCATTTCCGGTAAATAACTCGGAAATGCTTCATAGGCATATTAATATATTTTATTATGTCAATTAATAATATTTATTTATTCCGCAGATTAGTTGATCTACCTTCAGAGTCGGATACTGCAACGCATCTCCACATCTGCAGCATCTGGAAGATCAGGTGATTTTTATGTCTTCACTTGTCAAGGCCTCAATTCTTCCGTTCGTCTCCTTCTACGCTCAGGATCTTCTCTGAATCAAGTTTATTGACTTTATCTGTTCGCCATATACTTTCAAGTTAATTTACGTTCATTTGTTTGTTCAAGTTTTCGACATAAACCTCCAACAGAACAAGGTATGCGTTTACTTTATTACTAACATTAACTTCCCTGTTGCTATACGAATGTTACCTCAAACTACACGCTCCATTATTGAAACTACTACATCCGGACAATTAGTAAAACATGTATGTCCTAGTTTTAAATTTATTTACATTAACGAATTAGCGGGAAGAAACCAAGTTCCATGTTTTAGCATTTTAGCCGTAGGCTCAAAGCGGAAAGCAACCGGGGGATCCAGAGGGGCGAAGTCTTTTCTTTTTTTCATGCTTGGGTTGTCCTCCACCTCCCTGGGTCAACTCCAATAGGTCGTCCCTCTTGTATACAACCTAGCTTCTGAGGGACGTCCTAGAAATTACACGTAAACTTTACTAGTCCTTCTATATTTAACAAGTGCTTACCTGCCAACTGAAAATCAATATGAGGTGATCACCCTACCTACGCTTCACAAGTCCAATAGAATACATAGGTTATGAGGAACTAGATTTCATGAAGTCAGAATTCCAATGGAATTATACAAGCCGATACAATCGCTGTAGTTTTTAGGGCGATTTTTGCTATGTTTTAACAATTGCGATTCACTTCCGTGTTTATGTCCTTTTTCTCGTCAATGTTTTAGCCCTCAGAAAGAGTAAACGAATGAACGTACAACGACCGGGGTGGTTTCATTCAGTTATTTCGGTAAATATCTATAAATGAAACCCAAAAAATACTAGTGTTACATTAAAAGTTTTCATCTTTTAGATTTTGTTTCCAAGACTACCTATTTTCGGTCTCCAAAATCAAAATTTCCACTCTCATTTTACGCTTTAGACCATTCTGAACAACTTTATCATCCGATTTCGATTAAATTGTCAGAGAATGCGTGGGTTATGGTGTAGATGGTACCTTATTAGTTTCATTGTTGCCAAATCAAAGCTTCATTCTGTGCAAGCGCAAACGTAAATTCCATCATGTTCCATCTTTTCATTCTCTAGTCGTTCGAGTTCGCTTAAATTTGGATGATAGTTGGAAGAAAATAGGTAAACGAGGAAGCTATGTGACACACCCAACTTGGCAGTCGTTTTTTAATATTTCAGCCCCTTGATTCTACTCTCTAGGGTTGATCAAACATGGAGCCGATGTTACTGGCGCATCCCGGTCGAAATATGATTTTTTAGCCAAATTCCATAAAGTTTGATACACGTGTCTCAGAGAAAAGCATTGGACAACGTACTTGCGTATGGCGGGTGGGCGGATTTTTTATTCAATTTTTTGATGTTACCCATCTTGAAACGTAAACCACCGATTTCGAGTTGGGGGGGGGGTTATAAAAAGTGTCTTGGTCAATTACAGTGGTTCGTGATTGACTACGTTTCAAGATGCGTAGAATCCATGAATAGATTTCAAAAAATCCTTCCGTCATTTAAGTCTTAAATAATCATAATTCGAGTCTCGAAAACTTTTCAGGTAGCAAAATTATGATATTTTGGTTCTCGTCGATAGGCATTAGAGAGTTGTTGTTCTTCTCGTATTCGTATTTTTCGTGAACACGAAAACAAGCGTGAGCGAGCACGATGAATACTAACCTTTTCGATTTTCGCGTTTAATATTACTATTTTCGCTGCGGATGGGCTGGTTGGTAGCGTTATAGGTGTTGGTGTAGGTGTTATATTTTATTCCATTAATTTTCAGTTGTTAGGTTGGTATCTACTTGAATGTATTGATGAATTGCATTAATTTTTTCTCTGTAGATGTCTATATCTATGGAGGCATATTGATGAAAAGGTTTTCCATATACGCCCGACCACCACGTAATCACATTACGCAAATCGTTTATGAAAATGCGTTGCGTTAAGGGGTCCGTGGAGCTGATTCCTTTCTAAATCAACCAACGGAGCTCCTTTGTGGTATTTAGAATATGTTTTCACTGCACGTAGGCGCGCTAATCTGCTGAGGGTCCCTGAGCCTAAATTGTTTCTTAGTCGACTTAGGGTGCTGAACCCTGGAATGGAGCTTCTTTGGGACGTCTACAATAAAATTACAAAGTTTGGAGGGGCTCTGATGAGCTGTAAGACCTCTGAGGCTAATTTCTCTCTTTTTCTTCCCACCGTTTTTACCACGGAGTACTCCCGCCGAGATGCCCAATTCGAGTAACTCCGTGGCGCTTTTCCCGCACCACACCTCGTGCCATGATGCATGGTCGCGTCGTTGCCATGACCTTGATGTTATTGGTCGTCATTCATTTCAGCTCGGAAATCGCTTACTGCAGGTTATTTCTGTCATACTTCTCTGCTCCATGTCCACGGTGCCACTGACAACCTGACATCCAGGATTATGGCAGACCCACCGGGCTTGACGGCAATGATATCCGGCTTCTTGTCCCGGTCACTCGGCATGTGGTATAGTCTCTCCCTGTCGATATCCCGACCGCTGGATGACAAAGCGCTTGCTATCTGCATCGTGAGTACGAATGTGGCCATCGTGAGTACGAAGCCTTGCCAAGAACATTCAGCAGAGCGAACTTCACAATCTAACTCAAGCATCCTCCCCGCATTAAGCCTACTAAATAATAAACCATAGGTTAGCTTTGGCAGTAAGTACCTACGTCCTAAGGAGGCGTAACTCCTTCTGTGGCTCCAATAGAGCTTTTTTCGAAGCTTATTTAGTACTAGCCGCTCCGGCTCGCTACGCTCGCCTCCACGTCCAGCCGGGGGCAAGCCCCCCGGACCCCCCATTCAATTGCTCGCTTCGCTCGCAAAGTGTGGCATGTAGGGAATATTGCTCGCTTCGCTCGCAAAGTGTGGCATGTAGGGAATGTTGCTCGCTTCGCTCGCAAACGATAGATCCCTAAGGGTAGGTTTAACTTCTGTAAGGGATGCTGCTCGCTTCGCTCGCTTGAGGAAGTTATACTGCCCACCCAACTTGGCAGACGTTTTTTTCTGTTGGAAATTCTTACAAACAAATTAAATCTTATAAAACTACGTGGAACCATAAAAAGATTATTCGGGGATGTTGCTCGCTTCGCTCGCAAGGTATTGCTGTATATTTGTAGGAAAAAATCCGAATTTATTCTGTTGAAATGGCTCTCGATTCGCTCGCTAACGGTAGATCTCTAAGGGTAGGTTTAACTTCTGTAGGGGATGCTGCTCGCTTCGCTCGCTTGAGGAAGTTATACTGCCCACCCAACTTGGCAGAGGTTTTTTTTCTGTTGGAAATTAGTATCAAACGCGGCACATTATGTGGAACCACGAAAAGTATAGTTATAAGAACACTTCAGTACTAACAGTACAGTCAGATGTTGAATGTTTGTAAGTATTTATTTCGCAAAGTGTGGTATGTAGGGAATGTTGCTCGCTTCGCTCTCAAAGTGTGGCTGTATACATGCGATGTATTTCAATTGAAACATGTAGGGGATGTTGCTCGCTTCGCTCGCAAACGGTAGATCTCTAAGGATAGGTTTAACTTCTGTAGGGGATGATGCTCGCTTCGCTCGCTTGAGGAAGTTATACTGCCCACCCAACTTGGCAGACGTTTTTTTTCTGTTGGAAATGACTATCAAACGCGGCACATTATGTGGAACCACGAAACGTATAGTTATAAGAACACTTCAGTACTAACAGTACAGTCAGATGTTAAATGTTTGTAAGTATTTATTTTCCAGTTCTATTTTTCTGAAGGTAGGCCATTAATAGGTACCTGCTCGCAACCCGTTCCCGTCAGGTAGGAAGTTATTCCTAAGCAACGTTGTGTAACGGCGGCCCGTGGTCGATTAATTTCTGATGTTAAACGATAGATAGATCCCTAAGGGTAGGTTTAACTTCTGTAAGGGATGCTGCTCGCTTCGCTCGATTGAGGAAGTTATACTGCCCACCCAACTTGGCAGACGTTTTTTTCTGTTGGAAATTCTTACAAACAAATTAAATCTTATGAAACTACGTGGAACCACAAAAAGTTTATTCGGGGATGTTGCTCGCTTCGCTCGCAAGGTATTGCTGTATATTTGTAGGAAAAAATCCGAATTTATTCTGTTGACATGGCTCTCGCTTCGCTCGCAAAGTGTGGCATGTAGGGCATGTTGCTCGCTTTGCTCGCAAACGGTAGATCCCTAAGGGTAGGTTTAACGTGTGTAGGGGATGTTGCTCGCTTCGCTCGCAAACGGTAGATCTCTAAGGGTAGGTTTAACTTCTGTAGGGGATGCTGCTCGCTTCGCTCGCTTGAGGAAGTTATACTGCCCACCCAACTTGACAGACGTTTTTTTCTGTTGGAAATTCTTACAAACAAATTAAATCTTATAAAACTACGTGGAACCACAAAAAGATTATTCGGGGATGTTGCTCGCTTCGCTCGCAAGGTATACCTGTATATAGGTAGGAAAAAACCCGTATTTATTCTTTTGAAATAGGCCTGCAGGTAACATTGTGAAATACCTGACAAACCCCTTGACGTCTTCGTAGAGCCTTCTCGCGAACACGGCAAAATTAATTTCTGATGTTAAACGCTTCTTCTCGCTTCCGCTCACGATTTGACCGACTTAACGTCACTTTTTTCGATATCCGATTTCGGATTCAGATTCGGCGGACCCAAAGCTGTATTTCGCCCGCGAAAACCGTTCCGAAAAACGTACCTTTATGGGGTATATTTTAATCGGAAAAAACCAAGTTTTTCGGCGGACTTTTCGAGAAAACGGGTCCGTACTCTCGCATTTTTTTGACGCATTTTCCGATACTTTTTTCGCGATCCGATCGCGCCGTCGTCTTCCTCGTAGGAAAACCTACGAAACCCGTATTTTTCCGGAATTGTCAACGGCCGTTTAGAGGGGTAGGGGAAGCGGGGAAGTGGAAAAAGCGCACATTAATTATTACTTCGACCCCCCTCCCGCCCTACGGCCCATGGTTCGGGTGGGATTAGAAAATTTTAAATTCGCTTATACACCCTATCGGAAAATCAAAAAAAGATCCCCCCACTCGTAGACTCCCCCCACTCAGCCGTTTGGCCGTGCATAGACACGACAGACAGAGCGACAGACAGACGGAGTTTCATTCTTATAAATAACTAGCCGCTCCGGCTCGCTACGCTCGCCTCCACGTCCAGCCGGGGGGCAAGCCCCCCGGACCCCCCATTAAGTTGCTCGCTTCGCTCGCAACGTGTGGCATGTAGGGAATATTGCTCGCTTCGCTCGCAAAGTCTGGCATGTAGGATATGTTGCTCGCTTCGCTCGCAAAGTCTGGCATGTAGAAAATGTTGCTCGCTTCGCTCGCAAAGTATGGCATCTGATCTGTGATATATTTTTGTACAATCTAGTCATGGTTTTATTTCACTTTGGCGACTATATATAGTAACATATATTTAGTTACTAGCCGCTCCGGCTCGCTACGCTCGCCTCCACGTCCAGCCGGGGGCCAAGCCGCTCGCAACGTGTGGCATGTAGGGAATATTGCTCGCTTCGCTCGCAAAGTCTGGAATGTAGGATATGTTGCTCGCTTCGCTCGCAAAGTCTGGCATGTAGAAAATGTTGCTCGCTTCGCTCGCAAAGTATGGCATTTAGGGGATGTTGCTCGGTTCGCTCGCAAACGGTAGATCTCTAAGGGTAGGTTTAACTTCTGTAGGGGATGCTGCTCGCTTCGCTCGAAAACGGTAGATCTCTAAGGGTAGGTTTAACTTCTGTAGGGGATGCTGCTCGCTTCGCTCGCTTGAGGAAGTTATACTGCCCACCCAACTTGGCAGACGTTTTTTTCAGTTGGGAATTATTACAAACAAATTAAATCTTATAAAACTACGTGGAACCACGAAAAGTTTATTCGGGGATGTTGCTCGCTTCGCTCGCAAGGTATACCTGTATATGTGTAGGACAAAGTCCGTATTTATTATTTGAAATGGCTCTCGCTTCGCTCGCAAGGTAGGTACCTATGTAGGCATACCTGCTCGCCTCGCAATGTTGTGACATCGAACCCTTCACGTCAATTCTTGAGCCTTCTCTCGTCCACGGCAGAATCATTTTAATCGCTTTGCTCGCTTCTGCTCGCAATTTGACCGAGTTCTCGTCACTTTTTTCGATATCCGATTTCGGATTCAGATTCGGCGGACCCAAAGCTGTATTTCGCCCGCGAAAACCGTTCCGATAAACGTACCTTTATGGGGTATATTTTAATCGGAAAAAACCAAGTTTTTCGGCGGACTTTTCGAGAAAACGGGTCCGTACTCTCGCATTTTTTTGACGCATTTCCCGATACTTTTTTCGCGATCCGATCGCGCCGTCGTCTTCCTCGTAGGAAAACCTACGAAACCGGTATTTTTCCGGAATTTTCGACGGCCGTTTAGAGGGGTAGGGGAAGCGGGGAAGTCCAAAAAGCGCACATTAATTCTTACTTCGACCCCCCTCCCGCCCTACGGCCCATGGTTCGGCTGGGATTAGAAAATTTTAAATTTGCTCGCTCCCCCTATCGGAAAATCCCAAGAAGATCCCCCCACTCGTATACTCCCCCCACTCAGCCGTTTGGCCGTGCATAGACACGACAGACAGACGGAGTTTCATTCTTATTAATAGTACTAGCCGCTCCGGCTCGCTACGCTCGCCTCCACGTCCAGCCGGGGGGCAAGCAGGGCATGTAGGGAATGTTGCTCGCTTCGCTCGCAAAGTGTGGCATGTAAGGGATGCACATCCCTAAGGTTGAGTAGGGCATGTTGCTCGCTTCGCTCGCAAACAAAAGCCCTGGCACCCCTCCCTCATGTTGCTCGCTTCGCTCGCAAGGTGTGTCTGTACACATGCGGTGTATTACAATTGAAACATGTAGAGGAAGTTGCTCGCTTCGCTCGCAAACGGTAGGTCCCTAAGGGCAGGGTTAATTCTGTAGGGGATGTTGCTCGCTTCGCTCGCAAACGGTAGATCTCTAAGGGTAGGTTTAACTTCTGTAGCGGATGCTGCTCGCTTCGCTCGCTTGAGGAAGTTATACTGCCCACCCAACTTGGCAGACGTTTTTTTCTGTTGGAAATTCTTACAAACAAATTAAATCTTATAAAACTACGTGGAACCACAAAAAGTTTATTAGGGAATGCTGCTCGCTTCGCTCGCTTGAGGAAGTTATACTGCCCACCCAACTTGGCAGACGTTTTTTTTTTTTTTTTTTTTTTTTGTTGGAAATTCTTACAAACAAATTAAATCTTATAAAACTACGTGGAACCACAAAAAGTTTATTAGGGAATGCTGCTCGCTTCGCTCGCTCGAGGAAGTTATACTGCCCACCCAACTTGGCAGACGTTTTTTTCTGTTGGAAATTCTTACAAACAAATTAAATCTTATAAAACTACGTGGAACCACGAAAAGTTTATTAGGGAATGTTGCTCGCTTTGCTCACAAACGGTAGAAAATCTTATGAAACTACGTGGAACCACGAAAAGTTTATTAGGGAATTTTGCTCGCTTCGCTCGCAAACGGTAGATCTCTAAGAGTAGGTTTAACTTCTGTAGGGGATGCTGCTCGCTTCGCTCGCTTGAGGAAGTTATACTGCCCTACTTGGCAGACGTTTTTTTCTGTTGGAAATTCTTACAAACAAATTAAATCTTATAAAACTACGTGGAACCACAAAAAAGTTTATTTGGGGATGTTGCTCGCTTTGCTCGCAAGGTATACCTGTGTAGCAAAAAACCGGTATTTATTACGTTGAAATGAGTCATCGACTCCCTTCAAGACAACTGCGTAGGCTAAGTGCGTCGAACCATTGTGAAACGGGCGCCCGGGTCGATCAATTTCTCATATTAAACGGTTCCCCTCGCTTCCGTTCGCAATTTGACTGACTGCCCGTCACTTTTTTCGATATCCGATTTCGGATTCAGATTCGGTGGACCCAAAGCTGTATTTCGCCCGCGAAAACCGTTCCGATAAACGTACCTTTATGGGGTATATTTTAATCGGAAAAAACCAAGTTTTTCGGCGGACTTTTCGAGAAAACGGGTCCGTACTCTCGCATTTTTTTGACGCATTTTCCGATACTTTTTTCGCGATCCGATCGCGCCGTCGTCTTCCTCGTAGGAAAACCTACGAAACCGGTATTTTTCCGGAATTTTCGACGGCCGTTTAGAGGGGTAGGGAAGCGGGGAAGTCCAAAAAGCGCACATTAATTCTTACTTCGACCCCCCTCCCGCCCTACGGCCCATGGTTCGGGTGGGATTAAACAATTTTAAATTCGCTCGCTCCCACTTTTGGAAAATCCCAAGAAGATCCCCCCACTCGTAAATCCGGCCCACTCAGCCGTTTGGCCGTGCATAGACACGACAGACAAACGGAGTTTCATTCTTATAAATAGTATAGATAGAGATAGAGATAGAGATAGAGATTACTTCGGGGTGGTTCCCTTTTTTTAGACCATTTTGGCTCTTCATCTCTCTATGTCTTCTTTATTCCTAGAATCTATCCTGCTCCTTGGCTTTTAGGTCGGCAAAAATGTATGTTGCTACAGCGTCCCAGTCAATAGAGCCTTGGTGACACTAGCTAGTCACGACTGAAAGCATTAGAAGATCAAACTTAATCTTCGAAATGTTGGAATTTTCTCTTTTTTCTTTATATTTCTCCATAATTATATATTATATATTTGAAATTTTTAGAACGAGAAGTTGGGAATTTAAGTCCACAGAGTAGGGAAATTGCTTCACCATCCCCCCACCCCCAAAAAGAGGCTTGGTTGCGTAGAAGGGCTACCTAATGCAGAAATAATAAATCTTTGTGTAATATTTTGCAGCGTTTACGTCTCAGAGACCCAACGATCAATAATTGCGAGTCTTTAGGTCTGTTTCACACGTATACGGTTTGATTCGGTTCTCTGTCCCTATTCGATTCGTTTCCTGCCGCCGTTCGTTCGTTCACATGCATGAGGTTCCTATCAGGTTCGCATTCGTTCAGCGATTGGATTTCCGAAAGTTCAGTCCACAATGGAGAGAAGTAGGATTATAGCCATGTTGTTTCTCCACAGAAGAATGAAGAAAAAAGAAGATATACCAGAATTCATTGGGAGCATCCTCTAATCAGCAGACGAATGGAGTTTGGAGTGTTTTACACCATTTTGCCTAGGTTGAGGGAAAATGAAGATACATTTTTCTTCCTTCAAAATTCTCTTTGAGTTCAATAAAAACATCTTTCCGCGCCTGCGTCTTGAATTTATCTTTATATTTTTCCTGGGTTTTTTCCTATAGCACTGGTCTCCCATGCACTTCAGCGTTTGGTCTACGATGCACTGCTGTGATCAATTGATCCGTATCCACTTCATTCAAAACACATAATTTTTGATTAAAAAAAACAACACGACACACGACAGTTGTTTCGTTCTGAACAAGGAAACCGAAACTAAACCTCATCTGAACCTTGCAAGTGTGAATGTGCGGTGGACTTTGTGTACCTTGGACTCGAGTACGCTCCGAACTGAAACCGAAAGGAACCGATTCGTCTCGAGGGGGCGTTCTGTTAGGTTCCTGTTCGGCCAGAATACGCACCGAATGAATCGGTTCACACGCATTCGACACTGCCAAAAACGAATCGAATAGGGGTCACCTGATAGCGAAAATACCAATGACCTTGAATATAAAAAGATTATATTCAACCAATTCGAATAATCAATTCTATAGTATATAATTCATTCTGCATAATATTATTAAGTAGAAAGAAGTTCATTTTATTAAGCAGTTTTTAACATTTAGGTATCACGTTGAATCGTGAAATCAGTAGATAAAAAACAGTTTTTTCACAAATTCACATTGCGTAAGTAGATTTTCTCTGTTTGTACAGAGATAGGAAAAGGCGATAAAAAGTGGAGTCTGGTGGTGGGGAATGTTTACGTTTATAGGTTCAAAACTAAGTTCACAGATAATTGGCTTAGCATCCCCCTTCTTTGCCTATCAAAGGTAGAGTTCATTATAGAGCATGTTTATTCATGAATCTTTTACGGTTATTCAAATATCCAACTGGGACGACTTGACAAAATAAACACCGAGCGAGAGTTCAACTGCTGAACGCGAATTAGTTGGGAGGAAACTTTAACTTCAAGTGACCAAATTAATTGGCAGGCTCGCCTTTACCTGGATGTTTCTAAAGGCAGGGTTCTCCACAATAAGCGGCAGTTGATTATATTCAGCCGACCTGGCTTGATTCTGAAAATTGCCACAGTCTTCCGAGTTCAAAGTTTCAACGGGATTGGGGGCTTGGCCTAACTTCGTTTCTCTCCTCACAAAAATGGTTTCAAATTTCCCATCGCAGACTTAGTAGAATCAATTCTTCCTGACGTCATTAGAAACCAGGATCCATTTAGTCTCGAGGGAAACGCTTTTGAAGCTAGGTGGAAATCGTAAAATGTTTTTTTAATCGAAAGGTGATGGTAGGGAGGGAGAGGGAGGATAATTATATTTCCGTAGAGTCAGATGGTGTGAAGTCGGAACGGTTCAGAAAGGGAAGAAAGGGAAAAGTTCCATACATGTAGCACGACATATGAGCCAAACATCGTAATTTCACACAGTTCTTTTCTCTTTTTAGCGAATTTTCATAGAAAGTGCAGCTATTGCAATGGTATCAAAAATATTATAATGAAAGATTTCAAAACATTTCCACAAATCAATTTCATAACAGTTTCATGGAATTCCGATTCCCTACCTAGAATTCATCTTCCAGCAAAATCTATAGGGTCTATGATCCTACTTACTCCAAATTTGATTTTGAAATTTTCAAAAATCATGGTTTTTATTCTTTAAAAACCGTTTGGAGTATTAATTTGAATGTTCCACGCTGAACAAAATAAGACGCATCTCCTAACGTTAAAAGTTCTCGAAATATGACGACGGTTTTGTAACCTTTATATCCAATCAAAATTTGTAATTGCGTCATGATAGATACTTATCTACCTTACCTACGTAGTTTCCAGTGAAGAACCCATTTTTTCGACCCGTTTGTACTCACAACAGACAAAAAGTCCGGTTCCCGACTGAATTGTTTTCCCGATTTTCCATTTTTTTAAACAATTTTTGGATTACCATTTCTAATATACCTAAAGAACCTTCGTAAACAGCAAAGAAAAATATTTTAAGCCCCCCCTTTACAAATTGTTATTTCAAGGTAGATAGAATCCGAAAATCGAATATCCATCCGCCGTCCGGTGCGCCGTCCGTAAAATCTTTTCTCCAAAACCACTGGATCAAACTTAATGAAATTTAGATCAAAAATCATACTTCGGCCCAGGGAGTGCTAGTAAAATTAGCCTCTTCGATCAATACTAAAGAGTAGATTTTGAGAGAGAAATATTTAAAAAATCAAGGTCTCGAACACTTAGGGTTCAATTTCTCAAAACATTTCTCCGAGTTAAAAGTTATCCCGTTTAAATACACTTTCCTCATTTTTTTACCACATTTTTGAGTTCCTCAAATGTCTTTGAGAACAAATGATTTTCATATTCACCATTCAGACTCATTTATTAAAAAATAAACATTAATTCCTTCAGTTATCAGGAATTTAAAAATGCTTTAAAATTAGCAAATCCTTCAAAATTATCTTAAAAGATCATCAACTTTCAAAAAACTCCATCACCTATTGCTATTCTTAACGGTACATTCAATTTTAATATTACTTTTCTAAACAGGGGAGAAAATTGTGTTTTGATGTTGACAAACGTTCAATGTTTCAATGTTCAATGAATTCGTGAGTTTTCTTGAAAATGACTCTATATGAATCTACGAGTTTGAGGTCTGTTTCTAAGTATTTTTTCACACTAAATCGAAGGGCAACACTTGCGGATCTCTCCCGATTCCGATATAGGTAACCGTGTTTTACGCTTTAATTATTAAATATTTTTAACCCGAAAATAGATCAAATTGACTTATTTTACAAACAAAGTAAAAATTGTGAGTTGAAGTGCAAAACTCAGTTGTAACGGAATTGGAGAGATTGTTGTTGATGTACGAAGCTTTCTTCTTAGGTGCAGTTAGGTCACAGTTTTGCCGGCATTCTGTTGGTATCTCTGGTTAGTACCGTCGCACGTCTTTCGGGTATGACGTTTTGCAAAGTGCGTTGGAACGTCAAACTCGGAAAACCTCCTTTGATTCTATTCCTGTGTGAGTGTAAGCAATTATATAATATATAATATAAGTGACACTGTTGAGATTCCGTATCAGGTGAAAAGACTTGTACGAAGTCCTACATTTCTGACATTTGGATGTTTCACCCACTTGCCATGGGGTTGTTCCGTCTATACGTCCCACAGATTTATAATATTGTTCAAAACGACCACGAAATTAACAGGAAAATTTTATATTGTTACCATTAATAATAAGCTATATTTGATCACAAATATTTGGAAGTGGTGATTCTTAATATAAACTAATTTCTTTCTTATTAACATTTTGTAAAAACGCGACTGAGTACATAGTTTGAAACCTTGATGCTAAAATTTTTATTTCAATGTTAACGAGAAACATTTTGGTGAGTGCTGATAACATTTACTCGACCTTGCTCAGCGTTCGGGTTGATCCGCAAGAGCTGGAAATGAAACTTCTCTGACGAATGAGAAGCTTTGTAGGAAGTGATGCTGTGATTCTCATTTTTCTCCTTGAATTTATTAATATCAAGGCGCGATTTATTGTTACGAGTTGAAGTGTTCCCGTCGTGACGGCGAGGGGCAAAGGTTTGCGTATAGCCTGGGAAGAGTTGGAATTAGGAAGGAAGAGTAATCGGATGACTACAGATTTAATTAAACGTCTCCTGAACAGCACCAACTTCCGCAGAGCTGCCCCCCCCCCCCCCCCCCCCCTTCTTCTGACTATTCAGAGCTAACAAAAAACCCTCTTACAAAAAAGAAAAGTTTAAATAAGAAATGAGCGTCAACACTTTCAGCACGAAGGAGTTGGAAATAGGTGATTTTAAAATACAGGAGAAAGAGAATCCAAAACTCAACATAGATACCAAACACCTCTGCGGTCACGTTCTTCCCCCCTTCAATAAATCTGAATTCATAATACTATTGTTAATACTAATTAAAATAAAAATATAAGCTACAGTTTTGGTGTTTTTATTTTCCACAAGCTGGTTCACCCGTGCGTTGCACATGTTGCCTTGAATATACGCAACCCCCCCCCATTTCGACGAATTTTTCTCATCAAGTTAAAGGCCTCTTATGGCCTGGACGGCGGGCGGACATTGCAGTTTTGGATTCTACGCTCCTTGAAACGTAAAGTGACAAAGTTTGAGAGAAAAGAATTTTTTTTCCTATACGATTACAAAGGAAATAATGAACCAAAGCGTAAAATACGTGGTCCTGGGGATGTAAAGGACACACTCTCCTCTTCGGTCCAGTCGTTCTGAAGTATATACTTGACACACACTCACACACACACACCCAGACATACAGACACAGATATACATTCATATTTATATATACTAATTATTATTATTATTATTTATTTATTTATTTATTTATTTATTTATTTTTTTTTTTTTTTTTTTTTTTAACTCCGTTTTGAGGGAACGGTTGACTGCCCAGCAACACAGATGGACTCATTGACATTAAAATCTGAAAAATCTTTCAAAGAATCAGCTACCCAGTCATCAAAAGTTTACAAAATGATTATTCCCATCATGAATGTCACTGTGTTAAATATTCGTGTGATATGTGTTGTATAAAGTCAATTTCGTATACTTTGGTCCGTTATTTTGGGAGAAAAGGAACGATCGGCCATGCTGATGTGGAGGGCGGATTGTATCAATTTGACTTTTGGAATTAAGGTATCATGGGGTATAATCTAGTAAATTTTTAGGAAGGGGATATTTACTTCTTTTATTGATCGATTGCTCAGGTTCATCATTGATGATAATAAACTAAAACCTCCTTTAGTCGATTCTATTTACTTGTACCTAATCCTCACCAGATCTCACGAGGCTGAATTCGAATGAATATTAATCGGATCAATACCTCCTGAATACGAAAATACATTTATTCTATTGAAAGTAAGTTTAGTAGCCTACCACTAGCGACGGAGCATACAGATTAGCTCGCGCTAGGAGCGTCCCTTCAATCGATTGATGCAGCTGCCGGCCGCCGAGATTGCTCCATGAATACCCCGCACAAGCCGATCGCCGCTTACCTGTCACAGAGTAAACAGACAAAGCGTGAGGTACCGGTTAGGTCTGTAAATGATTCAATGCTTTGGGGAAAATCATAGCCTGACCTCGGGTGTTTCAGTCCGGACCTTAGGTCATCGGAGAGAAGGTAACCTCCGACATAACTACCACCGTTTCAGCCCTCCGCCATTAATCTCAATGCGTTTTAGTCTGTCACAACCATACTAGCTCGTGCTTTAATGATTCGTACATTCGTTCAAGCTACCTACCTTTATCCTTTCCTCCGACCGACTTCATTTATTTCCAGGTTAGGGCTGTAACTATGCTGCTCGGCTCCATGGTTGTAAGTAGATGACTGGAGACCTCATGAAACATTTTTACAAGTTACGAGACACATTTTTATATCAAGCAGCTTTGATACTTTTCTCGCCCCCTCTTCTTGCAGGAAATATGTTTCATTTAACCATCACATCTACCAAAAGAAAATAAATGAATAAATAGGTACAAAATAAATTAAACAAAAATCAAAAACAAAAAGAGCTTCAAAGTGACAAGGAAGAATGAAAAAATATAATGTCGCCTGAGCCACCACGGAGCTAGAATGATGAATTCGGATCATCTGAAGAGCTAGACTCGATGTATTCCCTTTACTACCGGGAACGAAACGGATGAACTTGAAGCAACTCAGATGGTGTCATTCGATTTATTGAACCGCTTTGACCAACAATCAAACGAAAAAATAAACTTTTATTTCAAAAGTCTTCAAGATATCAAATTTTTAATAAGTATTTCATCTCTTGAATACTTTTCAAGACCTCATACTTTTGAATACCTTTAGGGTTGATCGAGAGTGATTATGATGTGACTGCCACATCCCCGGCTGAAACACCATTTTTAAGCCAAATTTAATAAAATTTAGTCCGATAGTTTTGGAAAAAAGCTTCGTAAGGCGGGATTTGGTTTTTTAATATTTCAACCCCTCCAAGGTTCATCGAAATCGATGCCGAGTTTATAGAATCAACTAGACCCAAATGTGATTGACAACCCGTTTCATAATCTTTGGTCCATTAGTTTAGGAGAAAAGCTCTAGATGGCGCGGCGTACAACGGACGATTTTTTTTTTTTTTTTAATCTACGTACTTTGAAATTTAAATCAAAAAGAGGGAATGACAGGGATTAAACAAATTTGAGGGATTATTCAACTTTTTTCTTGGTCGATTACAAAGGTTCATTATTGAAAAGAATAAACCAAACATCCGTCCGACCGCAGTACGCTGCCCCGGCTAGAGCTTTTCTCCTACACTACTGGACCGAAGTTAATGACACTTGGGTTATAAATTACATTTGGAGGCTAGTTGATCCTAGAAACTCAACATCAATTTCGATGAATCCTGAAGGGTAGCATTTAAGGGATGAAATATTCAAAATCGAGATCTCTAAACTTTCAAGGTACAGTAATGTTTTTTGGTTGCTATGGATAGTTGTTATTCCATACAATCGAATGAAACCACCCGGGTCGCTGTACATTCATCCATCCGCTCTCCCCAAAGGCTGGAACTTTTACAGGAAAATAAATCAACAACAGGATTAAATCATAACTGGTGGAACATAGTAAAAATCGCCTTGTAACTACGACGCTCGTATCAGCCGATATAAGTATCTAATTCCAATAGAGTTTTCATTTACGAAACTGGGTTTATTATAACTCTTGTCACCTAAAAATGGACTTCTGAAGTCTAGGCAGGTGATTTATTTTATATAATTAATTTTCAGTTGGTGGGTCAGCTCGTGTTAGATATTAGGAAAGTGTAAGTATTATTTAACTAATTAATTTCTCTTCAGTCGGCGTCTACACCGATGTAGATATATTTAGATAACTAACATGTAATAGACTTCGTTCAATAATATAGACTTGCTTCTGCTTAGAAGGGCTATTCTCTATAGAAATAATAAACCTTTATGTAATAATTAGCAGAGTTTTCCTAATTGTACCAAAATAAATTAATGATCCATGGCATGCCTTAGGTAGCCCAAAAGTAGGTAGCATGTTCAATAGTACCCAGTGGCGGCCGGTGGTCTGAAAAAGGAGTGGGGCCCAAAAATATTTACCTATTTGACAGTCAAAAAGAGCATGGAGGTTTTTCATCCATTTGTTTTGCTTTCAGTGTAAATTAATTTTGATCTAAACACATGAAACATTAATCCCACTTGGGTTATGTCAAATGCCATGGACAATAAATCATGATCATTAAATATTATTGATAAATAAATATAAATAAATTAATTAAATAAACTAAATTAAAAATACTATCTTATAGGGACCTACTTACTTACTAAAGCTGGTTTCACATGGAGCGGTATGACGGAAGACGGAAAGATTGAACGCAATCTGATTGGCTGTTGGGACAACAGTTGAGGATGGTGGCTGCCATGTTGCCAGAATGGGCGGTCAGTGGACAGCGGTAGAAATGTTTATACCGTTGCCGCGTTCCGTCGAGCGGAGCGCAAGCTTATTGGACAGGAATGTTGATAACCGCAAGTAGAGGTTTCAGATCGGAGAGGGTTTCAGTAGGAAGGTTATGATTCCGTGTGTCCATGTTCATGTGAACAACCTGCCGCATTCCGCCGCCCCCTCCACTGGGTTTTCCAGCCTTCCGTCTTTCCGGTTGTTACGCTCGTACTGCTCCATGTGAAACCGGCTTTAGGAATGACGATAAACAGCCAGTTTTTTTATTGGTCCTATTGCAACGTTTCTGCGGATTTGTTGGTTGGTTGTGGCTTAATGCTGGTGTGGATCTATACTATTGGGTTACGATGGATATTATGTTCATGGAACTAGGTGTGACGAACTAACATGGAAAGAGTTGAGAAAAATTATTATGGACGTAGGTACGTTGCAATAGGACCAATAAAAAAACTGGCTGTTTATCGTCAATCCTAACAAGAAAAACACCTACACTACTTTATTATTAGATGTATTAAAAATTATCAAGGCTTCGATTGTATTGCACTAGTCAACTACTTAGGAGAAGTAATTCTGAAGGAATATTAAAGAACTCAAATTAAATTATGATGAAATGATAGGAGTGTCATACGTCATACGTCAATTAAAAATTGTTTCAAAAGGCTACAGAAATGTTGTCTAACCCCACAACTACCACTCACTTATGTATAACCTTTTTCTTCAATGCAACCATGAACCTAGGAGGGGGATGGTTCATGAATGCAACCCATCCAGTCTTGATGCAATCCATAATTTCAAAAAGTATTTATCGATTTCTGTCAACTTGCTCATTGTGTTTCTAGTATAGCAAGTTGATGAGCTGAATCTAACTGTTTAGCTATGTTAGTACGGCCAATCAAAGCTAATTCTGTGACGTTATTGAGATTTTTTAAATTAGATTAGTGTGATTTAATCCAATCTGTCAGATGTTTTATATCAGTCACACCATTCTGACTCCACAACCCATCTCCACCTAATATTAGTATTAATCAATGAAACAAAACAAAGCATTCTTTCTAGTGTACCCAGTGATCCATTCGTAGTTGCTATAAATTTCAGGGTTGAATTTATGAGTTCCCTTCCCGTTTTTAGCAACTTGTGTTAATTTCAAGTGAGGGGGTGTCTCTCCCCAAACTCTTAATGAACACCCTAATCCCCATATCCTCATAACTACCATCTGTAGAGGATTTTGATTGCAAATTCGCCACAGTGTTTGACTGGGGTGGAAATATTGCTACCTACTTCTAACAATTTAAGTCAAAACAAAGCTAATATATAAGTACTAACGAGAATGTGGAATAAAATGTGAAGGAAACTTACCTCAAGTCCCAAATCCTAATGCCGATCAGGCGCCAGGTGCTGTTGTTCAACATATACTAACATTCAATCTACCGATCCTTATTCAAAGGTTAGACGTGCATATTATAGGAACTAGGAATGTATTAGAGAAATATGAACACATTTTCACATTTAAAAAGCAGATTAGGACCTAGGATTCTAGATTATAGAATAGAAAAGTAACCTCTTTAGAGGTTGTTGTAGTTTAGAACTTTTAGCATGGATGGTAGGGAAGATATCACAGAGTAAAAGAAAAAATGAAACTAGAAGTAGTTCACACCTCCTTGAATCATGGAATGACCAGAAGAGAATCAGTTTGGCTAACGGAATAAACAGAAACCCCTCTAGTGAAAACCAGTCATGACGTACATGTCATTCTACGGTCTTTAGAAAAGTTGAAACCCTGTCTGGGGCACTGCCCCAAAAAATCATAGGAAATATCCCATTTTGACCTCTTTTTCCCGTTCCTTGCCCTTTATTTCCCGTTCCTTGCCCGTTATTTCCCAATTATTTCCCTTCACAGTCTAACCTGAATCGACGAAATTTCCCTCTCGATAGAGTGATATCGCAATCTACGTACTTTTTCGCTGGTAGATGGATCCTTGGCATAAACATATTCCTTCTAGCATCCACCTTCGAGCCACAGCATGGAGCTAAAGCCTGTTCTAATTTGAAACGATGAGTTATTTGTAAAGGCTTTGTTCTAGTTTGTGACTATTTTCCCGAAAGTACTGGGGCAATGTCCCGATGCCCCCCCTCACCGGCCGCCCCTGATAGTACCCGAACAACGAAAAATCTATATAGGTATTTGAACAGTTTATCATAGTTCAAAACGCAAATAATCCAGGAAATAATGAATGTATGAAACTAAAAACATTTGATATTAATACGCATTCACCTACATACACACAAGAATGAAAATATTGGATTTTATCGAGTCAGAAAGCCGTCGTAAGTAACAAGTCTTGATTCTATCAATGTGGATACGACCTAGCGGGTTTCTTAGTTCATAGATACACTTACCGCAGATGGAGTCATGTTGTAAGTATCCGTGTCAAGGTGAAGACGCAAATAATTACACAATGAACACAACTTTGATGATACTGATTTATTGAGGGAAATCAGTTAGAAAAACCTTGATTCACAGTAGCAAAGAAAGATATTTTAAGATACACAAGCGAGAGCTTAAACAGGCGTGACAAGCTCTTCACAAGAGCTTGAGAACGAGTGAGAGTCGAGATAGAAATTCGATATATCGAATCGATTAAGAGCCAGTGTTACCACTCACAGTGACCACGAAATATCATAATTGATACATGACTAAGCAAAATATGTACTGATACTGAATTAATCACCGAAACAATATTAAGATCAATTTTCACACTCATGTGTATTAATCACACAATATTTAGCAATACTAAATATTTTCCTATTGGATTCATGAACATGGAGTTTACAATTGGACAAGTGTCATAGCTTGTTTGTGGTCTAGGTTCCATGGAAGAAGATTCCATGGCTCATGGAAGCGACTCATTTGGAGACTCTATTTCAGCAGATTTAATTAGAATTTTCATTTTTGAGGGTTCCACTCCACTCCACTTCCACTATCCACTGTTTCTATTATTGAACTGGACAAAATAGTAAACTTACACTTGTCGTCAATCGTCTCTCTCTCTCTCTCTCTCTCTCTCTCTCTCTCTCTCTCTCTCTCTCTCTCTCTCTCCCTCTCTCTCTCTCTCTCTCTCTCTCTCTCTCTCTCTCTCTCTCTCTCTCTCTCTCTCTCTCTCTCTCTCTCTCTCTCTCTCTCTCTCTCTCTCTCTCTCTCTCTCTCTCCTCTCTCTCTCTCTCTCTCTCTCTCTCTCTCTCTCTCTCTCTCTCTCTCTCTCTCTCTCTCTCTCTCTCTCTCTCTCTCTCTCTCTCTCTCTCTCTCTCTCTCTCTCTCTCTCTCTCTCTCTCTCTCTCTCTCTCTCTCTCTCTCTCTCTCTCTCTCTCTCTCTCTCTCTCTCTCTCTCTCTCTCTCTCTCTCTCTCTCTCTCTCTCTCTCTCTCTCTCTCTCTCTCTCTCTCTCTCTCTCTCTCTCTCTCTCTCTCTCTCTCTCTCTCTCTCTCTCCTCTCTCTCTCTCTCTCTCTCTCTCTCTCTCTCTCTCTCTCTCTCTCTCTCTCTCTCTCTCTCTCTCTCTCTCTCTCTCTCTCTCTCTCTCTCTCTCTCTCTCTCTCTCTCTCTCTCTCTCTCTCTCTCTCTCTCTCTCTCTCTCTCTCTCTCTCTCTCTCTCTCTCTCTCTCTCTCTCTCTCTCTCTCTCTCTCTCTCTCTCTCTCTCTCTCTATTTGGTTGAGGCCATAAGAGTAGCAGTACAAACAGAGAAGTGGAGAGAAAGAGAGAGTTGAGAAGGTGTCCCGACCTTTGTTTACAAGTTGCTGAAAAAGGAGGAAGCCAATATTCTCAGGGAAGCATATAGAGAGAAGGTGAATTGCGGAAGGATGGGAGGACTCAGAAAGGTAAGGCTACAAGATAAGGAAAAGGACTGTCCCGAATTAATACAGATGTAGTTCCGGGACTGCCCTTTGAAGAACACATGGAAAGTTTAGTTGGTAGGAACTGGAGTCGTAGCCAGGTGAGTCCAATAGCGCTCAACTGAAGGTTGACTACAGCTGTCATATTTTTCAGATAGCCTCTCTGCATTTTCCCTAATTAATATATCATATCCTCCTATAAAAACGCTGTATAGTTGATGATTTCTGTTCTAGTACTATTAATGATAGGGCTTCTAATTTACATTCTGGATCGAGTACTTGATCCTGTGAATTGAACACCCCATCATTTTTCAAAATCGCCTAGAGTAGAACACACATCAGCATACGACTAAGAACGCAGAGTACCTACATAATATTGTTCCGCTGCGCACTTTAGAGCTGTGATTCCCAACTCAACTTCCAACCGGACCCACTAGTTGAGCTTTTTGAGACTCGCAACCCACGATACCTACCAAACGTCACACGGTACCTATTCACTCTCTGACGCTCATATCAGTCACCACTTAATTCGGAAGTAAAATGAACAATGTGTTTTCAAAAAGTCATTCATGAGAAATAGTAGAGCACCATCATTCACTAAAAATAATAAATCAACTACAAACGATAGGAAGGTACAAATTATTTAATTTGTACCTAATTAACTGATAAGAAAATTATTAAGTAAATGGGCCTGAGAAAAGGGAAAATAATAACTAATAGAAAAAATGTTGCCCAGGCCATGTTTCACAAGGTCTCCGAAAAATTAACTTAGGTAGGTACTCAAAGGTACTAATGAGGTGTTATTACCAAAGAAATCCAGTATCTCTCATATGAAATGTCTGGTTCAAAAGCATTTAATTTTTACCTATTTACTACTTATTTATTTGAGTTTATAAAATTATTCCTATTTGGAAATCTTTGTTACTTAGCTCAGTGAACCAAACAGTTAATTGGATAGAGTAGAAGCAGGAGTATAGAAGCTGCTACTGTGGAGGACAGTTCAGTCAATTTCGATGTCGGACGGGTTTATTTAATTTATGAACGAAGAGAGTAGGTACTATCTACTTTGACTAAGCCTGAAATTGTCGGTATGTGTCTGTCTACTCCGCGCTACTAACCGCTACGTGTTTAGTATGGAATTCAATAGTTTTTGACGTGTTGAATCGATTGAATCGGCTTTCAGAGTAATCCGATTCGAAGCAACATCGAAGCGCACGATTCGGACGTTAGTTTCTTAGCAATTAGACATGGTGCTCTTATCCCCCCACGTTTCAATTTTTATGATCTAATTGAAATATTTTTTGGTTTCTGAAACATACAAAAGTATATTATACTTTTTTGTAACTTCGTAACGAACCTAATCAGCGGCCCCACAAGTTTTGATAGATAAAGATTCCCCCCATTTTTTTACTTTTTTCTTCTTAAGGAAGCTGTGATTCAGCTGGAACTCCTGTGCGACCCACCAGTGGGCCGCGACCCACCATTGAGAACCACTGCTTTAGTGCTTGGCAAAAGGATTTTCCACAGCTGATTTAAAGATCACTGAAACAAACTGAATGTTCTCTTTTCATATTTCACACTTGGTAAAATTCATAAGAATTAGATTCGGGAATCACTCTGCTGAATCTTCAATGCGGCTCTAAGCCGTAAGTAAGCTTTCAAGGAATGTAAAGAAACCCTGAGTGAAAAACTCCGAAATAATCAAGCTGTTCTTAGTAGCTGTTCATGTAGCTGTCTCAGAGAGATTCGTCTTCAAATTTCACCCACGTAAGCCTAAATGGCATTTTTCAATTGTAAGTATGTCGTATCGAGCTTAATACTTACGATCTTGACTGGTGAAGTAAGTGACGTCCTTGTTCATTACGTTGTTCCAAGAAATCGTTATTAATTTTACTCCTTTGCCGTGGGTAAAGCTCCAGTAATGATATACCTGTAATTGTACCTTGTGATTCACATCTTACACTTTAAAGCCGATTCCACGAAGCTCCCGCACGTTTCCAAGGTATTAAAGGAATGTCTCGATGAATGTGAATACATAGGTTGGAACATGCATTCCGTAGCGAACCTATTAAGGGCCCCTCATGGGCGGTAATTCCCACGAACCCTCCAACCATTCTACAAATCGGATCAGCGTCCTTTCAATTAAAACTTTGATGGATTGTTTATTACATCGTGCGAGTCTGTAGGGAAAGCCTTCCCAAATCTGATGACGAAACCCCACTCCGAAAACCGAATCGGACATGAGTGGAAATGATTGAAGTTGAGGAAAATCCTACAGGAGCTCAACGTAACAGTGTAACCACAAAGTTGGGACCTGCGGACGAAGTTGAATACTGAATATTGAAGTAGTAATTGGAACGTACTCATAGTACCTTGAGTTTGTTTTCATTCGAATCTCAAATGTATCTAACCTTCATGGGACTTATATTCCTTACTAAACTTAAATTACACTCCGGATTATGTGGTGCAAGTATGTAAAAAAAAGACTGGATGCAACACAGGACGTTTTTATTGCTTTTGGTTTGTTATTTTCAATAGTGAACCTTTGTAATCAACTAAGAAAAAAATTTTTAACCCCACCCCAAAATTTGTTGGTTTACGTAGAATCCATAAATCGATTTTTAAAAATCCGCCGCGCCGTTCAGAGCTCTTCTTTGAAACTATAGGGCCCGAATTCATAGGTTTGGGTTATAAATCACATTTGGGGTCAAGTTGATTCAAGAAGCTCGGCATCAACTTCGATTTTCCTAAAGGGTAGCATCATTTAAGGGCTGAAATATTACATAGTCAAGTATACGCTTTAGCAAGAAAACGTAGGTAATAAGGGCGAGCCGAATTACTAAGTACTTATAGTTGACTTTCAGCAAGACGTTCAGCAGATGAAGACAGCAGCGGGACGAAAAGCTCCAAATCAGCTGGGTCGAATGTGCTGAAGTTCAGCCTACCACAGCTTGTCAGAGTCAACAAATTTAGTCTTATTTCAGGTAGTTTACCAAGATAGTATGTCAACCCTTAAATTTTACTTTTTAAAGAAGGATTCAGACCCAACAAACTTCCATATGTGGTTCCCATAAATAGGTGTTATTTTCTGATCTTGAAAGCTATATAATTAAGTTGAGTGTAAGCTAAGTAAGCTTATATCGGTTCATATTAACCTCATAGAAAAAACGTTTTATGGCATTCAACTCTTTTATATCACCCTGCGTGATGATTGAGTAGGTTAAAACGATAGTAGCGTGTAAGTACGAAACATTTTGCAGTCGCAAGACCAATAATCTTACACGGGTGTTCAAAGTGACTGATTGAAAGAGGGTTGTGCTAGGTCGAGATCGGGTTCCAGACATCTGGCAGGTTTCTGAGGCGACGAAGGCCAATAGGAAACGGGATTAATTTGCAATCACAGAGGGACAAACAATCAGAGCGTCCCCTTCGGATCAAAGAGGCAATCAGCTGGGGGATGAACGGGGGAGTCGGCCACTTGCGCTGGAGTCTTCACGCCAACACCTGTTTCAAGGTTCTTAGATTCATCTGATCCTTCGGCCTCCCAAGTAGAAACCACTTTGTGATGCCTCGGAAACTCAGTAATGTCTTGTCCACTCGAAAATCACGGTCTGTTCCAGTCCTTCCAAAGATTACCTACACCTTTATTATTACTTCCGCACATACTTACACACTATCATACACATTACACACACAGCTTACACAATACAAACTTACAATACTTACTTCCTGTAAAGTAATTCGTGGGAACTTAGCGCTATTAAAAATACTTATTATGCCGCTAATGACCCTTCAGGTTGAGGTGCTGCTTAAACCTAAAAAATAAATAAATAGTCATTTCAGGTCCCATGATTACAGGATAAATTGAAATTAACAGAAATTAATAAAATTAACAACAAAAAGATAGAAAAATGAGGTTGTATTCGATAATCATCAGAAACGCTTGCATACGAGTCTGCAACACATTGGGACATTTTATGTCTTTAGTTGCAGAACCGTTCTCACAATATTCGGATCACCTGCTATGAATCCAATCATCGGAACACCGGCTCAATGAAATCATCAGAAATTAACAAGAGGTTGCAATCATGTTCACAGTATCAATTATTGAGAATGATCACCTGTGTGTAAACAATTATTCATATAACCATGCTCATAACTCAGCTTGTTGGCCACGGACTTCGCAGTAGTTAACATAATATGGTTGGATAAATCGAGAGCTTTCGAACGAATGGTCAACGAATTTTGTGGGATGAAAAACGACGAAGTACTATTTCCCTAGCAACGACTCGGTTGTAAGCGGAAATCATATGGAAACCCACTGTAACGCTTTTTTAACGCTTTTTAACATGTTTAATGTTTTAGGGCTGGGGGTCATTCTGTGAATTTTGCAACGTTTTTTTCTGATGATTTCCGCTTACAACCGAGTCGTTGCTATGTGCGAAAGAAAAGATTTATCCAACATAAACTTGTGGCCAACAAGCAAAATAGGTGAATTCTCTTATTGATATTGTGAACATACCGCTTGTAAATTTCTGATGATTTCATTGAGTGAACATTAAACATGATTTAATGTTTTTAAGTCCCTCTCAATTGTATTCGGAGAAATTATGATTTTTTACGTAATTTCCGTTATTGACGACGCTCAGGATATTTTTTGTGTTGTGTCTACCTCTTTTTTCGTTTATGTGCGAAAGAAAAGACATAAATTGTCAAAATAAACTTATTATTATGCATTAGTTACTCAAAAGCACTACAAATACTTGAGAGATAAATCGAGCTTGTTCCTTGTTTGTTTGATATTATTTGCGATCTTATAGGAAAAAATTATTAACCCCCCTATTCCTGAATAAAACCTAAAATACATGTATTAACATGACTGTTAAAATAATTACGTATTTCTTGGAGTCCCTGCGTTGAGTCAATTACGGATTCCCCCCCCCCCCCCCCCCCCTTTTTTTCTGATAGGTATTCAAAAACCAATTCAACCCTCGTTGTTAGTCCGCTAAGGCCCGGTATCTAGAATAGAGGTAATTCTAGAGGCAGCCACGGGAGGTTTACCCGAGGCAGAGGGTATCTACGAAGCGTAACTTAAACTCAAGGCAGGGTTAGGACAGCTGCCCCTGGTGTTAGCAACCAGTTTTACCTTCTTCAGATTTCGTAACTGGCGGGCCGGAAAACTAATGGGAGGGTAGCAACGCTCGCGGTTTTATTGGTAGTAGGCACCGACGTTAGCATTACTCAAACTGCCAGTCAATTTTTTTCACGTGAGCCTTGATTTTCCAACAGCCCTAGCCAATCACAGAGCTCACTTCGGCAAACAGCATTGGTACCCCTGCAGTCGCAGCTGAGGCAGAGGTACCCAGGGTTTGAGAGATAGCCTCCGCACTAGTTATGCCAGGCAGTAGTATGAAGCAAGGTCTTGTTAGTGATTTTGTAAAAAAGAATAGAGCGCCCCCCCCCCCCCCATCTATATATAGGAGATACCCAAGGGATACCCCGGAGATGCATTTAGGCCCGGTATCTAGAAACAGAGGTAAAACCAGTGGCAAGCAGTATTAGCCTGGTATTAGCAAGTAGTTTTACCTTCTCCAGGCGAACATTTCGTAATTGGCGGGCCGGAAAACTAATTGGGAGGGTGGCAACGCTCGCGGTATTATTGGTAGAATGCACTGACATTAGCATCACTCAAACCGTAGGTCAACTGTTTCACGTGACTCATGATTTCCCAATAGCACTAGCCAATCACAGAGCTAACCTCGGCAAACATCATTCGTAGTCCTGCAGTCACAGCTGGGGCAGGGGTGGCCAGGGTTTCTTTTAGCCTCGCATGCTGTCGTTTCATCGAATGGGCTCTTCTCATCATTTCGATTTTTTAAATTTATTTATTTTAAGCATGGGACTGTTTATTGCAGAAATCGTTCATCATTCGTTGGAAAGCTCTAATTTTACTGAAGATTAATACGATATTTATTTACAAGATGTTAATCCAATAAATGCGATGTTTTGAGTGTTTATTGTTAGTACTGTGCCGCTTGTAAGCCTTGTTTAGTTGTCACTTCGTTGAGGTGGTAATCTTGGTTGTAGAGGGATCTGATAGAAAACGGTAGGTATAAAAATACCTCTTTAATCCCATCAATCAAAACAGCTCATAGCTCATAGACTTAATAACATTGAAATGATCTTCATATTCTACATGTATATATATTTTATGATTTTAAACAAATTGTTATAGCTTTTGTTAATTTTTAACAAGGTTGATTGTTTAACCACACACTTAACAGTTGAGGATTTCATTGCCCTCAAAAAGAGTTGTCCAAGTAATGCTTGATTTTAATGGATTTGAGGATCGATAGTTTCGTTTGGTAGGTATGACACATAAACACACAAGTTCATATAAACATATGAAAAAGTTTGAATAGCTTCAGAACGCCTGAAGAAGAATTTCCTTGGAAAAACTTTTGGAACATTTACATTTTTGACGCAAAGCAACAGTTCCACTTTCTTCAAAAGTTCGCTAAAAGGTAGGTAATTCATCATAATGAATTTAGTCTTTTACCAATTGTTTGTCGTCTCGTAAAGCCCCACACTTGCTTTCAGCAAGAACCATACTAAGCGGTTTGTGGGGAACAAGTGATTTTTTTCCATCTTAGAAAGTCCTCCATATTTAATTTATTACTTGTATAATCGCTTATGCAGATTTCAACTCCTCAACAATTGCATAATGGGTTGATTGCATACATGATATAATACCTATTGATTGATAGGTACCACCAGAAATGCATTTGTGCAATTTCTTAACACAAGCTCGATCGGTAGAGATGAGAAACTATTTTATAATTCAGATGGAGGGTTTGAATCGAATAAACGAGTTCAACAGATTAGGATGAATAAAAAGTGGTGAAAAGTAAGATTGGGGGTTAAGCAACATTCATTTCTACTAGGGTATTAATACCGAATAAGAAAGTCATTCATGCGCACGAAAAAATGAATTTAAATTGTTCAACGTGTTATTGAAACCTTGTAGAACAGAATATCTCCAGTAGCAATCGCACATTTCGTATTATGAAAATGATATACCGGTCAGTGTTATATGCCATAAAACCGAACCTGTTTCAAAATATTCACTCGGACGGCAGTGATGGGGATTTATGTTCCGGCAAGTCCAGCACTCCGTCATATCAAAAAACCGTAAGATTAGTGGAGGAGCCGCGGTAGGTTATGACGTTATAAAATAAGAGATGAACCCATACGAGGAGTATTGGGGAACATAATTAGAGCGATAAGATGGTGGCGGGGTGAGGGGATTACCTGGCCAGTCGGTCGGAGGACCTTCTTCCCTTGGGTGGTCTCCGTTCACCTGACCGTTTACATAAGCGGGAAGCTACTACCACTGTATTCACAATCCTCCACTTCTTGTGTCTTTCGACACGGAACCCTCATCTCTTCCCAAATCCTCTCTTAACTTTTTCCCCGTGATTGACTGGGCGTTTACTCCCATTCTCGGCTCTTCATCACAGAACAAGCTTTCATGGCTAGGCAAGGAATCTCTCATGAATCCGTGTTCTTCCATGTTTAGTGAAATTAAAAGAGGAAAAACTTCTCTACCTCATCGCTGAGACCTATTTCTATCACTGAGACCTGGGATTGACCAAGTGTGATGTGGGACAACCAGGGTTGCCAAATGTTAACTTTTCACATTAGGTACAGCAAATGTACGGTTTTTGCAGGTCCAATCGTAATTGCTATTCTACGAACTATAAGCCGTGACAAGCCGTTACATATATATATATATATATATATATATATATATATATATATCTATATTTTTTTTTTTTTTTTTTTTGATCGAAGCAAATATCAAAAATTACGTACTTTTATAAAAAGGAAGAAGAATCTTGGAATGCCGAAGGTAATATCATTTTAGTACCTACTTCTAGACTTAACATCGTGATATTCGTTGCTAATTGTTAACTACGTAACCAACACTTTATGGGGGAGAAAAACGTTCTAAATAATATTCTGCGATTCAAAAAAAGTTTTTGATTTTTAGATTGTTTTGCAGTTGTTATAGATTTTTCAGAAAATAATAGTAAAATTTAAATAAATATTTTTGTCAGCATAATTTTGTGTATTTTTTTTAATTTTCTAGTTCATCTTTTGACTAAAATTATGATAGAAAATATAAATTTAGAATTTTCACCACTTTCGAGCCATTTTATTGATGTCTTAGCATTTTTATTTTTATTTCACTGCCGTCGAATCAATAGCCACCAGTCAAGTAGTATCAAGTAGAATCAATAGCCAAATTTCTTATAACATTGATTTCGCATGATCTATTTGTCCAATTTTGTTCAAATTCTGGGGGGAGGGGGGGGGGGGTTGTGGGACATAATGCGCAAGATGATTTCCTACATATTTTATCTCGACTAGGTTGAGTAGTAACTATTGCGCATGCGCGAAACTAATATTGGCTGACACTCAAACTGACAACCGATTTCGATGAAATTTTCTAAGATTTTGCGGGTTAACTTCTAGACAATATCCTGCCAATTCCATCGCCATTACTGTTGTATTTTTCATTGAATCATTCCTGGTCGTGCAATCTTCTTCAACTAATTCAATACATGTTAAAATTATAATTATAATTACATAGGCTAATCTACCTACCCAACTTGACTAAGGCTTTCCTTTCTAGGTAATTTTAATCATGGTAATATTATTATCAAGTTAGAATCTAATTCGATTTGATTAATTATCAGGGTGCCAATGAGGTTCGCACTACGCAAGCATTATACTTTATCAACTTACTAGGAAGGTACCTACCTTCCCGGTTCATAAGTACGAATATTTTGTGTATCTTTAGACTATTTTCACAAATTGAAAATGTGAAATATTGCTGTCAAATTCATAATTATTGAATCTCTCTTCGTGCATCACTGTTAGATATTTTGTTATTAGCTTTAACAAAGTTCAATTAAAATATTTCTTACGAGTGCAAAATACGAGTGCATGCATTGTTCTTTGCAATATTTTGATAATTAAAGGTTAAATTAATTAGGTAGGTATCTTTTTGTTTTCCCCGTATGTATCAATACATATTAGTTGCCGTTTTTCCATTATTTTGTTATCTGGATTCGAATAAAAATGTGACACTTCGTGAGTGGGCTAAATTATACTTGAACTTTATACGTGTTGAACTTTCTTACTTTATCTTCACTTTACTTATTTTACCCTGAGGTCAACACTGAGTAATTCCCTTCTGCACTTGTAGTACCTACCTCCTTATTGGAACTAACTTCTAACAAAGTTTGCTATTTCCGCGAGCTGAAGAAAGCCAAGGTGAGCCAGTTCATTAAAGTTGGGAAAGCAACTGAGCTAAGAAACAAAAATTATCTTTACAGTCTCTATCAAGTTCATAGAGAGTAAATGAAAAAGGTTGAAACTTGCTCTCCTTTTGTTAGTCATCTAAATAAAACCTGTTGTAAATATTTTGTTGCCCACGTCTAGATCCACATGTCCGCACTGTGTACATCAGTGCATTCAACTTTATAGCTAAATAGCATTATCGTTAACGAGGTGTCCCTGCCAACTTGAAATGTCAAGTATTGCATTTTGAAAATTCAAAATCCAATTCAAATTTATTTAGTAGTTTGAACCTTATCTCTCCATTCGTTCAAAAATGTTGAAACTGGTTCCAAAGTCACGAATCTATTTTTCATTCGAGGAACCGCAGAGCCAATGATTTGGGTTAGATCAGTCGTGGACTCTACGGGTGCAAAAACCCGAAAACAAGTAATTATTATCATGTGCGTATATCGCTGAATATTAATTAGGATTTGAACTAATTTGCTTGGGTTCCTGAATGATTGAATTGCATTTGGATTAACGGTGAACCGTGTGTCCATGTGATGAGAGTTGAATCCATGAAAACGCATTACTCGTTCAACGTCCCAATTTGATGGCATTTGGTTAGAAGGAAATATGCCATATAATCAGGGTAGCCCACTGATCTGCGCTGAAGGGCTAGATGAACCTTTGGGTAATAACTTGAAGCTGTTTTCTGGAATGATCCTATTAGGATAATACTTCATAGTCAAAACTAGCTATACAACTAGAACGCCCAATGTGGGTTGCAGCTTTGGCCGAGGCCAAACGAGTGCAAATGAAATTAAGCTTGCTAAGTGAGTCTGGAAAAATCTATGATGGAACTCGTGCTAAGTGGGTCTAGTAGTTGATGATTGGAATAAATTGTTCGTGTAACCTCTGAACCAATAAAACCTTATTTTTACCTTGAACTAATCGATCATGGAAGTTGAGACCTAGGGATTAACATTATCCCGGAATCTGAGGCACCGTATGTTTATGCCTGATGATAGGTATTTGGAGTCAACCGGAGTCAGTCACAACGTGGCTTAGGATATCTAATAGAACTTGCCAGAGTTTGTGACCAGACAGAGTCCTTGACACCGTGGCTTTACTAATGATGATTGCCGGGGTCTGTGACACCGAGGCTTGACTAAGGTAATATCCAGACTCTGTGTCATGACTAAGAACATTCCAAGTTCTGTGACACCGTGGCTTAAATAATAAATTAAGGAGGTACTTAGGATGTTCGAGCAGGAGAACAAGTTGCTTTGAAAGCTAGAACAATATGTCCCTCTCAACCGAGCTGCCATGATATTCCAAAGCTCGTCCCGACCGAGGAGGTCACCCCTCTCTACTAATTGCAGCTCAGCCAGCTCGTATCTGTTTGAATGCTGGAAACAAGAAGATTTACAGTTTGAGCAAGACATGAACCTACACTACTTATTAGGTAATAATTATGGCAACTATTACCAAACCAACTTTAATTCACTGACTTAGGTAATATTGTAATTTTTTCAAGCACCTCCTGTAACTTTTGGGTTGTTGTATTTTATTCGTAACACATTTCTGACATTAAAGTTCGAAACAGTTAATGGAGGAACAGTTGGTGGATGGTCTTCAATCTCGATTTATTTCTATGCGGAGAATCTTTCAAGCAAAATAAATACCGGTATTACAAGAATCTGCCAATAGCTATTCTTTTAACTTTTCAATCAACGTCTCAACAATAAGTAATAAAGACAATGAAAAACTAACAAGGAAAGGGTCGTTTATTTTGCAAAACTGATTATATCTAACTTTTTATAAATCCACGTCCGACCGATGGCTTATTATAATTCGGTACTTGTAAAAAAGTAAGTTAATATAAAGGGAGGCCCAGATATCCCGCTTAAGACCCCCTCTTAACTTCCTTAGTAAATAGCTTAACAGAAAAATTCAAATGGGAACCCCCCTTACTTTTCTTTGTAGATCTCAAATATTTGATATTGTGAAGAGAAACACCACCTGTATCAGTACATCATATTGTTGTTCGGCTACATGATTGTTAGTGACGATTCATTGTTACAGTTGTGGGCTGGAAATATCCGGATCCAAATGGAAAATATTAGTTATACGTTTTGTTACCATTGTCTTTTTTAGGAAATACTGTACAATATGTTTTCGCACGCGCGCACTACGCATCAACTTATTTAAAATGGTAACCCCCATTTTTTATTGCAGATCTGAATTCTACATGAAATTTCGTGATAAAATTACGCTATTTTCCAAGAGAAAAGTTGTAAAGAATTAAAGTTTTTGCTTAATGAGACAAATTTCAGTTAACTCTAAAAATAGGGTATATATCAACGTGTAGAATGTTTGTGTGTCTTGTGTCACAATACCACAGTGATAAACTAATTGGTACACATTTTCCCTCAATGATATTTATAATAGGTTCTTTGCTCATCCATCATGTCCAAAGCATGTGAGGAGCTACAGAAACTAGCAGGTTTGAGGCCTATGTAATTCCATTCACGTGTTGTGTCTACATTTTGTCTACGGAATCAGAAAGAAATTTTGCGAAACTTGGGTACGTACCTTTGTAATCGACCAAGGAAAAAATTATTTTAACACTCCCTCAAAATTTTTTGGTTTACGTTTCAAGATGCGTAGAATCCAAAAATCGGATTTAAAAAAAAATAACCCCGTCCTTCCGCCGTCCGCGGCTTTTTTCCGAAAATACTGAACCAAACTACATGAAATTTGTGTTGAAAATCACATTTGGAGCCTGGATGGTCCTAGAAGTTTGGCATCAATTTTTATCAACCCTAAAGGGTTGTATTAAAAGGATGAACATTATAAAAATCGAGATCTCGAAAACTTTCCAAGTAACAGTAATAATTTTTTGATTGTCAATGACAAATTTAATCACAAAGAAACGATTAAAACCACCCGCAACGCTGTACGTTGAATAGTTCGCTTTCCCTAAGGGATTGAATATCGAGAAAATGAACCTTTGAATTTAGTGCGAGAAGATAAAGAAATCACGCGCTGCTAGCGGATCTATTGAATAGACGATCAAGCTTTCAATTCCATGAAAGATCGCTAGATAGTGATACTGGAATACATAAAAATTGCCTTGTAAATATCAGCTGATAAAATGCCAATATTGGAATTAGCAGGTGATATATAGTTCCAATGGAATTGTTATAACGTTGCGTAATCGAGTTTATTAACAACTACTGTCCGTGCGATGTACTCGTACCTACTAGTGAAGTATTGGTACCTAAATGCTAAATTTCATCTCTTAAGTTGCTCCCAAGTCTAGCATTGTTTTCACTGTTGAGAGATTTTAAAGTTGTGGTCTCCACTAAAATCAAACGGCTGTTAAATTTTTTTTTTTTTTTTTTTTTTTTTTTTTTTTTTTTTTTTTTTTTTTTTTTTTTTTTTTTTTTTTTTTTTTTTTTTTTACAGAGGTGAAATCCCCACTGGCATTTTACGTTTTAGACTTTTCAGAACAACTTTCGTTCCGTCTCATTATCTCTCCATCTGTTGTGTGTATCTGTGGGTGTATGTCCGCGAAATCCTGTACCAAGCTTAATTTTCACAATAATCTACCGGTTCTTATGAAATGTTCATGGTATGTGCAGATTATAGTGAAGATCGTTCCCTATGAGTTTCGTTGTTCCCAAATCAATGCTTCACTCGGAGCATGCGCAAGCGTAAATTCCATCAACCATCGTTTTCTCACGCCCCCCATTGTCCAATCTCGCTCAAATTTGGAAGATAGGTGGAAGAGGTTAATTTGAGCATTCCCTAGCAATTTCAACATAATCCTATCATTAGTAGCTATTGCGCATGCGCAAATATATATTGATTCTCAAACGAGCCTAATTTCAACAGTTTTTATCTGATTTTGATGAAATCTTCAGGGAATGTGCTGGTTAGGCTGCGAATGGTCCACTATTAATTCCATACTTCTCAAATCATTACTCTATTTTGCGCATGCGCAAACGTAAATTCTTTCAAGCTTTTTTTTTACGCCCTAGTCGTCTAATCCCGCTCAACTTTGGTGCATAGTTGGGGGACAATGGTTCGGGGAACCGGCGATTCCTTCCCGTCAAAGTGAAAGTTGGACCTTGCGACCCGAGGGAGATGGCGATTCCTACCGGTGTGAGGCCGGCCAATGAGCCGAGGTTCGGCGATTCCTTCCCCTCCAATCTCAAAGTTGCAAGTTTAGTTTAGTTATAATAGATGGTCGATGATGGATCCTGGCCCTGCCGAAACTTTGTAGGTATCTATGTTCTCTCGACAGATAGTGAGATCCGTGTTAAGTGAGATTTCCGAATATGACGTCAACGTTCGACAATTGAAAGGCCTCAAACAACTAGCCTATAGGTGGGTAACTTGGTTTATTGATTGTTCACGTTGTTAATTTAATAATATTTGGATATCTATTTATTTAAAAAATCGCATTTATGTAGTTATTTCCCATTTTAAACGAAACTCTCATTCACCTCATCCCCACATATTTAGTTTCGAGTTTTGTATATTGTTTAATAGCTTTTCAAACCAAAATCTACATTATGACCTATGGCAGCGACCAACATACTACTCCCAAGAGTCAGACAAAAAAAAATTGGGACGTGAACTTTACTACGGATTTTGTATTTTGTGATTTTAATACTTGGTGATTGTAATATTTTGATTTGGGTTTTCGAGTACTTAATTGTGCTAGTCCTATAAAGAGTTAATTTTTGCTTCAAAACTAACCAACACCTGGGCGGGAAGGAATTGAGTAACCGGAAGGAATCGCCAACACTTTGAGGGGAAGGAATTGAGTAACCGGAAGGAATCGCCAACACTTTGAGGGGAAGGAATCACCATGCTTTTTGGAGGTCGGGAAGGAATCGCCGGTCCCCGCAATGGTTCAATTGGCCCTTGTAAATTTCAACATGATTGCATCATTATTAGCTCCTGCGCATGTGCGAAAGTGTT
This sequence comes from Adelphocoris suturalis, assembly GCA_030762985.1. Taxonomy (NCBI): domain Eukaryota; kingdom Metazoa; phylum Arthropoda; class Insecta; order Hemiptera; family Miridae; genus Adelphocoris; species Adelphocoris suturalis. The sequence goes on from CM061042.1 coordinate 89,503,324, forward strand.
CTCCGATGAACAAGGTCTAGTTTTCATCAGATTTTGATGACATTTTCTGGGAATTTGTGAGCTAAGCTGTAGATTATACCCTACCAATTTCATTTTCCTCAAATCATTACTCCATTCTGCGCATACGCAAAAGTTAATTACTGCAAGCCTCATTTTCTTGTTTTTTAAACATCTTTACTGCGAGGCGTAAAATTGCGGGGTCTTGGAACTGTAAAAGTGTGAACCCTTCTCAGAGGCACACACTCCTTCTTATCATGTATTACATACGGGGCTTAATAATTATAGACCAATGATCTCCGTATAAAAAATATCTAACACAGAAACAATAAACCTTTGTGTAATAATTTGCAGCGTTTTCCCATCTAGATTGACTATTTGCCCCACTGTGCGTCGTCTCGGCTGGAATAAATGCCGAAGTGTTCTATTTTTACTTGAATATGTTGTGGAGTCCCCATTGAGGTCAATTAAGAATACCTTGTTAAAGGAGACATGCCTATTTCTGGGGCCGTTCATGATATTGTTCGTGCAGTTTCGCAGGAACCGTAAATCTCAGATGGGCAAGAGCACGCACGGTCTGATTAAGTTAACCGAAGGGATCACGAAACCTCGGAGCTACCTCCCCTCGCCACACAGTAGATAATTATTATTCTCTAATAGTTAGCCTTTACTGTGTTACCGCGAAAGGGAGTAGGATTATCTTGTCGGGGAGATTTCCATGCGGTAGGTATCTTCTTGAAACAATCACACGATGGTCGGCTACCAAAAGGTAGAGGCTGAAACCGGGCTTACTCTGTATTAATATCATTTGATTACAGTCCTCTATCGGTCGCTTAGCGGGAAATTTGGATGTTCAACCACGTAATGTCATTCACAATATTAATAATAACTTCTAAATCACGGACCTCTACCCTGTCACCAGTTTCACTTTCAATTTCCCTTGACAATAAACAAGTGCCTCTAGAAGTCCGTGGTGTAGGTATGCCACATCTAAGTGGTCTGAAAGTACATAGATTTTCAAATATGGATTTAAGATTGATTACAGTGGTTCCACCAGTGGTTCTTAACCAATGGTCCGCGGACCACCAGTGTTTCGCAAGGTATCCTGAAGTGGTTGATGAGACCTTTCCAAAAACATGATACAAATTCGATTCAAATCGTTTATTTGTATAAGTAAGCCGTTTGGGTATTGCAATAATGAATTAATGCATTTTTATTAATTTCGCATGTGATAACAGAAACGTAGAGTAAAAGTATTACTACATCACAGTCCATCTGTAGGTATAGAATCATTCTTCCGCTTTTCTTGAAACAATACTGATATTGCATTACAGTAACGACAGAGCGCACAATTAGGTTAATTACATAAATATCTAAATCAATCCTCCTTCATCGTTCAAATGAAAATTGAGTATGTTGTAAATGGATATAGTAAACAATGCCGCTTGTTTTGTTGTCACTTGGTTGAGAAGTTGATCTTGGTTATAGTAATTGTAGTCGCGCACCATAACAGAAAATTACCTACCTGTGAATTCATATTCGTGGAAGAATCGGGCATCGGCTTACAGCAAATTCACTAATTGTGTGTCAATAATTATTTTGTTTTCTAATTGTTATTTTATTTAAAACAATAAAAAACATTGAAGTTACTGAGACATTTTCAATGCTCTCATAAGATGCTTCTCTCATAAGAAAGTACGAGCGGCCTGCCGCGTTTTTTATAGATTAATTCAATTTGGATGGTCCTCCAATCGTGTTTTTCCATCTGGTAACTCTATACTACACTCTAAGGAGTCCCATTCCAAAGTTTAGCATCTCAAGTTGAGAAAGAACAAAATTAGTTATATATTAAATAACAAAAGAAAAAACAGTTTTGTCGCGGTTGCGGGTACGTTACTGAATTGACCTTACTCAGGTGATCAGGATGGATTGTGTCATTTCAGTCGACTCTTGTTCCAGAGAGGCTACCTGGAAAACTGGAATGTTCTAGGGTGAACAGGAGAGCATTTATCTCACTCAGCTGATCAGGAAAGAGCCCATCATTTTATTCAATTCTCGATATCACAGAGAGGCTCCTTATCAAATTTCAAATTCCTAGGGTGAATAAGAGAGAATATACCTAGGGTGAATAGGAGAGAATATACCTAAGTCAGCTGATCCGTTTGGAACAAATATTGCATTCGTCTCTTAATGTCCTAGAGACCTCTGTCAAATTTCACATTCCTGGGGTGAAAGGGAGAGAATTTGGCTCATTCAGCTGATCAGGAGCCTATAATTTTATTAAACTTTGATATCCCAGAGCGTCGTCCTATCAAATTTCAACTTGTTTGGGTGAACAGGAGAGAATATCTAGCTCTCCCCCCCCCCCCCCCCCCCCCCACCCGTAGTTTTTTTTTTTTTTTCGGAAAGAAAAATTGGTCTTTTTTTTTAGCAATATGTACTGGTAAAAGCGTCCGTTTCTTCAACCTCAATTTCTTCAACGTTGAAACTCTTCCCGACCAACATTGTATCGGTCAATAAGATTTCCCAGAGAGGGTTCCTATCAAATTTCAAATTCCAAGGGTGAGTAGGAGGGAAATTAGCTAAGTCAGCTGATCTGATACAAACCCGTCACAGCTTTCGTCTCTTAATATCCTAGAGAGGCTCCCTGTCAAATTTCACATTCCTACGTTGAATAGGAGAGAATTCAGCTCACTCAACTGATCAGGTAAGAGCCCATCATTTTATTAGACTCCTGTGTCTCAGAGCGTCACCCTATCAAATTTCAACTCGTTTGAGTAAACAGGAAAAAATATTTAGCTCTTTTTTTTCTTTTTTTTTGGAAAGAAATATTAGTCTCGTTTTTTCAGCAATAGGTACCTATTAAGAAAAGCGTGATCGATTCTTCAACCTCAATATAAACTTAGCTACGTTAAAACTCTTCACGGCCAACATTGCTTCAGTTAAGATGTTTTAATATAAATGTTTGATGTTCTATTTTTTCGAATAGAAACTGCTCGACTCTACCCATCTAAATCGTTTTGGTATCGTTGAATTAGACATGGAAAGTTCTTTACGCTTAGACCCACCCCATCAACATCTGACATAAAAAGATCGACGCAAATCGATTTTTCCTTAATTAAAAAGTTGTTTGCCTGGGCGACCTCGTTAGGGAAAGCCGAATTCTCGATGAAGGAGTAACTATGGAGGGTTGTAACATAGCCTGAAACCATTCCTGGAACTTTCTCGTCAATTTTTGCCCACCCGATTGGAAATCTGTGGAGAACTTTTTGAGATAATGATGCATACACAAACCACATAACATTTTTATAGATATAGATTGGGAGGTACAAGAAAGTTCCATCTGCTAGTTAATAAACGTTGTAATAAATACTGTGAGACCTTCTTCTAGTTAAAAATACATCTACATTATTTGGCACAATAAGTCAGGCGCGCAATGTTTGCGAGTATATTGCAGAGCTGAGTCCCCTATAATTCATTGTTAATAAAAACAAAAATGTGAGCATCACATGTCTGCTTATTAATCGATAGGAAAACTGGTTTGAAATTCCGTTGAAAATTTTTACCCCTAAGTACGGGGCAAGTTAAATGGGAGTAGGACGATCCAAATCCAGCAGTCCCACGATTCCATGGCACAAACCGGCACTGCGTCGATCTTAATCCTTCAAACAGCGGTCTTGATGTTGAGTATACATCGTCCTCACCCGTGAAAACAAGTGGGTATGAAACGTTCTCACCTTAACAATCAATCTTCCCAAGAAGCTCTCACTGGGTATAAACTGGTCTACCCCCAGTTAAATAAAATCTAAGCTTTTAGTTAAGTAGGTACCTAAACTTTCGTCAAAATTCTTTACATCAACCAAAATACGTTTCAAAAAATAATTGGGTATCATCATCAATTTATAAATGTTCAACAAAATCTATCAGATTATAGTTTTACATTTTTTTATGAGGGCAAATCTTCTGAGGGAACGTTTTGCCATGATTCCGGGGTAGTGAAGAGATCCAATTCGAACCCCTCTATAATGGATTCCTATTTAAAGATGACAGGAACGGCTCTCCTAAACCGTTCACAAATCACATTTTGATGGACAGCTATCTAATTAGCTCATAAAGGTTTTGTTTCTGTACATTTTTACGGGTGCTTGAACTCGTTATTGTTGTTTACGTTTGTCATCGTTCGAATTTACCAAATCTTGATACATTAATCGGTCGGCCCCCCTAAATTACTCCCAAGCACCCAAACACCTCCATAACATGCAAAAGTTCTATTTGGATAAGGGATATGAGAAGGACCATTTGATTACCACCAATCTCTTCCAACAACACGAACGTAACATAACCAAATCAATAATAATGATGACGTCTCCAATTCCCTAATTTTTTTCAAGATCAAAATAGTAACATTTTATTTTTTATTCTTGTACGCCCGCCATGAAATACCCAGCTCTATTATATAATATTTCTATTAAAATCCATATTTGTTGGTTCGTTCTTATTTTAATGCCCTATCTGAAACGTCGCCAAATCGAAGCATTTGTGATTCAACCGACCGATCCACAAAAACCTATATACCTACATATTGCTCCAACGGTCAATAACGAAACAAATCATATTATATATACATGTAATTTTGGTGAAGGATGAAAACACTCGCGTGTAATATTATTTTGAGGTGTTACAGATGGTCGGAAAATATAGAAAACAGATAAATATAACTTACAAAATACTCTCAAGCTCTTAAAGCTGACGACGCCAATAGGCGAAATATTCTGAATTTTGTAAGTTATATTTATCTGTTTTATATATTTTCCGACCATCTGTAACACCTCAAAATAATATATATATATATACAATAATAAATTCTCATTTCTCCCGAAATGCGACCCAAATATGATCGGGATAAATCCTCTAACACTTTTTCATGGAAACAACCAAATCAGATTAACTTGGCGTCGGTAGGTTTATTCTTCTATTTGTAGATATCATCCAAATATATTGGATTCGTTCCGTTGAGGATATTATTCAACAATAAAGAATCCAGATTCCTATTTGCATTTCCAGCTTTTTTGTCCGGATGTCCAACCTAAAACCGTAGATGCCTGCGAGCTACAGCCCGAGAGAAAGGGGTCTCGCTAGCCTCATAGCCTCACAATGGCCTATGCCCTTAATAACTTGATAGAGGTGCCATAAAAAACCGGACGTGATTATCCTCAAAGGCCTTCACATCCAAAGAAATCAAGTGCCTCTTCAGGCGTTGGCTTTAGTTTGGTTTTCCCATCATAACCGCCAGTTCACAAGGTCTTTAAACTCACTGTCTTCGAGGAGCTTGCACGGGCTTCAACGATGACCGACTAAGTTCTTTTCGTGCCATTGGAGCTGACGGTCAGGACAACTCTAGGATAGGACTACAAAAAAAGATGCCTTCACTTTCGAAAGTGTTGATTTTCTTCAACTACTAGCACTTGTTGGTTTTCTCAACCGTAGGAAAAAAGAACAACTTACTCAACTCAAAAATTCTTTAAAATTGACATACACATAGGTAATTCATCTTCTCACACAAACACACACTCTCTCTCTCTCTCTCTCTCTCTCTCTCTCTCTCTCTCTCTCTTTCTCTCTCTCTCTCTCTCTCTCTCTCTCTCTCTCTCTCTCTCTTTATTGTCATATAAAGTAAGAGAGGACCCTATGGTCCTATTTGTATGACTCTCTCTCTCTCTCTCTCTCTCTCTCTCTCTCTCTCTCTCTCTCTCTCTCTCTCTCTCTCTCTCTCTCTCTCTCTCTCTCTCTCTCTCTCTCTCTCTCTCTCTCTCTCTCTCTCTCTCTCTCTCTCTCTCTCTCTCTCTCTCTCTCTCTCTCTCTCTCTCTCTCTCTCTCTCTCTCTCTCTCTCTCTCTCTCTCTCTCTCTCTCTCTCTCTCTCTCTCTCTCTCTCTCTCTCTCTCTCAGTCTTATATGAAAAGCTATTTCTAATTATGAAGTTGAAAAAATTCTACTAGAAATCAGTGAACATTTTCACTGAAATTGCCATAAAATATACTCAGAAGTATGACACCCAACAGACCTACCGCATATCCGACATCTGTTACGGAAATTAAAAAGACGACGCTCACTCCCTCTAGTGGTAGTGGTTAGAGAAATCAAACTTTTCTTTTCAGCTGGCATTAGCCACGAAATACTTTGTTGAATAATTAATTACATTATTATACAACATTTAAATTTTTATAAATGCTTTTCGAATGAATAAGCATGATGCCTAATATACTTACATGGTGAATGGGTCAGGCGGGGCAAGTGCGTCTCTTCGTTTTATTTTTCTATGAGACCACTCTATTTTAATAAGTCTCTTAGCAAATGATAGAACAGGTGTATATGATCACCTGATAAAAATCTTAACCTCCTCAGTGAACAAATAAGCGTAATTGGAACCATTTTCCGCGAAGCCTTCGTACGATATCAGAGTGTGAATCTGAAGGAGATTCAGTTTTCAATGGTTTTCTTGTCTAAAACTCTTCCTTTCCTGTTTACTCCACTGTTTATCTTTCAACCTTTTATCTCTGTACAAACTGCGCACTTAATACCTTCAAGGCTCCGAGAATTGCAGCAGTAAATTAATAAAACGTTCTTGCCCTTCTTTTTTTATGGTGGGGCAAGTAAGTTTTCAAAAAAGGGACAAGTGCATTTCATTAAAAACCACATGAAATTACCAGGAAAAATAAGAAAATCAAGGCCTTGAAGCCTAGTTTCCATCCAGAACCTCTTCCTCAACCCCCATTCACAACCACACGCTTCTTCCAAACCTCAGCCCTATCTTATTCTGCAAAACTGTGGAGTCTTCAAATTCTCTCTCACGCAAACCTCATTCCCCAACCGGCAGCAAATCAGAGGACAGCAAACAAGGGATGAGTTTATTGACCATTTTATCAACTCATGTCATTTTATCAAATTCATGTTGAGTTGCTAAAAATTATCTATTTCCCAGCGTTTTATTTTTCATGAACAATTCATTTTAAATTATTCCTTATTGGGTAGAAAGTTGAAAACGCACTTGCCCCACTATACGCAAGCACTGGCCCCCACCAACATGGAGCAAGTGCGTTGCTTGAATGCTTATAGGTTTTTCTCAACTCTTAATGAATCACTAACTTCAATTTATTATGTCCATACGTTTTTCGACGTGGAAATGTCTGGGGAATGTAATAAAACTGTAGTCATTATATAACTTGTATTTTGAGGGAAATGGTAGCATCACAAAGTCAGATTTATGAAAAGCGCCCCCTCCCCCTCCCCGACCCTATTTCATTAGTTGTTGGAGATTTTGTCTAAACCTGGACATCAGGTTCTCTTAGAAGCTCCGTACCTGGGGCTCATTATAATGATGTGTTCAAGTGTCTCCACTTCGTCCGAGTCAGATCACATTGTGAAGCAATTGCCAGCCCTGCCTTATTCAAGTAAGATTTAAATATTACGCCACGATTCCAGCGTGGTATAAATACTATTGGTATAAACTGATAGAATTCCAAAGTCTAACAATGAGCGGCATCATTTGAGTTTTCCTTTCATAGACCCAATGTCCAACAAATCGAGAAGCGGAAAACTGATTCAGGTGCCGGAGGCGGAGGCGGCGATCCGTCCCCCACACACCTCGGCCGCTCGCCTGCACACCCGAATTTTTCGGTACCTACCTACCTATGTCTGAACCTCATTTATCACTGTTACACAGTTCATCGGATCGTAAAATGACCGCATTGCCTGAAAAAGGAAAATACCAACATTTCACGATCGGATCGAGGATCGAAGCTCCGTTGATGGCCTGGAACGTGATTTCAGCGAAACCCTGCTCGGCCTATACAAGCTGTTCTATACATAGAAGGGGAAGTAAACGAGGGAAAAAGAAATTGTTGGCGATCCAATAAAGAACGATATTAAAACTCCGAACAGCGATGAGTTGGAATTAGTCGACCAAGAAAAACGTAGGTAAACGGTCCTTAGACCTTTTAAACTTAATAATTTAACCGTATTAAAAATAGAATAATGGATGCCTTATGAGGACGCCTATTGTTTTATTCAAACCAGGAGGAATGAAGAGGTAGGAACCTTTGGCAATTTTCCATGAGCAAAGTACATATCTAATCATTATGATTTTATCGCATACATACTAGGAGAAACAAGTTCATTCAAGAAAACAAAGCAATCTGCCCAGCACCTGGGTTGCCTGATGGCACAGACAACAAACCCAATTTTGGTGGTACCCAACTGATATAATTTTGGAGAGTATCGGAGGTGGGTAACCATCCATGGATTTCGAAGAAAGTAGGTACTTCTTTATCAGGTGTAGAGGAAATATTGTATAATTACAAGAGTATGATCCAAAAATTTAATACATATTGTTGCGGTGATTGATTTGGCTTGCCCGTGAAACTCGGAAAATTACAAAAGAAGTCTTGATGAAGTTCCTGGGGCACCAAAACCATAGGCCAATCACCGCCCAGGAATGAACATTTCACTGTAGGGCGAGATATGGAACGCATGGATTATATATTTCTATATTCTCTCGGTCCACGGCCTGGTTCTTGCTCCACATCATTCGACTCCCACTGAAATCCGGTTGATCACTCGATGTCCGCCCTTCTGGAAACCGTATGATTACCTGTCACTCCCTACCACTGCACTTCTTCATAAACCTCATACGATTTGGTTCGGAAGACGTTCGAAATGGTGGTTCGCACACTATGATAAAATAGGATAAAATAGAATAGTTTATTTGCGTTATTTTTTTACATGAATATTACCATATTAAATAGTACAAAATACATTCTTAATTTAGACCAACAAATCTAACCATCACCAATCCAAACCAATCACCATTCGGTCAAGGCATTCGGGACTGAATTCCTCAACGTCTCCGTCTTGGGGACCACCACAGATATGGGTTAGTGTTTCCACTGTGTTTTTCTCACCCCACGCAGGATACTTGCAGTGAGGACTACCCTCACTTCGTCGGGCACTGCCCTGTGGGACATTGTTAAAGGACTTATGAAAGGTGAACAATTTCAATCCCCCAAAATCTTGCGCAAGCAATCAAGTTATACTTCCATATTACGTGATTAACGTCCCGTGTCGTCTATCTGTCAGTCTGTCTGAATGTGTGCCCTCAAAACATACTCCATATTCATTAGATTTCGATGAAATTAGAGCTCACGGATTAATAGAAATTTTTTAGCATGCGCTAAAGAGTCTTCAAAACGCCAATTTCTCGCAACCTTATGTACCACTTTCCTTTACCCCAATCTCTCTTCTATTATTCAAGGAGAAACGCAACCAATAAATCTCTACACGAATCATAATCCTGTAATATCCAAGTTAGTTACACCTCTCAAAGTTTCAACACCTAGGAAAAATTATGAACGGATACTTTTTAAGTGAGAAATTATAATTTATGGCTCTCTTTCTTTCATGTCGGCGTAATTAAGTCCTGGTCTGGCCCACATATTCAAGATTATCAACGCGGTGCTCAGGGTTTTCGTGTTTTTTTCCTTAGTACAGAACTCCATTTTTTTCCTAGTCACTTTGTTTAACGGGGGATCGGGAAAACAAGAGAAGTCCAGTTCCGTTATTACTTCTGGATGGTTATAGTTTCTGGAGCTGTCGACACTGGGTTGCCCGGTGGGATATTTATGGAGCTGGATTTATAAATCACAGCAGCGGGAGCCGTACTTCGTGGAGCTACGGCAATCAAAGACCTCGAAGGTGCTCCGCAGGTTGGTTTTTCAATCCTGTCTCCCTCTCTCTTGCGACTTCCTTTTTTTCCACTCTCTTGCGTTTGATTTGTAAGAACCCTGTTTTCATTAGGGAGGTATTCCGAAAGAACAATCGGGATTTCTCGGCTCGTCTCGGACACTGTCGGACACACTCCCGCCACGCGACTCAAGGATTCTCATACTTCCAGAAGTTTAGGCTCACTCCCTCTAGCGTATCCCAAAGGAATTATAAGTTACGAGCCTGGAACCAGTTCTTACATTCATCAAGGCACGACTTGGTGCGTGACTTCACTCTACTTCCCCCTCATTTATTCAATTTACATGGATCTTATGGATGTTTTGTGTCTAAACTCCACAAATTGTGAACGATCAACAAAACGTTATGCAGCCGCTCGCTCATACTAGTTTCAGTGAAAGTATAATTTCAAGTATGATTTTTCTCGTCCAGTCCTTTTTGGGAGAGAAAACACAAGTATTACAACTGTTCTAATAGGTACCATAAAGTGGGGTTTCTTTGTAACAACTTTTGAGGTTTTTTTTTTTTAATTTTTGGAAGGTACATGACAGAGGTACTTTATTTTCTACGTTCTGCTATTGGTTTATTATTTTTACTTGATAGCCATATATCTAGGATTATTATTTCTTCCATTGTCAAATTGTAATTCATTACCCATTTTCATACAGTACATTCTTTTTTTTTTTTTTTTTTTTTTTTGAGTCATCAAGTTTTGTGACAGAGGCATTTCCCATTGGAAACAGGTTCAAATTGACTCCTGTTACAAAATTACTTAACGTTGGACACCACATTTCCTTAACAAAGAGCAAGTTTAGCTTAATAAACAAAAGAACCAAATGATAAAGAAGACCCATGGTGGAGTCCATACCTAACCCTCCCTACGGTCATAAGACCTTTAACGACTCCTATGATAAATTTATCAAGGGCGTATCCAAGGGGAGGGAGGGGGGCAATAGGGGACCTCCCCCCCATTCAAAGCAAAAATCAACATTTCCAAGCTAGATTTTCAAAAAATAATGAACAAATTATGAGACGTGGGAAACACCTATATCTGTATAGGCTGAAAAAAGGAAAACTTACGAATTACTGGGCTATTGTTCCGTGAAAAAAAGTTATTTCCTTGGTCGACCACCCGGAGCCCGTTAAACTGATATTATTCTGTACTTTTTCTTCTTCTTATTATTCTGCTGCTATTTATTATTTTTGAACTGTTCCAACTCGCCAAAATTTTAAGAAAACCGAAGATATTATATTCCTCCCTGAAATCGTGACGCTTAAGCTATTGGTCTTTCCATTCCGTCTGGCATTACATGTAAAAGTACAGCTCCAAATCAATTTTCAGAAGCATCATAGGCAAGGATAACAGTCTTAGATAAGCCATATGGTACTAAAGTGTCCTCTGTTGATAGCAAAGACTTGACTCTTTCAAAAATATCCTGTTCTTTTTTGGTCTAACGCCACTTCACCTTCGTACCAGTCAATGCATGTAATCTTGAGCAAATCGTATGTAGTCGGTAAACTTTTTGTAGTAGTTAACAGCTCCCAAGAATGCTCTTAATTCTTTCACATTCATAGGATTCGGTGCCTCTCTAACTGATTCAACTGTTTCTATGCTTGGGTGAATTCCACTTCCATCAATATGATGACCTAAATATTTCTCTTCTGTCTGCATAAACTTACATTTTGTCATTTTCGTTCGGACTCCAGCCTGTTGAAAACGTTTCGGAACTTCTCTTAGTATTTGCAAATGACTCATTTTACTCCCTCCAGCCACAATCACATCATCCAAGTGTATCCCCACATATAAGCCATGAAGTAGTCCTTCCATATACCTTTGGAACTTTGCAGGGCTTGAGGAAAGCCCAAAAGGTGATCTTTTGTATCTGAGGTACCCCAAATGAGTAGAAATATTTAAATATTTTTGATTCTGCAGATACGCATCGCGTAAGTCAATTAGTGAAAAAAACTTTGACCCCGTTAGCTTTGACATCAAATCCTCAAATGTTGATAACAAATGGTTTTCTGGGACAATATTGGGATTCAAGGTTACTCGAAAATCTCCACAGATGCTTCGATTCCATTCAGCGTTCCCAATTCCTCTTGAAAATCCTCAACGATTTCGTGAATAATACTCCTCACTTCTTCTGGTATGGTGTTGACAGCATTCCTGTTCTGCTCCTTTGGTGGTGCTTTCCGCTCCTCTTCCTTTACGGCACGTACAGTGACTTCTCTAGGTAACTGAAGATCTTCCTCAGCTAGTACGATGACCGGGAGCTCCTTCTTACTTGTAGTTACTTGTAGTTTCGTTTTCCCGACAACTTGAAGTTTATTATTTCCGTATCCCGTAATCACAATGGAAGAACTTTTTGTTACTTGATTGGGTAATCTGATCTGTTCCCCTGGGAATAGTTGAATACATTGAACGCCCCATGTATGCCATAAAAGGCAACCATTTCTCCAAGGAAAGAAATTGAACATTTTCGGAGAAACATTTTTCTTCACGTCAGATGATACTTTTGGGGAATCATGGTGATGGGGTGTGGTAGAGGGGTAGTATACCTTTGTGAGTGTTAACTAAAAAGAAAATCGCATATATTGTACGTATGTTAGAGCAAAAGCCCATATTAGGGCACCTTACCCCATGCAAAGAAAGAGTGTTCAACAACCTTTTTTTTTTTTTTTTTTTTTTTTTTTTAACTAAACGGGATTACAGGAATGACGATAATTATTCAGTTAGGTACCGACTTTCCGATTATCAATAAAATTCTGTGTGTCTTTGTCTACGAAACATTTTAGTTGAGAAACATCCTTTGAACGAAACGTTGAAAAGTGTTGCTTAGCCATTCGAGTGTGAGAGGATTTTGTAGATGAATACCGGTGGAAGAGCAATTTGTCACATCGCCATGCTCAATATAAGGGTTGAAGCAAAAAGCATGTGATAAAAGAGCCATCCATAAAAAATTGAGTCATTGCATGAAGAATAATGTCCACTATTTGTTCGGGGTGCTTTGTAATGGCGCTTAAAGCCCAGGGAAAGGTTCAAGAGAGATCTTCCCTTCATTCCGTCACCATGCTCCCTCCCCCCTCACGTCATCTTCCTCTACACAATTTACCTCATCTAATCTCGTAGCATAAAAAGCAACGAAGGAAAAAGAGAGGGGGGGGGGGGGCCTTTGTGAAGAGACGAACACTTTGAAAAACGAAATTGAGGGGCCGGACCTGGTTTGGGTGTTTATTAAAGTTGTGTAAATCGGAGCTCGGGGTAAATTGCTCAAAGAGAACCCCCTCCCCACGTGCTGCACCCCTCTGGTCCGCAAACTCACCTGAACACCCCGTTCCAACCAGCCCCCCCAACCGTCACGTCCCCCTATTTCGCGTTTTCCACCTCCTGCCCTGAAAACTGGCGTGGGCTTGAATATGGAACGCTCCCTCCCCTCTCGGCGCACTCGCCTGACCCTCCTTATATGGATATAAACCTATACACATTCAACAGACAATCTATATACGAGCGTACATAGAGCCTCGTAGCCTCGAATTACATTTTGATAGGGTATAAAGAGGTCCAGCGGTAAAGTAATATGACCCGTTTTCCATGAAATATTTCCATGATTATGTTTTCTCGGTGATGTCGTGTGATGGAGATGTAACTTTATCGATTTGAATTTTTTGTTATACTGTGGTAACATACTGAAAGTTTCTTTAACACGTCCTTTTAGCCAATTTTCGTTGAAAAGGAAGCTATTTCATTGGCTCCACTAATTTTAAAATCAAAACTTTCTAAAAATGTCTTCTTTGAAATCCGTTTTGGGGCATTCTATTTTTCGCGTACGTGTGTGTTTCTCATTATAGACGATAACTCTCCTTTGGATTGAGATGAAAATTCCGTTCTCGTGCCAAATAATCAAGCTTTTCAGCATATTTTGAGCATATTAAATTTTGAAAAATGAGCTAAAAATCACTAATAATAATTGAGCTAAAAACTGATAAAAATTGTTAAATTTCTCATTTTTAGCAGAATGGAGAATTTTCGTAGATATATTTTATTTGCACAATAAAAAGATCTGAGCCAGCTTTTCAAAAAGGTGCCATATGATGAGTGCCTGACCAGTTGAACGGCTCTTGAAATTCATTTACGCGATGACGTCACGACGCCAGCTTGCCTGGTGGGACCCTCAGCTCGCTTGCTTGGTTGGAACCCTCAGCTCCCTTGCGCATCTAAGTCACGCTAAGTTCCTACCCGTTTACTGTCCAAATTAAACGTTCTCTTGAGCTGAAAATCGCTACTTGGGAGTAATCAATTGCGCTAAGTCCGCATATCATATTAAATGTGTCAAAGTCCAATTCTTGAAAGTTCCCCATTTTAAAAAGAAGATTATTAACAATAAGTTAGTACATTAAGTAAGTACCTAATTTATGCACACAATTATTCTGAAAAATTTCCTTACATTTCAAAAAACTAAGTTGAAAAATCAATAAAAACAGTAAAAAAGCTAAAAATGAAAAAAAAAAAAAAAATTAATCTCCAACCACTCATTTAGAACGAGTTTACTGTCACAAAATTTGCACAATTTAAATGTAAAAATAATGTAACATAATACAATAAGATTAATTATGAAAATACGCTCATACGATCATACTGCATGACTAGAACTTTTTTTTAGAACCGTTGACTGTCTAGTAGTAGGTGCAAATGTTAGTTACAGCATGACATTGTGATTGATACGAGCGAATTTTCGTTATTGTTCGCATCATATATATCAAATGGCTTGGAAATTTGAGCACTTTGTGTGCTCAGAAATTTTCAACTATTAAAGAATTACGAAACACCTAGATTCTAAGTATTTCTTATTTGCATAAACGTCACTTTTAAACATTTTATTTGATTTACCGAAGAAAATTTTCCAGTTTTTACCGATTTTTTAGAAAAATTTGATAGTTGATGAATTTTTAGTTTTTTAATATTCTGTTTAAATATCAATTCAACGATTTTTAGCCGTTATTTGCAATTTTTGGTGAATTATTAGGCACTTTTTAAAATTTGAGCAATTTAATGTGGCAAAAAATACTGTGCAACGAGCTCATCTTTCTTCCTTCTAGAATGATTGATTTTTTGACGAAGTTACTGATTTTTATTTTATTTTATTTTATTTATTTGTATTTTATTTATTTATTTATTTTTATTTTTTTCAATTCTAAAAAGAAATCCCGTCTGAATGATACATGCATAATTATATAATGTCCTAACAGTAAGACCCCTCCCCCCTATTAAGTTGTAAGCACATAAAAAAATCAGATAAAATCCAAAAATTATGGACTACCCAAGGTTGGGGAGAGGAGTATTGCCTAGACGATATATAGCTTTGGTGAAAGGATGAAAACACTCGCGGGTATTTTGAGGAGTTACAGGTCGTCGGAAGATGGAGATCTCAAACAGAAATTAGTCATAAAAATGTCAAGAATATTTCGCCCTATCGGTGTCATAATTCCTAATGAAGAAGTGGCCCAAAAACTTTTAGATTTTGTTTCCCTTTCTTTTCTTTTTTGTGGGTGTGTCTGTTTTGTAGTAACAGGCACCACTAAAACGCTCTTTAAGTTTCACATCGATATCTCCAAAATTGTGGGAAAAAGTAAGGGAGGGAAGAGGGGGGGGGGTTACTTGTGGGACACTATATATATATATATATATATATATATATATATATATATATATATATATATACATATACCTACATATGTTGTACTTCCGGAATCGTTTCAAAATGCCTCAAAACCATGATGGAAATTTTGTAAAATTATTATATATATATATATATATATATATATATATATATATATACTTATTTATTTTTCTTTTACTTGCAATAGATTCATTTTTACGAATCACGCAATCACTCCTTAAGCAGGCTTGAGGGACCCTTCCAAGTGTGGTAGGGTGAGGATCTTTGTGGAGAGTGATAAAACTGATTGTTCCTCATTTACGAGTAACGCCTCACGTTACATTATACATGGCATTATTCCAAAATACACATGGATGGAATAAAATAAATAAGATGAAATTGCCCAATGAGAAGAGTTTTGACCAAAGTAACAATGTTATTTTTTTTTTTTTTTTTTAATAGCTTGGAAGGCGTTGCCACCTGCAGATGAGGTGGAACAATCCCAGTCTGCTGTTAATGATTGTCCATACCGCTACTGGCTCAATAGTATGCTTTTCCTGTTAAAAACGTCAAAACGCATTTTAATCGTTCACTTTCGAGTACCTATGATAGTAAAAGTGATTGTTCGCTGAATTCGTCAATAGCTCTCTCTAAAATACCTATTCGTTGGCAAATTAAACCATCCTTCTCAACAATTGTATCGTAGTTCTCCACCTCCCGGCCGGAATGATCTTCACCAGCCACAACCATCTGTGAGTCTTCTAATTTTTTATTAATTTGCCAACTTTGTGTATTAATTTATGTTTATTCTGTGGATTTTACACCTACCTATACCCACACACAGTAATTTTGATATAATAGGCCCAACCTTGGCAGAATTAGTTAGTCATTCTTCACCTAATTAATATCATTGCCTCTACATATATTGTATTTGTTTTCCTGCAATAAAATTCAAGTCAAGCGCGCAAAATTCAATTCCCCAACATTTGAGGTGGACATTTTGGCTAGCGCGTCGAGGGAGGTAGGTATTATTTTCCTGGTATTATTATTATTAGGTATTATTATTATTATTATATTATTATTATTATTATATTATTTATATTATTAAATTTATATATTATTATTATTATATTATTATTATTAGGTATTGTTATTTTATTATAGGTATTATTTTCCTGGCCGTATTGACAAATAATTGATTTAAAATATGATCGTGCGCTTTGACTTACATAGTTTGGTCGTCCACGAGCGGATGAACCGAAGCAGTTTCAATTATGTTCCATAGAAACAAAATTATCCACAGAGCTCACTCTGCTGATTAGAGTGAATTCACAAATTGCAATTTGCAAATTGCAATCTCTGGCAAACCTAGAGAGGTCACAGTTCAGCATCGTAAGATGAATAGAAACAAAATTATTAGCACTCCCTAGAATTATATGTACAAACCTGATTACAACCCATTTCAAACAAGGCCAGATCAAATCCACAGAAGTTGGTTTTATTTGTTAAAATTTAGAAATCTAACAGGAGGACTTCAGCACAGTCCTTAGAATTTATTCCGAACTGCCTATAATGATTATGGAAACTTACCGGATCTAGTGAATGAGCTGTTTAAGGCTTACTAAGCATAGATATTGAAATGTATATAGTTGAATATTTCAGTGAGCATAGTTTGTAAACAAATAGGCTTTCTATATGTACCTACCTAACCTGTTGACAATCTTCATCGAACAATCCAAGAGGAACACTGACAAGAGGAAGAGCGACGTGTTTGAAACGGAAAGGGATTTGGAAAATGACATGAAATTACTAAGTTGTCAGGGCGGGAGGGTTAAATCCTCAGAGTGAGGGCGGTTGTAAGAGGATCAGAGGCCGATGGGTTCCATAGGTCTCGAGCTGGAAGGGAAAGGAGAATAGCTCCGAAGGGGTTAAAGTCCAGTGATTAAATACATTTGCATGCGAGGGGACAGTGTAAACAATGTTCGCGTGAAAATCGACCGGGACTTTCTGGATTAGCGGGGAAAAACGGAGAGAAACGTCACTGGTAGGGAGAAGTTGTAACAAAGTCTGGGAACTGCTTTGTAGAATGCCGAAAAAGGGATCCATTAAAGGATTATCCTTTCGTCTAAAATAATACTATTCTTTGCACACTTACTCGTAGCAAGAAGAAATATATTTGTGTACGTACTGCTACTAATAAGCTTTCCGTTAATTATCACACTTAAAGGATAACGTTAATGGAACTTTTTTCACTCTATTTTTAACGTAGGGATGGCTGGTTGGTGCTGGTTTATTGTCGCGCCTTTTGAACGGGGAGGGAAATAAAAAACTTTATTTGGAGACTTCCGAATACCCCAAAAACAGATTTCCATGAAGAACGCCTAGCACTTGTGGGTCGCGTAAAGGTGCCAGTTGGCTCGCAACGTCAGAATTAGAATACGTAATAAAACGCTGCAAATTACTACACAAAGGTTTATTTTTTCATTTATATGATGATTTAAGCCGTATCTCAACCAGAAGGGTCATTAGCGGTAATGAACAAGATGTCTAAATGGACACTGCAATAGGCACGATTCTCAAGGAAGCCATATGACCCTCCGTTACGAAACGGATTGCCATCATGGACTCCACTAGCTGATCGGAGAGGGGAAAAACCTATCGCTAATCATGAGAGATGGTCCCCCATTTCTCCTCACGTGAGACTACTATTGGATGCTAATTATAAACCCACATTCTGTTCTACTCTCCAATGCAATGTTGAACCGCGGAGCCATGTTTATGGTGTTGCTTGCTGTCGAACGTAAATCTTGTAACTACTGTAAATGTAACTGTGTTACCTAGAAAATGAAACACAAGCAATTAATATAAATAATTATTACTTTACATGAAAAAAAAAAAAAGTTTTCTTTCTCATACTCCTTCTTATTGTCGTCGGTACACAATTGTGGCGACTGGCTCCTGCTGTTGTGTAATAACTCCAATTCCCAAAACCCTCCCACGACTCCCCTAATCGGTGGACTACCTTGCTTAGCTTCATCCCAATGGTACGATGGTTTAAGTTATTGTATTCATGTAAGAGAGTAGGAAATATTTTCACCCAGTTGCGATAATCTAATTCAGTAAACTTTGTATGCATCAAGGATTTCAATGATATCTCTGATAGATAGCCCTTCTAAGCAGATCATTGGTCTTTAATTATTAAACCCCGTATGCAATATATGATCAGAACATCGCGCATCGTGCCTCCAAGAAGGGTTCTCACTTTCACAGTCCCCCACAATCTTACGCTTCACAGTAAAGATATTTTTTAAAAACTCGGCCCTTCGAGTCTCGCTATGGGGGCTTTGCCCCCTTGAGCCCCAGTTGCTTTCTGCTTTGAGCCTTTGGCTAAAATTCTAAAACATGGAACATGCTTTCTCCTCGCTAATTCGTAAATGTAAATAAATTTAAAACTACGACATAAATGTTTTACCAATCGAAATTAGAACAGAATACCTAGGTAGGTAATTTTCTGTTGTGGAGCGCGTCTACAATTACTATGACCAAGATTAACTTCTCAACCAAGTGACAACAAAACAAGCGGCATTGTTAACTATATCCATTCATAACATAAATAAATATAAAATTACGACATGAATAGAAGAACAAGTACGAAAGAAATGCGTGATAAATCGAGAGCTTTCCTATGAGTGGAGAACGATTTTTGTCCGGTGAAAACTAAAGAAGTTTCATTTCCCCAGCAACGGCTTGGTTGTTCGTGAAAATCAAAAGAAAATCAGAAACTCGTAAACGAGTTCCACTATCTGCATTACAAGCAGATACCATGTTACATGGATATGTCTTTGATTGGGGATTACATAACGGTTGTCCTCGAGAGTTGTAAACACACCCTTCAACTTTGGATTGTAGGCGACGAAATGTAGGATAAACAGTCGATTGTTGTCAAGGGGATGAAAATGTTTCCTATGGAGTGGAGTAAATTATGCTATTGCTTTACGTTAAGAATATTGAAACCGGCTTATTGAAAACGGTTCATGTCTAGACTCTCCTCCACATGTTATTAACTCCCTAAATGATGTCAACAACAAGCAGTTGACAGTAAGTATTAAATTTCTCCAAACTGAATCGCGCAATCAACTTAGTTTATGAATGTAGCCAGGAACGTAAGGAGGGGGAAATTGGTAGCTTGAGATGTGAACATTTATCACATAAATCAAGCGCTTTCCAACGAGTGGCGAACGATTTCTGTGCGATGAAAACTGCGGAAGTTCCATTCCCCTAGCAACGGCTGGGTTGTAGGTACGTAAAAATCATTAGTTTGGAAAATCGTGACATCAACTTTTGTGTGACGAAAATTTTTGGTTGACCCCCCAGAGCAGACATATCCATGTCAAAAATTTTGTGACACATTCGCGTAACGTTTTTCGCTAATTAGTCCAAGGTTTCGTGACATTTCCGCGTAACGTTTTTCGCTAGTTAGTCCAAGGCTAAAGCATGTTACATGCTAAAAGTTCGTGACACATCCGCGTAACTTTTTTCGCTAGTTAGTCCAAGGTCTCGTGACACATCCGCATAACGTTTTTCGTTAGTTAGTCCAAGGCTAAAGCATGTTCCAATCTAAAACGGGAAAATGATGCTTGAAGTAATTTACGTAAGCGCATGCGCAGAATAGAGCAATGATTTGAGAAAAATGAAAGTACAATCTACATACAGCCTAACCCACAAATTTCCAGGAAATTTATTCAAAATCTGATGAAAACTAGACCGTGCTCTCGGAGTACACTTTCGCGCTTGCGAAGAAGCTAATAATGATGCAATCAGGTTGAAATTAACGTGGAATAATCAAACCATTGTCCCCTAACTATGCACCAAATTTGAGCGGGACTGGATGAATAACGCGTAAAAAAATTATGCTTGAAGGTATTTACGTTTGCGCATGCAAAAACGGAGTAATGATTTGAGAAGTATGGAATTAATAGGGAACAATTTACAGCCTAACCCGCACATTCCCTGAAAATTTCATCAAAATCAGATGAATACGGTCGAAATTAGGCATGATTAAAAAGGAATACA
This sequence comes from Adelphocoris suturalis, assembly GCA_030762985.1. NCBI lineage: Eukaryota > Metazoa > Arthropoda > Insecta > Hemiptera > Miridae > Adelphocoris > Adelphocoris suturalis. The sequence continues at coordinate 89,523,826 of CM061042.1, forward strand.
TATTCGCGCATGCACCATAGCAACTAATGATAGGATTATGTTGAAAATGCTAGGGAATGCTCAAACTAACCTCTTCCACCTATAATATAAATTTGAGTGAGATCGAACAACGGGGGCATGAGAAAATGATGGTTGATGGAATTTACGTTTGCGCATGCGCCGAGTGGAGTATTGATTTGGGAACAGCGAAACTTATAGTGGACCATCTTGACACCCTACCACCGCACATACCACGAACACTTCAAGAGAAGCGGTTGAATATTGTGGAAATTAAGCTTGTTACAAGGATTTACGGACACACACACACAGAGATACACACACAGAGATAGAGAGAGAAAGACACGGAACGAAAGTTGTTCAGAATAGTCAAAAACGTAAAACTGCGAGTGGAAATTTTACCACTGTAAAAAACAGCCGTTTGATTTTAGTGGAGACCACAACTTTTAAATCTCTCGAAAGTGAAAAGCTTCCACTACCTATTGGTGGACTTGGGAGCAATTTAAGAGATGAAATTTGGCATTCAGGTACCAATACTTCACTAGTAGGTACATCGCACGGACAATATTATTAATGAACTCGATTTCGCAACGTTATAATAATTCCATTGGAACTATATATCACCTGATAATTCCAATATTGGCATTATATCAGCTGATATTTACAAGGCAATTTTTATGTAGCGTAAACGTTCAATCGCGGACACCCCTTCCTCAAAATCCTGGCTTAAAATTTCCCTCACAACCACCCTATTCACTTTTTCTTGTTCATTTTTTTCTAACTGTTGCTACGAGGTATCTAGTTTAAGTACATATAACCGCTTAGTTCCCAGAATATCAACGAAAATAGGAATATTATGTTTTGTGAAAAAAATCAATAAATTCAGTGGCTGACACTCCCTTGACAATGACGGACACACATTTTCGACAATCGCAGACACCGCTCTCAATAACCTTGAGAATGACCGACACCCCATTTTCGACAATCACGGACACCCCTCTGAATAATGACAATAACTAGAAATAGGAACCCTATGATGATAGAATAACGTTACAACACCAATATTTTGTGAATTATTTATTATAATATAATAAGGTATACAATCAAAACATTTTCATCGCTTTAAATATCTCATAAAACATAATTTATTTTCATTTAATGATTAGAAAGGAAGGTAAAATTAAAATAGAAGGAGCTTTCAATGGGTTTGTATCATCACAAATCTATATCACAGGTATCGCAAACTTTCAAGTCCACTTCCCTGGTTGAAATCAGTGGTAAATTGCATTTCAAATGAAATTTCTTCTCACATATATCGCATTTAAATCCAGGATTCTCAACACAGATGGCGGATGTACATCTAAAACATAGCCCTCTTACCACCTCATCCTCTTCTAGACTTAACAGGGATCTCCAGGTGTGGCTTGTTGAGTTTTACTTGTTGATGGTTCACAAATCGGAACCGTTCGATGGTCTGCAGGTTGAGCTTTGGACTGACTAGTAAATTTGGTTCCAAAAACCGCCTTTAGTGCCTTCGATTTCTTAGCAGGTTTAATGTTTTCTTTCTTAAGGTTTTTTTTTTTTTTTTTTTTTTTTTTTTTTTTTTTCATTTTTCTTCTGTTCTCTTTCTGCTTTCTTCTGTTCCAATGCTATTTTCTTCTTTTCTTTTCAATCTTTTCATTTTCCAATTCTTCTCGGAATTTTTGTAAGCTTATAAAATATGGCATCTTCTTCACGTTTCTCTTCCCTTTCCTCGTAGGCGTGGACAATTTACGTATTATTTTTATACGTAACTTTAATTTTGTTAATTAAAGTGGTTTGAGGAATACCTTTTTTTTTTTTTTTTTTTTTTTTTTTTTTTTTTTTTTTTTTGGTGGTGTTCGATTTTTCTTTCTTTTTGCCATACTGTAAAAAGATCCATGAGATTAGGTATAGGTAGATACGTAAATCGAATACAGAACTCAGGTTTTCCCAGTCTATTCTAACAATGGCCAGTAAAAAGACCCAAAATAAATAATTGTAAGTTAGACGGAAGAGGCAGATGCACTGGCGTGGACAGACAAATGCAGGCTGAATCGAGGTACAGGCCTCACTTACGTTAGAAAATGAGATATTTATCATTGATTTCATTATTTCTGAACCTTTATGTTTCAGTTATCAACATATTTCTACAAATTTACTATTTTTCACACTGCCAGAATAAACTGGTAGTGAGTGTTTTTTGAATGGTTCTTTCTTTCGAATATGTGGAAAACCCCTTTTCAGCAGACCCATTGAGAAAATAACAAAATAAATAGTTTTATTCTACTCCAGGGAGTCACTGACGTTCGTTATAATGATCATCCAGCCATGAGGGGAATGGCGTGTCCGTCTTTGAACATTAGACGAAATATCGGTTGTGACAATGACAGACACCCTGTCCGTCACTATATTTTTCGCCGTATTCAATGGATGACACCCCTGTCCGTCATTATATCATAACACGAAAAAAATTTACAATGGCCGAAACCCCGGTTTTTTCATCCAGAAGCGTTTTTTCTCTTGTTTTTTATACGGAAATTGAAGAACAAGTATCATGAGCGACCGTAAAACAGTTAGAATGCAAAGGAATAAGCACTAAGTTAGTAAATCGTAATGTTGAGCGGGTTCACAAACTCACCTTTCAGCTGAATATCTCCTCCAATTTTCGTCTCCTGGCAGCAAGTTGGAAAATGAATTCCTAAAACGTCTGATGACTGATGACATCTGAAACTTTTAAAAATGGTTTCGGTGGATTCTGTAGGGTTTCTAGGACGCAACGGATGCTTGGAAACGATGCATGATAATAGTGGAGTTGTTTTATCCAAGATTTTCGGCTTTGGAGTCGAAGGGTGTCCGTTACTAAGCGAGTGTCCGCTATTGAACGTTTACCCTATTCCAGTATAAGTACCTACCTAGGATATTTGATGAAATTTCGCATTTCGAGCTTGATCGCCTATTCAATAGATCCGCCAGCAGCGCGTGATTTCTCTATCTTCTCGCGCTTAGAAATTCGAAGGTTTTTTTTTCCGATGTTCAAGCCCTTAGGGTAAGAGAAATATTTAACGTACAGCTAGTTTTGAGTAGGAGACAAGTACCTATTTAAACAAAGTCACTGATTCAAAATCTCTTTTTGAATCGCAGAATATTATTTAGAACGATTATTTTGCCATTAAATTGATAGTTAACAATATCTTTTCCCTCAAAGTCATCAAAATAACAGTTATCAAACATCAAAAAACAGTTATCAAAACAATGTAACTTAATATAGTGCGATAATTTACGAAAATTCGCTCATACGATCATGCTGCATGACTGAAACTGAACTATAGAATAGAACATTGAAAAAATTCATGTAAAAAATTGCTGCTGAAAAATGTACTTGAAAGTCATTAAAATTTGCTAAAAAATCGATAAAAAACTGCAAAAAAAAACTAAAAATTCAAGACCTCTTTTTGAATAGGAGATTATTATTTAGAATACGTTTCTCCACATAAAATTAATAGTTAACAATTTCCTTACACTCAAAAAGATCAAATTTCGAAATAATTTAGCGTTATGCAAAACGATAATTTACGAAAATTCGCTCATACGATCATGCTGCATGACTGGAACTTTTTTTTTAGGTGGTAGTTGCGATGCCTTGCTTGATCTGATGGTTGGTACTGAGGACTTTTTTTGTCTTTTTTTAACGTCTTCTTTGTTGTGGTTTATGAAATCGCTGTTATACATGTGTTGAGTGTTTTATTGCATAATATAGAGCCTGAAGAAGATAATGAGTTTATTGATATATTTATAAAATGAATTTAAAATCTTGGCGAAAGAGGAGAAATCATTTGTTTGGCACCATTATCGATAATTGAACGTCAGATTACGCATAAATATTGATGAAATACGAATTGCTTCAGAAGATCCGAGAAAGCGGAAAACGGAAAACAAGAGTTAATTCAATTTGGAAGAAAGTCAATGTAGTTGAATGGTGGCATTAAGCCAAGTCAGGTAGGTAGCTATAGGGACTTGGGAATAGATAGAATCAACGTGAAATTTCTAATAACAGTTTTGTCCTAAAGTCTAAGATTCAATAGATGTTGAAACTGATCGCTTTTTTCCATACGGTAGCAACCTCTATCAACTGGGACATTGGTAATAAGCAAGTACCTATAATAGGTACACAAAAATATATAGGCAAATATATAGGTGAATACCTAGTTCTTTACTCTGACGGTTAAACTTTCGATCAATCGGTGTTCTTTGGACTATACTGTATTTGCTATAAGATTGTACTGTGCAAAAGATTGTGCAAATGAAACCATGGGTTGTAACGCAGTTGGTTTAATTTGTTGTGTTTCTGACAATCATTGTAATTCATTGTAATTATGACTGCGGCAATCATTGTAATTGAAATGGCGTCATCACAATTATTTCAATGGTTTCTAAGAATCTAGTTTCGAAGAACAAATCAGGTTCAACATCATTATTTGAAGGTTTCAAATTTGTATTTTAACCATGTTTGAATATCTTAAGGAGTGATGAATAGAGCAGCATTCATTATCGATTTATGATCTCAATTCTTCATACTGAACGGGCGCTGCGAAATTGTTCTGTAAGATCTACGACTTCAATTTGTTAGACGGATACGTAAGAACAGCTCTAGAATAGGTTATTTACCTGCTCCATATAACCTCCTATAGCTGTTACCTCACACGTTTCTTTAGATTCCGCCCGAGTCCTTATTCCATTAGGCGGGTTGTTGGGGCCGGAGGGCGGAAACGTCCCTTGAGGACCCCGCGTATTCCAATTAGAGGAGCGACTTTACGAAGAGTCAACCTGCCACCAGAGCCCCGATGTCGGCCGTGAGTTATTAGCCGGTGGCGGGCAGAGGAGGCTCCTCGGGGTAATGGAGCGCCGCGCCTACAACGGTGGCTCTCCTGGGTGTGCCTGCATACCGTCCGCATCCACATCGCACGGACCAATAGACTTAGGGAAATGAGCATTACCGGGGCATCGGCATAAACAAGGGGACCCGTTCCATCCCTTCCGCACACACGGGATGTTCGCAAATAATATCACCGGCAGGAGAGGGCCCTTTCCTCGCAGGTATGTGCTCCCTGCTGTCGTAACTTCAACGTTTGAAATTCGATTATGCCGGCACCGAGGTGGTGTTGCATCTCTGGTCTCTGAATCCTTTCAACTGTACCCAGATACGTGATGTGGTCTATCACTGGATTTCGAAGCTCCTGTGAAACTGTTCATGGTTTGTTGCTGAATTGCAGGACACACCATATACCCACAATCCCACATGATATTCCTTAAATTCATTACGCATTATAGAGATAATACCAGAATTCGGAAAAAATAAATTCAATGACTCAACTTTGGATTGGTGATCTATACAATTTTAAATTGGGGATACTTGTAAAATAATCTACATTCGCGAATGCACAGCAGCTATGCATATGCGCACAGTGCAGTATTGATTAGTGAACGGTGAAACTAGTAGGGTGCCATCTACAGTATTTTCACTTATTCCCTGAAAGTATCAACAAAATCGGATGAACAATGGAGAAAAAGTTAAGCTGAGTTGAGGGTAGTAATACTACAAATGATCCTAATTATTTCATATCTATTACGGACAGTTCGGGGGTGTTCGTTACTGATATTGACTTAAATTGGTGGACCTAGCAACTTTCTCATTATTATGTTTTTTTAATACCTATTCGATGATATGTAGGTACTCATTGGACGAGACAAAAAATAAATAAAATAAAAAAGAAATGGATTCTAGTCAGGGAATAGTCTATTTTGAGACAATCTAAGTGATTGTCTAAAATAAATTTATTATTTCTCTATAATATACATAATTACTTATATTTCTTGAAGTTGAGGGTTATAACATGGGATACAAAATTCGATCACTTGGAAATTTAATACCAGCTTCTTTAAATGGTACTCCAAGAAAGGTACAAAGGGTGGATTACCTGACTAATTTGGTTTTGAGATAGGTATACATTGAATACAATTCAATTTGAGGTGCCTGAAAAGATGCCGCAGGAGTGAGGGTAGGTGAGGATGAAGATAACAACTGAATAATAGATATAAATGAAGGGGAGTAAATTCATGAAGGGTATGAATAAAATTATTTGCTAAACGCACAAAATGTACGAGACTTACCTTGACAGAAGTCGGTTGGTTGTGTGGAGGGGCCACATTTATTTTATACCAGCACCGTCACAGTCTTTTTGAAATAAAACCCAAAAGTTTTTACCTAGAATCAATAAATCCAGTTGGGATAAACTTGTGCACTGTGCGGTGTGTATGGATAATTTCTCATTTCCCGATTCTGCCGTCCCCGAGGCTATATGAAGCTCACTTAGGTGACCTCATTACCCTAAGGATGTTGCTGGCATAATCACCTCTCACCTTGGAAGGGAAAATATTCCATTCCATCGCCTCCATTATATCCGGTAGATGCTGGATTCACGGTCGAACAAAAGTGACAAACTGAAAGGTATCGAGGCTGCCGATAGACTTCAAAAAAGTAAAACATCAGCATCATGATTCATTACATGACTGAGTCATTCACTATCCTGAAGAAATGATCTAAATCCATTCAGCCCACCTCAACAATCAACAGAGCTTTCAAGGTGATTTGGCCTTGTGGATCCCAAAAGGCTTGAGTTTAATGTTCGGTTACTCTGGAAAAAGGTGAAAAAAAGTAAAGACGAAGTTGTTTTCAGAAGAAGAACAAATATTATGACATTAGGTAATATAGCGAATATTCAACACTATCCACTACAAATAATTACCCAAATTTTCTTCTTATTTTTAATTATATGCTAACTCTTAATCTCATACGTGCAAATCATTCGGTTATCCTAATAAATTAGTTTAGATCCTTTCCTTCAACCTTTGATACTGAGCAAGTAACGATTTGAATTGGTTTTTCACTTAATGTGTACGAACAGCTTACCGAATAATCCCTTTCGATAATATTACCATGATATTTTTCAAATATGCCACTCACCCACGCACTCATTGACGTATCATTGCACAGTCCGAACTACTTCATCTAAAACCTTGAAAAGTAGCATGGATGTTCTTTTCAGGGTATAGGCGTCCGATAAGAACAGTTTATTTCAAAATTGGAAATACGAGTATAAGGGTGATTTTGGGGCTTTTAAATTTTAAAAATTAGGTAGCCTTTTAGTCCCAAACGATTGGAAAAATAGCCTAAATTGACTAAAGTTCTCCCCCTTTGTGCTGAAAATAAGCCTAGCTCTCTCTCCTCATCAATAAATTCTGTTCTTTCAGATAAACAGTGACAGAAACACGAGGCCTATATTGGCCTAGCGGTTCTAAATTCTTTGGAGAATAAGAAGAGTGTGCAGGATGGTTGGAAATTACGTTCAAAGAATAGCACTAAACTGAGACCTCTCCCGTCTTCACGCTACTCTCCTCCCTGAACATACCACCCATTCCCTCTACACTGCCACCTCCAACCAATTCGGAAATATATAAAACAATTAACCTATTAACTGCATATAAAGATATATTACATCATATTACTTACTTTATACTTCCACTGGGTGTAGTCTCTGTGGTAAGAGTCTCACTGTCGCCGTCGGGTCCCTACCAACTAATCGTAAGGAAAATCATCAAAAATATGCTCGACACTTTTTGTTGAGTTTCCTTTTATTTGTGTGAGACACTAGTCAAAATCGAAAACAGGTAAGGTGAAAGACATCGCAAGGTAACTAGTCAAAACTAGTGGTAAGCTCGTCTACAACCACTCTTACACAGAGATACGAGAAAGATTTTACACAGATCAGTTATTTGCTAAGATCAGTGGTACGGGTAGTCGCTTCGGCCGCATCTCAAAAATACTTAACATCAACTAGTCGATCTCTTGATAAAAATTCGAATTAGTTGGACATTTAGATCCTGAAGCTAGTTTTCGAGGAGAGTACCAACTGTACTGGACGCAATAAAAGCTAACACATACTTAACTAAATTTATGAATAAATTTGATTTGACGCAATTTTTCGATGAGTTGGTCGTACATGAAGTTTCGACGAGGTTATAACTCCGGTCAAGAAACCAATCAAAAACTCAATTCCATAATTTTTTGGCGAGTTTCCTTTTGATGGGTTTCCTAGTATTCTCACCGTCGCAACGCAGTGAACACTGGTATAAATAAAATGGGAGCAAACACTCAAATACGCAAATAAGTAAAAGGACGAAGTAAAAGCATTTGCTTTGAAGGAGAAGGTAGAAGTAAAAGCATTTACTCTTCTCTGTATGAATAATCTTTACCTTTTACTTCGAAGTAAATGCTTCATTGATAAGGGTAAAAGGACCCCGTTGCTATGGGATACGAATAGTTGTTTGTACCTATTCATTATTCATCAACCATGAACCAACCATGGGTTGGTTGTGCTGAAAGGAACTATGAGCCAAGGTTCATGACCTAGGTCTCCAACACCGAACAATGGAATACAGATGGTCTCCAAGTAGTTCATTTTCTGTTTTAGCCTGTATGTAACTCCCGTATATCGGAATTCTTCCCAATTTGGCTGTCATGTACGGACCCTGGCCAACTTATATCGACGCTCATTAACATGCATTTTGCGTTGCAAGGGGCTTGCACATTCAACGACACTCGGCCCTTTCTATTGATGTACCTCCTCATCGGAAAGAAGAGCCCGCCAACTCGCCGATCATAAATTGTTTTCGAGAAAGTGTTCGGCCAACCATCGCAGATTTTCTTCATTAAATCTATAAACGCTTATGAAGTCACCTTATTGAGGTGTCAAACGGACTGTAACATTTTCCGTAAGGAAATGTTCACGAATTCAGTCATTTCTGACACCTGAGATCGAAAAAAGGTAGCTGCGGAGCTGAACCACATTTTTTGAAGCATTTACTTCTAAAGAAGAAAACGCTGCAAATTATTACACAAAGGTTTATTATTTATGTATTAGACAGCCCTTCTACGTAGATCTCTGGTCCATAATTATTAAACGCCGCTTATAGTATATTTACATTTAGTATCGGAACTCGGAGCTTCGGACCTCACAAATGGGTTCAATCCATAACAGCAGCGGAACCTCACAATTTTACGCTTTTTAATTAATACAGTTGATAAACATAACAATTTATTACCAAGTCATCTTTCCAACACATAAAAGTGTTACCTATACTGTATATTGATATAATTTAATTAGTCAAATTTCAAAAAATGTGCTGACAAAATCACTGAAAATGGCTAAGAATCGTTAAATTGATATTTTTTAGCATAAGATTGGTCAAATAAAGTTTATCAACTATGAAATAGAACATTCAACAATATTTATGCACGAAATTATGCTAAAAACTTGAACTTCATTAAATTATGTTTTAAAAAATCTATAAAATTGCAAAAAATAGCCTAAAATCCAAAATCTCTTTTTGAATAGAAGAGTATCATTTAGAATACTTTTTTTCCATAAAATTAATATTGCTAAATGTGGCGAATCTGCGGTTGTGTCCCTGCAGGGAGGTGGGATGAGGAGATTAAGCACTTCAATCCTTCCTTCCCCTGTAAGGGAGCGTCTTTATTTATTACGTGTACCGGTTTCGGCCCGTTAGCACGGACCCTCTTCAGCACTACTACAAAACCACTCAGAAAGCTCCGAGCACCCTAGGATAAGTAAAAAAAAACAGGCATAAACGTCAACTTTGGTTGGAACTAAACTATACATTAACAGAAAATTATTAAAACGAGGTCTTCTAAAACAACATACCTTTAGGATCATCTATCAATAACAAGAGGAACAACAAAAACAAACGTCCTCCAACAACTCTCTAGTGAGGAGAATGGCAAAATTCATGCAGCAACCTCACAGCGTCTAAGAACAAAGAGAGAGAAACAAAAACCAACTGTGTATTACCATTGCAGATATGATAAATAACAATGGAAACTGGGGGAATAGGAGAGGGATCAAATTAACAATAACAAAACAATCAATAAACAATTTAAGGTGAGAGAAAAAAAAAAAAAATTAGAGATATAACATCACATTCCTTACCTAAATATCAGTATCCAACTGTTCAACAGTAGGTATCAGCTTAGCTATTGATAATATCAAGGGGCTCCAAAATTAAGATAAAGCAATAAAAACAATAAAACTATAACAATATTCCCAGAAGGAAATGGTCAAAAAAGAATTAAATAAATATTAAAATATGAAAATGTATAACGTATTTACTGGAGCTATCAACTTTGGGAATGTGGCATACAACAACAAAAAGAAATTGTTAGGTAGGACCTATCAGAAGAGACAATAAAGAGGAGCCCATAGACAACCTATATGGAAGGCATCACTATGGATAAGCAGCCACTGAAAACATCCTAGCTACTCCATGACGCATGGAAAAGGTAGTGATGGAGAGAGTATAAAAAATGCATTGTCCTTCTACGGGGAAACAAGGAAGTGAGGGAGACTAACAGACGCTGTGGGTTGTATGGATTATTAAAAACTAAGGAACAGTATACACCTTCTAGGCTATTCACTCAATAGCCATATATAAAGCTACATTTACCAACAACAAGGAACAAAACCAACATTTATATGTACTTATATCTGTAGATAAAGATCATGAGGAAGGGAGAAGACCAAAACGTAAAACACAACTCAACACAATAGTAACATATATAGACTAGATTGATTATTAAAAATATATACACAGAATTCACAACAACAGGTGGTCATAAGCATGATCAATTATTTTAAAATCCTCCTGTATATTAACTCTATTTGGTTCCTTCTTTATTTTGACAGCTTCAAGAAGTCGCAACTTGCTGTCAAACCTTTCTTTTCCTATGATTGTGACATCCTTGTATTGAAAAGTATGAGTACTCCCCAATTCCAATGTGTGTCGACTTAGTGCAGTCTTTGTCTCATGATTCTTAATATTATATTGGTGTTGGTCAAGTCTGACCTTAGTTTTTTGTACCGTGGACCCTATATAGACTTTATCACATCCTCCACATGGGAGGTGGTACACGATAGAACTTCTATCCATAGTTAAGGTAGGGCTTTTGACCGGAGGGAGGCAATTACCACTTAGATTACAAGAACCCATTGAGATGCTACTGCCGCTTGGCATATTTTGTTCCAAAATTTTCTTCAATACTGGACTCAGCCCAGGTACATAAATTAATGAGTAGTAGGACTTACTATTTGGTTCTATGGTTGTAGATATCGGTGGGCCCCTACTTGCCAGCTTGGCCTTGACTTTTGCATTCATGGACGAAATAAATGAAGAAGGGTAGTTATTCTTTCTAAACAACCTTGCCAATAACTTATAGTTATTATGATGGAATTTATCATTAGAAAGCCTGTACATTCTGTTTAGTAAATTTTGAACTACATTTACCTTATGATTACTTGGGGCAAACGATTTAAAATTCAAGAGTTTGTCACTAACTATCAGTTTCCTGGCCCAATTAGTAATCAGCTTCGTCCCCTCCTTATGCACTACAGTGTCCAAGAACCTCAATGAATTGTTTCTTTCCACCTCAACCGTAAACTGTATATCCGGGTGAAAACCATTCAAGGATTCCCCTAGTTCATCAATTTGATCCCTCCTAATGATACAAAACGAGTCATCTACATAAATCTTAAAGAATCTGATATCCAAAGACGTACTACTCAGTACTGAAGTCAATAACAGGTTGGTAGCAATTTCCGATAGTATAGGAGAGAGGGGGTCCCCCATAGGTAAACCTCTGACTTGTCTCCAAAAGTTATCTCCATATGAGAAATATGAGTTGTTAATACAAAATTTCAGTAACTCCAAAAATTTAGGTTTAGGGATATTAGTACTATCAGATATAATCTCCCAATTACTGTCTATAGTTGACAGTACTAAATCAACAGGGATGTTTGTGAACATGGATTTAATATCCCAACTGACCATGCTGAAACCTTCGGGTACTTCAACCTGCTGTACCAGGTCGACAAACTCGAAGGAGTCTTTCAGAGTAAAATTAAAACACTTAGTGAGTTGTTTAAGTGGTTCTATCAAAAATTTAGACAGTCTATAAGTAGGTGAGGTATAAGTAGGAACTATAGGCCGCAAGGAATGGTCTTTGTGATCCTTGACAGAACAGTACAATTTTGGGGCTAGGGATGTATACCTTTTAAGCTGTTTGCTTTTCCACAAATCAATGTAGCCTTCCTCGTACAAACCTTTGATAAGATTGTTGGCTTGTCTTTCCAGCGAACCAGTTGGATTTTGCTTGCCAAATTTTCGGGTTTTTTTATAAGTTCTACCATCATTTAGCATCAACCTAACTTTCGTGTCATAATCTCCCCTATTCATTAGCGCAAGTTTTTTAGTTTTATCAGTGTCTAATACCATTATACTTTCATTCTCCTTGAAGAAATTTCTAGTTACCTTTGCAGCGTGCAAAATTCTCTTTCTTAGGTGGTCATTACCTACATTTCTCCTATTCGTATCCTTATACTTACTGATCTCACCAATCAATTTACCCCTAAGTACATGTTTTTCCTCATTGGAAGTATCCAACCCGCTCATTATATTCTCTATATCTACTATGAGTTTCTCTATTGGTAAGTCCTTTTTGTTATATGGTAAATTGAACTTCTTACCAAGGTTGAGAAAGTACACCACCTCATCTGGAAGGGAAACATTAGAATAGTCTACGAAATTCCCATAATCTTTAGGGGGGGACAGTATAGGTAGGGGATTTAAGGCTTCCTCTAATCCCAGACTATTGTTTACACCATCCAAAGGAGCAACTGTAGGCCTTTGAATCTGTATGCCATCATCAGGCAAATTACGAGTAGATTCATCATAATCCCCATGGTTATCACACAAAGGCACCAAGTCTGGAGGTAGCAAAGGGAGGGGTATGGCTCTTCCATTTTGGTCCTGATTATATGGTGGTAAACTATCATCATGTAAACGGGCACCAGTCATTACAATTGGTGGGCAATTTTGTCTAGTCCCTAGGTAACTTTGTTGTCTACAAACCTCATCAAACTTCTTTCTATATTGAGGCTCAAGACTACGTGTAATTCTGGCTTCACAGGTTTCTATAAATATGGACATTTGATCATAAAAATCATCAGGTAACTCTGTCCTAATCCTTTCCAGTGACCTAACTCTACTATCTACAGACAGTCTTAACGAGATCATTGTGTCTTGAATATCACAGTTCAGTAGATCTTTATTGATGCGACTGAAAATTCTATCTTGTTTACATCTTGTACTAGCATGCTTATAATTAACTCGATATTTCCTACTTTTGTTCCAAATATGTTTCGGAAAAACTCCAATCCTACGGCAATCCAAAAGAAAACGTTTTTGACAAATAAAACTAACTATTTTGTGAGTCATTTTCTCAAGACGACGCTTAACTATGCCTAAATTTACATCCAAGGATGTGTCCGAGCTATGAGAGCTGCCAAGCTCAAACATATTAATTACTATATACCTAACTAACGCAGAATACAGATATAATATTGCTAAATGTGGCGAATCTGCGGTTGTGTCCCTGCAGGGAGGTGGGATGAGGAGATTAAGCACTTCAATCCTTCCTTCCCCTGTAAGGGAGCGTCTTTATTTATTACGTGTACCGGTTTCGGCCCGTTAGCACGGACCCTCTTCAGCACTACTACAAAACCACTCAGAAAGCTCCGAGCACCCTAGGATAAGTAAAAAAAAAACAGGCATAAACGTCAACTTTGGTTGGAACTAAACTATACATTAACAGAAAATTATTAAAACGAGGTCTTCTAAAACAACATACCTTTAGGATCGTCTATCAATAACAAGAGGAACAACAAAAACAAACGTCCTCCAACAACTCTCTAGTGAGGAGAATGGCAAAATTCATGCAGCAACCTCACAGCGTCTAAGAACAAAGAGAGAGAAACAAAAACCAACTGTGTATTACCATTGCAGATATGATAAATAACAATGGAAACTGGGGGAATAGGAGAGGGATCAAATTAACAATAACAAAACAATCAATAAATAATTTAAGGTGAGAGAAAAAAAAAAAAAAAAATTAGAGATATAACATCACATTCCTTACCTAAATATCAGTATCCAACTGTTCAACAGTAGGTATCAGCTTAGCTATTGATAATATCAAGGGGCTCCAAAATTAAGATAAAGCAATAAAAACAATAAAACTATAACAATATTCCCAGAAGGAAATGGTCAAAAAAGAATTAAATAAATATTAAAATATGAAAATGTATAACGTATTTACTGGAGCTATCACAAACACAAAAGAAATTGTTAGGTAGGACCTATCAGAAGAGACAATAAAGAGGAGCCCATAGACAACCTATATGGAAGGCATCACTATGGATAAGCAGCCACTGAAAACATCCTAGCTACTCCATGACGCATGGAAAAGGTAGTGATGGAGAGAGTATAAAAAATGCATTGTCCTTCTACGGGGAAACAAGGAAGTGAGGGAGACTAACAGACGCTGTGGGTTGTATGGATTATTAAAAACTAAGGAACAGTATACACCTTCTAGGCTATTCACTCAAATGCCATATATAAAGCTACATTTACCAACAACAAGGAACAAAACCAACATTTATATGTACTTATATCTGTAGATAAAGATCATGAGGAAGGGAGAAGACCAAAACGTAAAACACAACTCAACACAATAGTAACATATATAGACTAGATTGATTATTAAAAATATATACACAGAATTCACAACAACAGGTGGTCATAAGCATGATCAATTATTTTAAAATCCTCCTGTATATTAACTCTATTTGGTTCCTTCTTTATTTTGACAGCTTCAAGAAGTCGCAACTTGCTGTCAAACCTTTCTTTTCCTATGATTGTGACATCCTTGTATTGAAAAGTATGAGTACTCCCCAATTCCAATGTGTGTCGACTTAGTGCAGTCTTTGTCTCATGATTCTTAATATTATATTGGTGTTGGTCAAGTCTGACCTTAGTTTTTTGTACCGTGGACCCTATATAGACTTTATCACATCCTCCACATGGGAGGTGGTACACGATAGAACTTCTATCCATAGTTAAGGTAGGGCTTTTGACCGGAGGGAGGCAATTACCACTTAGATTACAAGAACCCATTGAGATGCTACTGCCGCTTGGCATATTTTGTTCCAAAATTTTCTTCAATACTGGACTCAGCCCAGGTACATAAATTAATGAGTAGTAGGATCTACTAAACTGTGATATACAAGACACAATGATCTCGTTAAGACTGTCTGTAGATAGTAGAGTTAGGTCACTGGAAAGGATTAGGACAGAGTTACCTGATGATTTTTATGATCAAATGTCCATATTTATAGAAACCTGTGAAGCCAGAATTACACGTAGTCTTGAGCCTCAATATAGAAAGAAGTTTGATGAGGTTTGTAGACAACAAAGTTACCTAGGGACTAGACAAAATTGCCCACCAATTGTAATGACTGGTGCCCGTTTACATGATGATAGTTTACCACCATATAATCAGGACCAAAATGGAAGAGCCATACCCCTCCCTATGCTACCTCCAGTCTTGGTGCCTTTGTGTGATAACCATGGGGATTATGATGAATCTACTCGTAATTCGCCTGATGATGGCATACGGATTCAAAGGCCTACAGTTGCTCCTTTGGATGGTGTAAACAATAGTCTGGGATTAGAGGAAGCCTTAAATCCCCTACCTATACTGTCCCCCCCTAAAGATTATGGGAATTTCGTAGACTATTCTAATGTTTCCCTTCCAGATGAGGTGGTGTACTTTCTCAACCTTGGTAAGAAGTTCAATTTACCATATAACAAAAAGGACTTACCAATAGAGAAACTCATAGTAGATATAGAGAATATAATGAGCGGGTTGGATACTTCCAATGAGGAAAAACATGTACTTAGGGGTAAATTGATTGGTGAGATCAGTAAGTATAAGGATACGAATAGGAGAAATGTAGGTAATGACCACCTAAGAAAGAGAATTTTGCACGCTGCAAAGGTAACTAGAAATTTCTTCAAGGAGAATGAAAGTATAATGGTATTAGACACTGATAAAACTAAAAAACTTGCGCTAATGAATAGGGGAGATTATGACACGAAAGTTAGGTTGATGCTAAATGATGGTAGAACTTATAAAAAAACCCGAAAATTTGGCAAGCAAAATCCAACTGGTTCGCTGGAAAGACAAGCCAACAATCTTATCAAAGGTTTGTACGAGGAAGGCTACATTGATTTGTGGAAAAGCAAACAGCTTAAAAGGTATACATCCCTAGCCCCAAAATTGTACTGTTCTGTCAAGGATCACAAAGACCATTCCTTGCGACCTATAGTTCCTACTTATACCTCACCTACTTATAGACTGTCTAAATTTTTGATAGAACCACTTAAACAACTCACTAAGTGTTTTAATTTTACTCTGAAAGACTCCTTCGAGTTCGTCGACCTGGTACAGCAGGTTGAAGTACCCGAAGGTTTCAGCATGGTCAGTTGGGATATTAAATCCATGTTCACAAACATCCCTGTTGATTTAGTACTGTCAACTATAGACAGTAATTGGGAGATTATATCTGATAGTACTAATATCCCTAAACCTAAATTTTTGGAGTTACTGAAATTTTGTATTAACAACTCATATTTCTCATATGGAGATAACTTTTGGAGACAAGTCAGAGGTTTACCTATGGGGGACCCCCTCTCTCCTATACTATCGGAAATTGCTACCAACCTGTTATTGACTTCAGTACTGAGTAGTACGTCTTTGGATATCAGATTCTTTAAGATTTATGTAGATGACTCGTTTTGTATCATTAGGAGGGATCAAATTGATGAACTAGGGGAATCCTTGAATGGTTTTCACCCGGATATACAGTTTACGGTTGAGGTGGAAAGAAACAATTCATTGAGGTTCTTGGACACTGTAGTGCATAAGGAGGGGACGAAGCTGATTACTAATTGGGCCAGGAAACTGATAGTTAGTGACAAACTCTTGAATTTTAAATCGTTTGCCCCAAGTAATCATAAGGTAAATGTAGTTCAAAATTTACTAAACAGAATGTACAGGCTTTCTAATGATAAATTCCATCATAATAACTATAAGTTATTGGCAAGGTTGTTTAGAAAGAATAACTACCCTTCTTCATTTATTTCGTCCATGAATGCAAAAGTCAAGGCCAAGCTGGCAAGTAGGGGCCCACCGATATCTACAACCATAGAACCAAATAGTAAGTCCTACTACTCATTAATTTATGTACCTGGGCTGAGTCCAGTATTGAAGAAAATTTTGGAACAAAATATGCCAAGCGGCAGTAGCATCTCAATGGGTTCTTGTAATCTAAGTGGTAATTGCCTCCCTCCGGTCAAAAGCCCTACCTTAACTATGGATAGAAGTTCTATCGTGTACCACCTCCCATGTGGAGGATGTGATAAAGTCTATATAGGGTCCACGGTACAAAAAACTAAGGTCAGACTTGACCAACACCAATATAATATTAAGAATCATGAGACAAAGACTGCACTAAGTCGACACACATTGGAATTGGGGAGTACTCATACTTTTCAATACAAGGATGTCACAATCATAGGAAAAGAAAGGTTTGACAGCAAGTTGCGACTTCTTGAAGCTGTCAAAATAAAGAAGGAACCAAATAGAGTTAATATACAGGAGGATTTTAAAATAATTGATCATGCTTATGACCACCTGTTGTTGTGAATTCTGTGTATATATTTTTAATAATCAATCTAGTCTATATATGTTACTATTGTGTTGAGTTGTGTTTTACGTTTTGGTCTTCTCCCTTCCTCATGATCTTTATCTACAGATATAAGTACATATAAATGTTGGTTTTGTTCCTTGTTGTTGGTAAATGTAGCTTTATATATGGCATTTGAGTGAATAGCCTAGAAGGTGTATACTGTTCCTTAGTTTTCAATAATCCATACAACCCACAGCGTCTGTTAGGATCCACCCTCCCTCACTTCCTTGTTTCCCCGTAGAAGGACAATGCATTTTTTATACTCTCTCCATCACTACCTTTTCCATGCGTCATGGAGTAGCTAGGATGTTTTCAGTGGCTGCTTATCCATAGTGATGCCTTCCATATAGGTTGTCTATGGGCTCCTCTTTATTGTCTCTTCTGATAGGTCCTACCTAACAATTTCTTTTGTGTTTGTGATAGCTCCAGTAAATACGTTATACATTTTCATATTTTAATATTTATTTAATTCTTTTTTGACCATTTCCTTCTGGGAATATTGTTATAGTTTTATTGTTTTTATTGCTTTATCTTAATTTTGGAGCCCCTTGATATTATCAATAGCTAAGCTGATACCTACTGTTGAACAGTTGGATACTGATATTTAGGTAAGGAATGTGATGTTATATCTCTAATTTTTTTTTTTTTTTTTTTTCTCTCACCTTAAATTATTTATTGATTGTTTTGTTATTGTTAATTTGATCCCTCTCCTATTCCCCCAGTTTCCATTGTTATTTATCATATCTGCAATGGTAATACACAGTTGGTTTTTGTTTCTCTCTCTTTGTTCTTAGACGCTGTGAGGTTGCTGCATGAATTTTGCCATTCTCCTCACTAGAGAGTTGTTGGAGGACGTTTGTTTTTGTTGTTCCTCTTGTTATTGATAGATGATCCAAAGGTATGTTGTTTTAGAAGACCTCGTTTTAATAATTTTCTGTTAATGTATAGTTTAGTTCCAACCAAAGTTGACGTTTATGCCTGTTTTTTTTTACTTATCCTAGGGTGCTCGGAGCTTTCTGAGTGGTTTTGTAGTAGTGCTGAAGAGGGTCCGTGCTAACGGGCCGAAACCGGTACACGTAATAAATAAAGACGCTCCCTTACAGGGGAAGGAAGGATTGAAGTGCTTAATCTCCTCATCCCACCTCCCTGCAGGGACACAACCGCAGATTCGCCACATTTAGCAATATTATATCTGTATTCTGCGTTAGTTAGGTATATAGTAATTAATATGTTTGAGCTTGGCAGCTCTCATAGCTCGGACACATCCTTGGATGTAAATTTAGGCATAGTTAAGCGTCGTCTTGAGAAAATGACTCACAAAATAGTTAGTTTTATTTGTCAAAAACGTTTTCTTTTGGATTGCCGTAGGATTGGTGTTTTTCCGAAACATATTTGGAACAAAAGTAGGAAATATCGAGTTAATTATAAGCATGCTAGTACAAGATGTAAACAAGATAGAATTTTCAGTCGCATCAATAAAGATCTACTAAACTGTGATATACAAGACACAATGATCTCGTTAAGACTGTCTGTAGATAGTAGAGTTAGGTCACTGGAGAGGATTAGGACAGAGTTACCTGATGATTTGTATGATCAAATGTCAGTATTTATAGAAACCTGTGAAGCCAGAATTACACGTAGTCTTGAGCCTCAATATAGAAAGAAGTTTGATGAGGTTTGTAGACAACAAAGTTACCTAGGGACTAGACAAAATTGCCCACCAATTGTAATGACTGGTGCCCGTTTACATGATGATAGTTTACCACCATATAATCAGGACCAAAATGGAAGAGCCATACCCCTCCCTATGCTACCTCCAGTCTTGGTGCCTTTGTGTGATAACCATGGGGATTATGATGAATCTACTCGTAATTCGCCTGATGATGGCATACGGATTCAAAGACCTACAGTTGCTCCTTTGGATGGTGTAAACAATAGTCTGGGATTAGAGGAAGCCTTAAATCCCCTACCTATACTGTCCCCCCCTAAAGATTATGGGAATTTCGTAGACTATTCTAATGTTTCCCTTCCAGATGAGGTGGTGTACTTTCTCAACCTTGGTAAGAAGTTCAATTTACCATATAACAAAAAGGACTTACCAATAGAGAAACTCATAGTAGATATAGAGAATATAATGAGCGGGTTGGATACTTCCAATGAGGAAAAACATGTACTTAGGGGTAAATTGATTGGTGAGATCAGTAAGTATAAGGATACGAATAGGAGAAATGTAGGTAATGACCACCTAAGAAAGAGAATTTTGCACGCTGCAAAGGTAACTAGAAATTTCTTCAAGGAGAATGAAAGTATAATGGTATTAGACACTGATAAAACTAAAAAACTTGCGCTAATGAATAGGGGAGATTATGACACGAAAGTTAGGTTGATGCTAAATGATGGTAGAACTTATAAAAAAACCCGAAAATTTGGCAAGCAAAATCCAACTGGTTCGCTGGAAAGACAAGCCAACAATCTTATCAAAGGTTTGTACGAGGAAGGCTACATTGATTTGTGGAAAAGCAAACAGCTTAAAAGGTATACATCCCTAGCCCCAAAATTGTACTGTTCTGTCAAGGATCACAAAGACCATTCCTTGCGGCCTATAGTTCCTACTTATACCTCACCTACTTATAGACTGTCTAAATTTTTGATAGAACCACTTAAACAACTCACTAAGTGTTTTAATTTTACTCTGAAAGACTCCTTCGAGTTTGTCGACCTGGTACAGCAGGTTGAAGTACCCGAAGGTTTCAGCATGGTCAGTTGGGATATTAAATCCATGTTCACAAACATCCCTGTTGATTTAGTACTGTCAACTATAGACAGTAATTGGGAGATTATATCTGATAGTACTAATATCCCTAAACCTAAATTTTTGGAGTTACTGAAATTTTGTATTAACAACTCATATTTCTCATATGGAGATAACTTTTGGAGACAAGTCAGAGGTTTACCTATGGGGGACCCCCTCTCTCCTATACTATCGGAAATTGCTACCAACCTGTTATTGACTTCAGTACTGAGTAGTACGTCTTTGGATATCAGATTCTTTAAGATTTATGTAGATGACTCGTTTTGTATCATTAGGAGGGATCAAATTGATGAACTAGGGGAATCCTTGAATGGTTTTCACCCGGATATACAGTTTACGGTTGAGGTGGAAAGAAACAATTCATTGAGGTTCTTGGACACTGTAGTGCATAAGGAGGGGACGAAGCTGATTACTAATTGGGCCAGGAAACTGATAGTTAGTGACAAACTCTTGAATTTTAAATCGTTTGCCCCAAGTAATCATAAGGTAAATGTAGTTCAAAATTTACTAAACAGAATGTACAGGCTTTCTAATGATAAATTCCATCATAATAACTATAAGTTATTGGCAAGGTTGTTTAGAAAGAATAACTACCCTTCTTCATTTATTTCGTCCATGAATGCAAAAGTCAAGGCCAAGCTGGCAAGTAGGGGCCCACCGATATCTACAACCATAGAACCAAATAGTAAGTCCTACTACTCATTAATTTATGTACCTGGGCTGAGTCCAGTATTGAAGAAAATTTTGGAACAAAATATGCCAAGCGGCAGTAGCATCTCAATGGGTTCTTGTAATCTAAGTGGTAATTGCCTCCCTCCGGTCAAAAGCCCTACCTTAACTATGGATAGAAGTTCTATCGTGTACCACCTCCCATGTGGAGGATGTGATAAAGTCTATATAGGGTCCACGGTACAAAAAACTAAGGTCAGACTTGACCAACACCAATATAATATTAAGAATCATGAGACAAAGACTGCACTAAGTCGACACACATTGGAATTGGGGAGTACTCATACTTTTCAATACAAGGATGTCACAATCATAGGAAAAGAAAGGTTTGACAGCAAGTTGCGACTTCTTGAAGCTGTCAAAATAAAGAAGGAACCAAATAGAGTTAATATACAGGAGGATTTTAAAATAATTGATCATGCTTATGACCACCTGTTGTTGTGAATTCTGTGTATATATTTTTAATAATCAATCTAGTCTATATATGTTACTATTGTGTTGAGTTGTGTTTTACGTTTTGGTCTTCTCCCTTCCTCATGATCTTTATCTACAGATATAAGTACATATAAATGTTGGTTTTGTTCCTTGTTGTTGGTAAATGTAGCTTTATATATGGCATTTGAGTGAATAGCCTAGAAGGTGTATACTGTTCCTTAGTTTTTAATAATCCATACAACCCACAGCGTCTGTTAGGATCCGCCCTCCCTCACTTCCTTGTTTCCCCGTAGAAGGACAATGCATTTTTTATACTCTCTCCATCACTACCTTTTCCATGCGTCATGGAGTAGCTAGGATGTTTTCAGTGGCTGCTTATCCATAGTGATGCCTTCCATATAGGTTGTCTATGGGCTCCTCTTTATTGTCTCTTCTGATAGGTCCTACCTAACAATTTCTTTTGTGTTTGTGATAGCTCCAGTAAATACGTTATACATTTTCATATTTTAATATTTATTTAATTCTTTTTTGACCATTTCCTTCTGGGAATATTGTTATAGTTTTATTGTTTTTATTGCTTTATCTTAATTTTGGAGCCCCTTGATATTATCAATAGCTAAGCTGATACCTACTGTTGAACAGTTGGATACTGATATTTAGGTAAGGAATGTGATGTTATATCTCTAATTTTTTTTTTTTTTTTTTTTCTCTCACCTTAAATTATTTATTGATTGTTTTGTTATTGTTAATTTGATCCCTCTCCTATTCCCCCAGTTTCCATTGTTATTTATCATATCTGCAATGGTAATACACAGTTGGTTTTTGTTTCTCTCTCTTTGTTCTTAGACGCTGTGAGGTTGCTGCATGAATTTTGCCATTCTCCTCACTAGAGAGTTGTTGGAGGACGTTTGTTTTTGTTGTTCCTCTTGTTATTGATAGACGATCCTAAGGTATGTTGTTTTAGAAGACCTCGTTTTAATAATTTTCTGTTAATGTATAGTTTAGTTCCAACCAAAGTTGACGTTTATGCCTGTTTTTTTTTACTTATCCTAGGGTGCTCGGAGCTTTCTGAGTGGTTTTGTAGTAGTGCTGAAGAGGGTCCGTGCTAACGGGCCGAAACCGGTACACGTAATAAATAAAGACGCTCCCTTACAGGGGAAGGAAGGATTGAAGTGCTTAATCTCCTCATCCCACCTCCCTGCAGGGACACAACCGCAGATTCGCCACATTTAGCAATATTATATCTGTATTCTGCGTTATTTAGGTAATAGTAATTAATAAAATTAATAGCTAACATTTTCTTTTCACTCATAAATCTCCAATTTCTATACAACTTGATATATACACACACAAAAAAAGACACTTTTTCATCTATTTTTGGCTCATAGCACCCATGGGTGTGGAGCGATCGAGCTGGCGAGAAGTTAGGACCAACTAGACCCCAAGTGGAGTCTATGTGCGAAAGAACAGATTTTTTAAGTCAATTCTAAGGCCTTTTATGGCCCGGACGGCGAACGGCGGACGGCGGACATTTCAAATTTGGATTCTACGCACCTTGAAACGTAAAGTGACAAAGTTTGAGGGGGGGTTATAAAATTTTTTTGCTATACGATCACATAGGCTTATTATTGGAAATAATAAACCAAAAGGGCTGTTTCATTCATACCAGATTGAAGCAACTTGTGAAGAAAAGCAAACGCTCTTTTCGAAGTATTTGCTTTTTTTTAAATTGAAGTAAAAGGTCTTGCTTTTTTTAATTTTATTCATAACACCGGAAGAATTTACTTCAAATTTCTCGAGTAGAAGCATTTGCTTCTTTTCATTCATACAGGCCAGTGGGTACATTATTCGTAGAAAGTTATTGTACAATTTTTTGTCACAGTACATTGTCCATATAATACCTATCATTCTCTTCCTTCTACATTATACTCCGATCGAGCACGGAAGTTACCTCCTCATGTTATTACCAGGTGCTGTTATGCATGTTAAGGTGAAACATTAAGGTGCTGCGTATGCAATTGTAATTACCATAAATTTTCCGTGGCAAAGCACGGGTACACAGCTTGTACAGAGCAATTTAAAATAACATTTTCTGTTTACATTATTTTTGAGAATCTTAAATCAAGTGAACTTTAACGTCAAACAACAAATTTCAGATGAAAAATAAAAAATGTTTTTTTCTTGCTTGATTAAAATAGTTTGTTCTGAAAATTATAAAGCCCAAATAAGAATTGTCCCTGAGGTTCAGAATGATTTGTACTTTTAATTAATTACATTAATTTTTACTTATAATGCATGCACTATTCAAAAATAAAGTTTATTGTTTAAATGCATTAACGAACATACGTTTCACATGTTGTGGCAAATGATTTCAATGTATATCACTCCTAGAGATAAAACTTTCATCCAAGTTGCCTGGGGTCAAAGAAAGTTTATCAGCGTAGTTCATTTTGCAACGTCGTACAAAAGCTCCGATCGACGCGTTTGCCGGTCCCTCCCCACATTGTGAGCATCGGTATAAATCAGATTCATAACAGTATCAATAAAGGGCCCACTTGTCGGCCACACCATAAAATCTTATGGACAGAAAAGTTTATTGGACGGAAGGGCTAGATGGCGGAGTGAGGGGCACTGGCTCTTATTGCAATGGAAGGAACAGCGCCCTTAGAATAGCTCTCGAAACCCCTTTACCACGATCCCGCTGGCCTCAGCAGTATCTTCAAAGGCCAACATTCTCTACCTTGGTCTTTTCTGAAATCCGGTATTGTCGATATCGCTTCCGTAACGGGATCATTTCGCCTTTCACTCCGGGATGCTGAAAGAGAATACTCAGTTAGGAATTTTACGCTGTTAGGGTTGACCCTAAAAGGAATAGCCAATAGCGAAGGTCTCATGTACGTAATTTAGTTTATTACAAATATGAGTGACATATGGTGAAGGATAAGGGCTTTGAAATTGAAATTGTCATAACCCACTTGGATGATATGTAATAAAATAAATGAAACGAAAACGAATAAAATGTTATTTTCCCTTATCACAATACCACACCGCTGCAAATGATTACACAAAAGTTTATAATTAAAGCTTGTATAATAAAGCTAATCATCAAATAATTGGATAGCTTCTGTATTAATAAACGAAGTATATAGTGCAACAAGGCATAACTGCATAAACACCGAGGAGAAACTAAAGACATTGAACAAAACACCTACGCTTCAATTTTCCTACGCTTCACAGTCCCTCCATACGTTGCAAGAGCTTATATTTAAGTGCATAGAATAGTAGGTACATCAGAATCTAAGTATTCTTAGAGCATCGACCAATTTTAACTTTATGAGATAAAATAAAACGCCTACTTAGCTAAACTCTGAATGTAGACGTGATAAAAGCGATAATATACTTGATTTCATGAAGTGAGAATTCCATTGGAATTATGTCAGTTGATGCGATCCTCGTAGTTTATGCACGATTGTTACGTAAATGGCAATATTATCGAAGAACTTAGCCTTTTAGCTAGGGATTAGCCTTTTGATCTGTCGTCTCAAAATAACAGCAAGGAATTTCAGAATTCCACAGAAACTACAGGAAGAATAAACACTTTAGTCTAAAAAATACAAAAAGCAAACTATAAATAAAGGTTGAGGAGGAGATAAAAATTAATTTCCAGGGATGAAGTCAGCAAGCTGAACTGGGAGTATGGATTAATTATTTTCAATAATGAACCTTTGTAATCGACCAAGAAACAATTTTCACACCCCGCGTGGATGATTTTTCAAGATACGTAGCTTCAAAAATTCAAATTAAAAAATAAATTAAGATGAGATATAATAATTAAATTAAATAAAATGAAATAAAAATAAATTAAAAAGTAAAAATTACCAAAAGTGCGGAAAACTCAGTATCTTGGAAACGGATCGTCTTATTGACTTGGGAATGGTTTTATTCGACTCAGGGAGAAAAAATACGTTATAAAACGCTGCAAATTATCACACAAAGGTTTATTATTGCTGCGTTAGATATCCCTTCTACGCAGATCATTGGTCTATAATTAATAAGCCCCGTATGTAATATTTGATCAGAATATGGTGCATCATGCCTCCCAAAAGGGTTAACACCTTTACAGTTCCAAGAACCCGCAATTTCATGCTTCACAGTAAAAACGTTTTAAAAAAAAGGTCTATATGTAAGGAAAGAATATAGGCACAGAAGCCCCTCAGCTGATCAGTGCGCCTCCGTACCTCGTAATTGTTTCCGGGGAGTCCCAGAGCCTCAGAGGTTCCGAAGCTGATCTGAGTCCTTCCATACTTTGAAATTGTATTCCAGATCTTCTAAAAGGAGCTACATTTCAGGTTTCAGCATCATAAGTCGATTAAAAAACAAATTAGACTCAGAGGCCCCTAACATGATCAGTGTCCACTGGTATTGAATTCTTTTTATTACAAAGAAGGTCCTTTTCAAATTGCAGATCCGTAGGTAGATATCAATATGCCTACGTAGATAAAGGCACCTAATGAAAACTAGAAAATTAACCTTATTCCTGGGGATACACTTTCAGGCAAGCGCAGGAGCTACTAATGATGTAATCATGTTGAAATTATTATGGAATAATTAAACCATCGTCCCCCAACTATGTACCATACTCGAGGGAGATTAGACGACTAGGCGTGAAAAAATTATGCATGAAGTAATAAACGTTTGCGCATGCGCAGAATGAAGTAATGATTTGAGAAGTATGCAATTAATAAAGGACCATTTACAGCCTAACACGCACATTCCCTGAAAATTTTATCAAAGTAGAATGATAAATGTAGAAATAAGGCTCGTTAAAAGAAATACACATTCGCGAAGCGCAGTAGCTACTAATGATAGAATTATGTTTAGCCAACGTCATACCCCTATTCAAGGGCGGGGAAGCCACCGACCTCACCCATTGTCGCCCAATTTCTCTATTAAGTACGATATCAAAACTCATTGAGCGATGGAGAAAACACCTTGTATATACGCATCTTGAAGAACAAAACCTTCTTTCGGAGAGACAATTTGGCTTTAGGAAGGGCGTAGGAATAGAAGAAGCTATATTTATGCTAACCAAAGACAAACTCGCTGTTGGATCGTGGAAAAAAGGGAATTTTGTTAACACTAGATATGGCCAAAGCCTTTGACTCTATCGACAGGGACTTATTGATAAAATTACTACCTGCCTATGGCTTTGAAGGATTAGAGTTGGAATGGGTTATAAGTTACTTCAATGAACGGAAGCAATTAGTGACTATAGAAGACATTGATAGTACTGAAAGACCTATAGATTTTGGTGTGATTCAGGGTGGTACCTTGGCGTCAATTTTCTTCTTGATTTTTATCAACCAGCTCGGAAATCTGGACCTCCAGGGTGTCTCATACTTATTCGCTGATGACACAGCAATCCTATGCGAGGGCGACACCTGGGAAGAGGTATTTGAGACTGCTAACAGTGATATGAATCGCACGTTCCAATGGCTATGTAAAATACTCTGAGCCTAAATGTAAAGAAAACTAAGTACCTCGTGTTTTCCAAATCCCTTCCAAAAAATCCATTTCTGCCTCAATAAAGTTGTATTCATGTGGTGCTAGATTCCTGTGAGTGCGCATGTCCAGAGTTGGAGCGTACTGGGTCTGTGAGGTACCTGGGGGTAATGATTGACGAGGATCTAACATGGGACTGCCATGTCTCTACGCTGATTCAGAAACTTTGAAAACTTACACATTTATTTTACAACCTCCGAGGATGTCTTGGGAAGGAAAGTTTAATTTTTGTATACAAGGCACTTGTCCAGAGCATCATTGGCTTTGGAATTATTGCTTGGGGAGGATCCACTTCAGCGGTATTGAATCCACTGAATATCATGCAAAAATCCATTCTCAAAGTAATGACAAAAAAACCATGCAGATTTTCTATAGTAGATCTGTATAACTATGTCCGTGTGTTTTCAGTCCATCAGTTGCATATTAAGTCGGCGCTCACCTTTTTTCACAAACACCCAGAATTTTTCTAAAAGTACTCCGTACGCCTTCCGGTTCACTACACAAGCTGTAGTTCCTGCACCGTAAACTCGTATATGGAGTACTTCTAGACACATTTTCTATAGTATGCCTGTAGTGGATTTGTTTTTTGAATTTGCTTTGTGTCTTTTTGGGTGGTAAATTCACCACAATGCCTTTCTTAATTCGCTCCTTGCCAGAAAATTTGCGATCCCCCTCCAATCTTACTCGTTCGGATTATTAAAAGAAAGTTTTCTCGTGGCTAATCCAATATGGGTTGGAAAACTGCCAAACTCTACTAACAAGCATTTATGTTAATTGAAATATCCATTAATTATCAAGTCAGCTCCCTTTATGTTTATTGTTATCTAATGAATTGATAGTTTAGTTTTATCTTCTTTCTCCTATATATAGCATTTCCAAGTCAAATTCAACCTTTTCCAAGTCAAATCAAACCTTTTCCAAGTCAAATCCAACCTTTTGCAACTCAAATTCAACCTTTTCCAAGTCAAATTCAACCTTTTCCAACTCAAATTCAACCTTTTCCAAGTCAAATTCAACCTTTTCCAAAACAAATTCAACCTTTTCCAAGTCGAATTCAACCTTTTCCAAAACAAATTCAACCTTTTCCAAGTCGAATTCAACCTTTCCCAAAACAAATTCAACCTTTTCACCATTATTAGGGAAATGAGGAAAAATACGCATAAGCCCTAAATGTAGTACCAAATGCTTGTCTGTGATTGGGGACTGGGTTGAAAACAATACTCCAAACGCAGTAGGTAGGTACCTATACATAAAACAAAATCATGTTTCATTAAAAAAGAAATCAACAAAAATTACAAGTACCTACTCGTATTTCACAAAAGTACCTCTACCTAAAAATCGAAGATAGACTTACTACAAGTAAGATTTTTAATTTTAAGACTGTTAAAATATTAATTATGTAAAGAAGAAAGAAGAGTATTTCTTTTAAAAAAATGTTGATTTTTTTAAATTATATTTTTTGTTGATTCCTTTTTTTAATAAAACATGATTTTGTCTTATATGGTTTTCCAGTTTGGAGTATTGTTTTCAGCCCAGCCCCCAATCACAGACAAGCATTTGGTACTACATTTAGGGCTTGTGCGTATTTTTCCTCATTTCCCTAATAATGGTGAAAAGGTTGAATTTGTTTTGGAAAAGGTTGAATTTGTTTTGGAAAAGGTTGAATTTGTTTTGGAAAAGGTTGAATTTGACTTGGAAAAGGTTGAATTTGAGTTGGAAAAGGTTGGATTTGACTTGGAAAAGGTTGAATTTGACTTGGAAAAGGTTGAATTTGACTTGGAAATGCTATAACAGAAGGAAACAGTGTAAACAGATAACTTTGTGATTAACTAAGTATATTTTTTATTTTTTCCTTTTATGCAATTAATGAGTATTATATTCACAATTAGCTCAAACATCTCCCCTTAACCGCACAGGGCCTGCCCTATGGTTAAGGTGTATGTTCCATATTGCCATATATTATGTATACTCGTTTTTGTAATTTGCTGTTTCTCGGAATAAAACTTTCATTAATTAATTAATTAATTCATTCATTCATTCATGTTGAAATTACTCGGGAATGCTCAAATTAATCTCTCACACTCATCCTCCAAATTTGAAAGAGATTGGACGACGGGGGCGTGAGAACATGATGTTGATGGAGTTTACGTTTGCGCATGCACAGAGTGAAGTATTGATTTGGGAACAACGGGGTTGATAGAAAGAAAACCATCTACGCCCTAAATTGCACATTTCATGAACAGTACATAAAAATCGGTTGAATATTGAGGAAATTAAGATCGCTACAAGGATTTTAAGATCGCTACACGACAGACACACACTATCCAGTCAATTCCAGTATCCAGCGATTATTAATATAACTTACAGCCTGATTGGCTTAATCAACAGGTTCACTAGCAAAACATGATGAAATGATGTAGAAATCCAAAGGTGTTTTTTCGAACTTCTAGCCCTTAGGGAGAGCGAACCGTTCAATCTACAGCGTTGCAGATGGTTTTAATCGACCCTTTGGGTTATATTTATCATTGTCAAGCATAAAATCATTACTGTTACCTTAAAAGTCTTCGTGATCTCGATTTTTCAATGTTTAGCCCTTTAATACTACCATTTAGGGTTGATAAAAATTGATGCCGATGTTAGTGGCACATCCCCGGACGATGTATAATTTTTGAGCCAAGTTTTGTAAAGGTTGGTCCTGTAGTTTCGGAGAAAAGCCCTGGACGGTGTACGATGTACGGCGGACGGACGGATTTTCTTATTCGATTTTTGGATTCTACGCAGCTTAAAGCGTAAACCAAAAAAATTTCAGGGGGTTAAATTTTTTTTCTTTTCTTTCTTTGGAATCTTCGTATTTTTAAACGTAAACCAACAAAATTTGAAGGGAGATTAAACAAAGAAAAAAATCTTAGTCTATTACATTATTGAAAATAAAAGACCGAAATTAAATGTGGTAAATACCGCGGTAAAGCCTATTATTCTAGAGAAACAAATCGCAATGAGATATTCCATAGAATCACAGAGTGATGGAATTGGTAATAGTATATTAACTTTTAACGCCTGCTTATAATAAATTTCATTCTGCCACATAAATTATGAACAAAGTGAGCAGCAGACCGAAAGTCTGGGGTAAGTATTATATTTTTGAGAATTGTGTTAGATATAGACTTGTGACGGTCTTTTTGTAAATTTGTAAACCCCTCCGTACTTCATATTTCCTCCACTACAATAATGAACGGAATTCAATTTGTGGGAAGGAAAAAGAAGGCGCAGAGGGTGCAAAAGGGTTAGCATTCCGAGCCTCAAGGGAAAGTTGACAGTATATTAGAAACCCAGGGCCGTTCTTATCCAACTTCCAAGCTTTTGCGGTGAGGATGAAACCCGGGGAGGGCGTCCCTACGCTAGGGAACAGATAAAATCTAATTTAAACTTTTCGAAATTATCAAGTTCATCGTCACCCAAAGAACTTTGATATTTCAATGTATAATAAGGTGCTAGAGGTTGCGTGAGGGAGGGTTTGAGTCCGAGGATTTTCTCAACCCTAAGAGAGAAAAAAAAGTTGAGGGGAAATAGATGATCGCCTTGCCGTACTCCCTTCTCTTTGATTAGCTGTCCTCTCTTTCTTTTCTGAATATGAAATAATAATCCGAACCTTCCTGCTGGATATTAATGTAACGGATTCCATAAATGAATCCATCTCCTGCCCTCCTACCCATCATCTCCTTTTTCCATCGCTGGATCTTGAAACCCAAATTGATTCTTCCCTTTTTTCCAGAATCTTTCTTCATCCTCCGCCCCTTCCCACTTCCACGAGATGGCACTTGATTAAATAAGTCAAAGCGGAAATTCTTAATTTCGACCTTACTTTCTTTCTTCTATAAAAAGATTGTCGTACTGAAGACATGCCAACCTATTGTTAGTGAGGTAGGTAACACCATTCACCGCTCACAACGGTTTCTTTTGTGAAGGTAGGTAAATGATCACGTTAGTGTGAATCGTGGAGCACAAGAGCTTCAAATGCCAGATTTAGGCTGAAAAACGAATCAAATCCAATCAAATAATTTCTTACTGTAAACCAACATTGGTATAACAATAGTTAATTGGGTTACAATATCACTATACAAGTAAATTATAACAAAATAAAGAAGAATGAGATGGCATAATGCGAATAATGAAGAAAAGCATTCTGGCATAATGAGAATAAGATGGCATAATCAATGTAACTGCGCCAAGTACCGCTCGCGATGCCCCAGCAGGACCCAGCACCACCCACCGTGGTGGTTCCCGAGGCCACCTACCGATTACTGGGCAAGTGATCTGACATGAGAATCCAATATCTCCTTCCACCAAAATGAAAGTCGTGTTGATGAGCCCTGAGAAAAGGAGATGGTAATTCAGTTAATTTCCTTGGATGTGACCAAGTTCCTGTTTTGACCCATCGGCATGCGGCATGGGGTCAAACCCTCCGCGCACACATCATGCAGCGCCCCTCCCTCAACAATTTATTGGATAGCACGCTGAGTCGCAGGACGCTTAGGTAGTTAACCACTGCCCCCGCGAATAGACAAGTGGTCTGATAGACGCGAGATGAATCGCAGCAACTTCAGGCAATACAGAGATATTAACCCTGTGAATGAATAAATAAAAAAGTAGATACGTACCTGGCAAGCCACCACCTCGAGGCGACGGAGTTTAAACCTCAACCAAGCACCAAGCAACGGTCACCCATCGCATCCACACACCTATACTATAAACTCATAATTAATTACATTTGTATACTCTCAGAAAAACTGCTATAATGTAGAAATTATTAGAGAAAAACTTTGAAATGAGCAAATTAAGCCATTAAGCCATGGCAGACAAAGATTTTCTCACTCAGAACGGACGAAATTTTCAAAATCTGAACTCAAACCTTCTCCTCAAATTTCTACCTTTTTTCGGCCCTGGCTTCAGGACTATAAGGATTTCTAAAAGTCCGCAGGTTACCGTGACGATCGTTCTATGCAGCAAAGTCTACTCCGCCAAAAACAAGCAGATTATAGTATTTTACTTCATATTAGTAATTATATACATATTAGTAATTATATTTTATTTACTACCTAATATAGATGAGAAAAAGAAAAGAATCGACCATTTGTAATATTGAACCCAGTTCAGCTTAACCTTGGACGCCAAAACCCCTAGGTTCGGCAGTAGCATACATGGTGGTAATCTCTTGCACAACTATTTGAAGTTTAAGTTTGAGCGCCAAATATTCAACGATGATTATTATCGAAGCCCCTTCTGTTTTCTTAAAACTCGTTTAAACTACATAAAAACTAGTAAATCATGCTTCAGAAATAGGTTCTAATGGAAAAACTTGGATTTTCTACCACACTTATATACCCCATTGTTCAACATAGAATATATTATAGGTACTCTATCTTCTTTTCACTTTTTAGACACATTTTCCTTATTCACCAGAAGCTACATTTTTTATTCATTCAGAATTTGACCTTTGAAATAAACTCAGCAGGCTGTTCATTCTATTCCTAATCTTCCGGCATTCGTTTATCACCATCGACATTTCACGTTTTTTCGTTACAGTTTCGTTTTTCTTTGCTATTGAACACGAGTTTATCGCTGCCGACTATTTAATACAATCCATGAGCATTGGGAAAACTTATCTTGAATCACTCTGAAAAACACTCACTCTGGAAATGGTTAAAAAAAACACCTGTATATATATATATAATATATTTCAATTTTTTTATATTTATATATATATATATATATATATATATATATATATATATATATATTTTTTTTTTTTTTTTTTTTTTTTGTAAAATTCTCATTGTTATTACTTGTCCACTTCAGCCTGGGAAGTAGAGGTATCATGTTTTCCACCCCCAAGCTCATCCTCAGGTCCACCCGTATTGGCCTGTGATTGGAAATTGGGTTACAATATCACTATACAAGTAAATTATAACAAAATAAAGAAGAATGAGATGGCATAATGCGAATAATGAAGAAAAGCATTCTGGCATAATGAGAATAAGATGGCATAATCAATGTCGGTAGTACCTGCGCAGATAAGCAGTCCAGCGGAGTAGCATTCCTCCACTTGCTCTTCTGAATCCCGAATCCCTTACAGCTGCAACCTATCTTTGTATCCCTCCATACGAACCTACCATGACTTTTTCACATTCATTTACCGCCGGTTTCCAACAAAATTAAAACATCAAAATTTCTTAAGAATTCAAAAAACGTTGGGTGAGGCACATAGCTTCCTCGTATCCGTAACATGAATGGATAGATCATTGAACATTTTTAAATGATATTGAGAAATTCCATAGTGGAAAATATAAATCAAGATGTAGCGGTAAATGTCAAAATCGATCAATTAGGAAATGAAAAACGCTGCGAATTATTACACAAAGGTTTGACTATCTTAAATGGATTGCCCTTCTACGCAGATAAATGGCCTATCTTTATTAAACCTAATAAACTTACTCGTATCATGGACCCACAAAGAAAACGAGCAAATTATAACGCACATGTTCCACTCAACAGTAAAGACCATTGCATCTATACAGCTGCCAAGCAAGCGAAGCAAGCAACATCCCCTACACATTTCAAATCACCCTTAGTGACCTGTCGTTTCCAATTATTCTACATGTCCCACTCAACTGTGAAGACCATAGGATCTATACTGCCATACCAAGCGAGCGATGCGAGCTCGAAACTAGGCTTGTTAATTATAAGAATGAAACTCCGTTTGTCGGTCCATCGTGCCTATGAACGGCCAAATGGCTGGGCGGGGGGATCTTCTTGGATTTCTCGGGAATAGTGTATACCTAAGCGATTTTAAAATTTTCTACTCCCACCCGAACATCCGGCCGGAGGGCGGGAGGAGGGTGGGAGCCCCTTTTTAATGCGATCGAGAGCACTTTGTATGTCAACAACAAAGATACGTACCAGGACCCGTAGAACATGATGGTCACATCAAAATCGCTGAATGATGCTGTCTTCCGAGAGAAATCAGCGAAAAAAATGCGGAAAATGTCGAAAAAAATGCGTTCCCCTCTATGGGTTTTTCCGCATTAGACTCAGTAAATTTCGACGGTTTTTGCTCGAATTGGTCTTAAATGTTCATTGAACTTCCAATTTGATCCCATGCGAGTTTCGAGACACGAAATTATTTTTTCCGATTGTAGTGAACGAAAATGTTGACAAAAACGTTGGTTTTCGAGCTTATTTCGTCGAAACGTTAGTTATTCTGATCTTTGCCTTTGAACCTCTTGATCTCGGGATATTTCCCGTTTGCCGTTCTGCGATGATGGTCTACCTTTAGAGAAATATTACTGGAAAACAAATTCGTAAAAACATTCAACATCTGACTGTTCCGTTAGTATTGAAATGTTCTTAAAACTGTAATTTTCCTAGTTCCACATAAGGTGCTGCGTTTGAAAGATATTTCCAACAGAAAAAAATGTCTGCCAAATTGAGTGGGCAGTATATTCTTCCTCACATATTGTAACATGGACTGTGGGTCTCGATGGTATCCCACTACATCCATCGCATTAATACATCCCACACCAAGCGAGCGAAGCGACACACGTCGGATTTCAACGAGGTTTTTCCAACGTACTCGGGGTGGACTATATCCCATTGCATCTATACATTCCACAAAGAGGTTACGACGGGAGCGAGACAACCCACCTCAAAGGAGCGATTCGAGCAACATCTCCTTCACACGTTAAACCTACCCTTAGTGATCTACCATTTCCAATCATTCTGCAAGTCCCCCTCGACAGTAAAAGACCATTGTATCTATACAGCCACACCGAGCGAGCGAAGCGAGCAACATCCCCTACATGTTCCAATTGTAATACACCTCAACAAGGGGTCCAGGGGACCAGTTGGACGTGGAGACGAGCAAAGCGAGCCAGATCGGCTGGTATATAATAAACTACTGAAAATGCCCTCTAAAATACTTACTACATAAGTACAAAATTGCTACGAGAAACGATAAGGTTGGAGATGTAGGTATCTATCTACCTACTGAATCAAAATATGGGTAGGTACCTACCCACAAGAGAAGTCAACCAAGTAGGTACATACATATAAATGGTTTGAATACTACCTACCTACCTATCATTGGCCATTGTGTAAGAATTGCCCAACTTGACATTCAGAATCCGAAATGCTTAAACAAAAAGCAATTGAATAAAAAAAAGTATAGTTTATATGGATAATTGAGTCGTGAGAAACCAAATTATTTAGATGGTGTGAGAATAAAACTAATCGTGAAGGAGCGATGTGGGCAGTTAGGTTTAATATTATGTACCTTCTCGAAGGTGGAACACGGGTGAAACAGACGCTAATGCTTACCATGCAATTTACAAGAAGAGGGCTTATTCCTTTTTTTTGCCTATATTCCCTTTAATGCCGTAATTTCGCGGGCAGTATTCGGAGAGAAGCTTAACCAAGAGAAATGTTAGACGGTAAAAACCGAGAAAAATTGGGGAAAACTGCTCAATTTTTAAAATGCAGCAGTGAACTATAGACAATTTTTGATAAATCAATACAATTTCATATGCCTACCAAGTGGTTTGATACAAATTTGTTTCAATTTTTTCAAAATAATCTTGCATGTAAAAATTGTTATGAATACGTTACCTACCTAATCAAGATTATTGCTTAGGTAGGTATTTGTTTCATATATATATATATATATATATATATATATATATATATATATATATATATATATATAGGTATACTTCCAACCCTCAATATAGGTATATTATAATAAATTATTATAGCACGTTTGAATAATTACATAATGTAGTAAATATGTTTGAAATTATATGTATATTTAATCTGATATAAAATTAAATATATACAAAAAATCTTACCTACCGTTTTTCCAGGCTAATGGCCCAAGTCTGCAATGTTTGGTAAAATATGATTCTAATGTGAAACTATTAGTAAGATAATTAACTATCCATGCATTTATTAATCAAATGAACATTTGGCTGTTCTACTTAGGGAGGTTATGCTCGACATACTGACGTTTCGGCATCACATCAGCTGGGTGTCAGATGAGGCGGCTGATGAGGTAGGGATGATGGGCCGACTTATGCCGATCGTTGGGGCCTCTCCCCCGCCAAGCAAAAACTCCTAATAAAGTCCGCTGAATCAATCTTATTGTATAGGGCCGAGGTTAGGGCAGACTCCTTAAAATTGGATCAAAATTGGGACAGCAAAAACGTGACGTACCTTAAGGATATGCAGTTCTAACTGAATAATATCTACCCTAGGTGCAGTGGCGTGGCAAAGCCATTTATCATGGAGGGGCAACAACAACAGTCAAAAATTATATATATATGTAACTATCGTATATATGTACCTATGGAGGGTCACTGTCACAAAGAGGGCATTGTAGCACCTATAAAGGGTGTCCCACTTAAAGGTTACAAGGTTAGTCGATTACAAAGGTTCATTATTGAAAAATGAAAGAGCAAAAACAATCACTTTAGAATTAATTTGAATTTGAGTCCTATGTACCGACCTATCTATCTACTCCTATGTATTATACCTACTTATCAACCGAGAGAAAATGAACGTAATCATGTAGGGAAATAAATAGGGAAGAGCAGGCACACTGTATTATTTTTACAGCATAACCTAACAATCTAAAAATTAAGGTAATTAACCCTTCTCTTGGTGGACACAAAAAACAACATTCTTACCAAACTAAATCTGTCTTGCTATATGAAAATGCTCATGAACTTGGGAGCAGTAGGCTTATCATTGACTTACCGCTTCCAATCCAATCGTGTTTGTATACCTATTTACCTATGAGGATGTATCTCTCCAAGGGGTTCATAACTCGTAACTTTAGCACTCACTTTTACACTGATTACGATTTCTTTTATGTTACACATTGTACGCCAATTACCACGAAATAAAATACAGGATACAGGGCGTTGAACATCGACGAGAGAGACATCACAAAACGTAAACAAACCGAAGCCGGCTTGATGGTTATGGTACAATCATTTATCGGTTGGTTCAGATATCGATTGTTTCAATCGTTTCCATTCGACTATGGATATTTCAATCACCACAGCACAGACATGTTTTAGTCCGTGTAAGATTCTATTAATGTTATTTTACCGTTACTTACCTACTTCTACTGGGACTCATACCAAAAATCGAGGACAATATTGAAGACTTTTATGAGTTAGAAAACTTATTGATGGAAAGAAGGACGCAATCGATGCTACTGCATTGAATCGATCAATCGAACGTGAATCGGAGGGCTGTAAAGGTGGGGAAAGTTAGGGGCAGTGAGAGAGGGGCAAAATGTCTTCTGGCTTCCAGAGGGAAATGAGGATGGGCAAGCCCCATGCGAGCCCAAAAAGAAGAGGAGGGATGACGTAGTTTCACCATAGTTTATAGTGTCCACACTTTATAGTATCCAGCATTCCATTATTTTCACTGTAGTTATTTCGCTTCTGTAGGATGGGCAATTATATTATCCACGGCGTTTGGCCCTCCCTGGAACCAGCCTTGGAGACGTGCGTTCTAAGTTGCTAGGTAACTGGACCCACATAACAGGCGTGCTTTGCGGGTTGCGTTCTCGAACTTACCGTAATATTGGTACTGACGTTAGTTACGTGAAATTATTAATTATTGTTCCCGCACCATCCGTTTCAAGAATAACTTCTACATCCTCTGAGATCGTGGGGGGGCTCTGCCCACCCTGCCCCTCCTCAAATTACGCCACTGCCTAGGTGCACAGATATTCCTCGAGTTACACACATACATACAGACAGCACAGTGCACAGTTATTCGGTGGTTCGGTGTACAGTTATTCCTCCTTTTGGATTACTGACGGATGGAGTACCAATGAATTTACCAGTGGATAGGCGAAGATATCGTCAAATGGTTAAGCAAGAAGAGCGAGAAATGACGCTTCAGAAGTAGGAAGCCCGACTCACCACAAAGGTACGCATGCTGCTGTGGACTCTTCACCTGATCAACAATGTGAGGATATGGATAACGCAATTTCTCGGTGGACTTGGATCCTTCCGCTTGTTCCTGAAGAAGATAGGTCAGCAGTCTGTTGGGCTCTGTGTGTATTGCCAAGAGGAGGACGATACTACCCACCATAGATTTCTGGTACCTGTGCTCAAAGAGGGCGACGCCCATGAGTTCAGTGGATCTGGAAGCAGGAGGTTTTGAACCTTTGACAGGAAGATGATAACAAAAAGGAACTATGGGAATGGTAACTAATTCCTGACTTGTGATGAATCAAATAGTAACTACACATTTCATGACTCACACACATTGTTTGAGACTTGTAATGGGTAGGTAGGTACACCAGAAACTTGTGAACTCCCTAAAATTGAGCAACTACTAAATCAACGATGTTTAGATTATCTGGCATTCAATCGTCTCTGAGTATTCATATGTACTCAGAAGTGTTCACTTCTGAGGAGCTCTTACAAAATATTGTTTCGTTATCAGTATTTTATGGGGTATTCTTATGATTGAGATTATCATATCAACAAGATAATTATTATTAACTGAATAGTAAATCATCACAACCATAATTACCCTTCACAATAAATTATAATAATTTTAAAAAGTTCAAAAGTATGTATTAAATTACTTTTAAGACAGATACTTATAAGCAAAATAACAAAATCTATTCTGAATTAGAGGGTCTTTATTTTTAAGGAACATTCGATAAGAATTCCTTCATCCAGTGGCGTAGCAAAGCAATTTATCACGGAGGGGCAACAACAACAGCCAAAGATTATAGGTATATGTAACTATAGCAGTGGCGTAATTTGAGGAGGGGCAGGGTGGGCAAAGCCCCCCCACGATCACAGAGGATGTAGAAGTTCTTCTTGAAACGGATGCTGCGTGAACAATAATTAATAATTTCACGTTACTAACGTCAGTACCAATTACGGTAAGTTCGAGAACGCAACCCGCAAAGCACGCCTGTTATGTGGGTCCAGTTACCTACCAACTTAGAACGCTCCTCCAAGGCTGGTTCCAGGGAGGGCCAAACGCCGTGGATAATATAATTGCCCATAATGCCCATCCAACAGAAGCGAAATAACTACAGTAAAAATAATGGTATGCTGGATACTATAAAGTGAAACAATGGTGAAATTACGTCGTTCCCCCTCTTCTGAGGAGGGGCTGGCCCTTCCTCATTTCCCTCCTGGAAGCCAAGTCATTTTTTTTTTTATACTATAGTTCATCATAATCTCAATTGGAGAATGACGAGTTCATCTTATGATTTTTAGTTTGTTCACTCTACATGGACAGTTACTGGTGAATGGATTATTTTAAAAATGTAAACCAATAGTAGAAGTTAAGTTTCCCACATACTATTCTGCATGATCAATGAAGGGTATCAAGCTAAAAATTAAACCAGAATTTTTTTCCATATCACTATTACCTTGAGAAATGTGTGATATCATGGACAAATAATACCAAACGAAAGACCATATTATAGTGATGAATAGACCACTAATTATTTACGAGTAATCTTAAATAACTGTTTGTATTAACAAGAATTTATGTGCAGATTGTATTGATAAACTTAGAAACTTGAACAAGAATAGTCTTTTAGTAAACTGATAAACGGGATCGGAGTCATTTGCTATGGGGAGCCGATCCAAACGTGTGTATCATACCTATTCTACAAAGCAAAGTTGATAATAGATTTCGGAAGTTCTACGGTCAAACGTGCAACACCTACCTTTTGAAAATCTCTCGACTGCAATTCAAAAGCTTAAGATTGTAGAAAAATCTGTATGGTTGTAAGTTAAACTTGTAGGTACCGAAAGCCCAAGCTAATAAACGTTGAAAGTTTTATATTTTGCAACAGAGGAAAATTACACACATTGTAAACGAATTTTCAACAAGTAAACAAAGCTTGAAGTTGGTTACTGATGTACTGGTTAAAATCAGCACTACCCCACAGTACATCAACCAAAATTATAATCTAGATAATCCCAACTTGGACGTATAAGAGACATGAGCATCATTACCTTAGTTGAAATATCTGCGGGCATATATCTTTAGTGTTCATGTGTGACAAAAGTACTCGTTTGTTGCCAACACATCTCGAATAAAGTGATGTTTAACAGCTACATGCTTTTTGCGATTGTCATTGAACAGAACGATTGGCTTCAAGTCACAGTCCACGATTTAGCACAGAAGTCTTCGTAAATAGGTATATTCCTTCCTTGCAGCCTTCAGTAAAGTCTCATATACCTACTCCACCTCAGTAGATGAGAGCGCAACCATTGGTTGCTTCTTGCTTCCCCATAAAATCACTTCAAATCTCAATGGCAAAGCAAATCCTGTGTATGATCTTCAATCTCTAAAATCAGCAGCCCAATCGGCATCTACGAAACCTGTTATCTTTGGCATACATTGCTCCTTTCTATAAAATTTGACTCACGTCATAGTCCCATTCAGGTAGCGAAGGACTCATTTTGTCATCTTCCAATGGCAGTGGCGTAGCAAAGCAATTTATCACGGAGGGGCAACAACAACAGCCAAAGATTATAGGTATATGTAACTATAGTATAAATATGTATGGTGGGTACTACTAGTCACAAAGAGGGCATTGTAGCATGTATACAGGGTGTCCCACAGAAAGGTTACTCCCCCCCCCACCCCCTTTCATTTCCCCTGAATTCAGCGTAAAAAATTATGAAGAATGATGTTCTTCATAATTTTTCAAGTAGATCTCAGGAAAAATACTTTCGCGTGCGCCACTTGCACCAGAAGTTTAGCAATTAGCAAAGTAAATGTAAAATCACCGAAATTATACCTTATATCTGCACAAAACCGAAAATCCAAATTTAAAGTCCTTGTCAAAAAGTCCGGTCATATAAAATCAATGGAAATCTGATATATAATAAATTATAACGAAGAGGAGAATGTAGGAAGTAGATGGGAAAAAGCGTTATGCTTAGTACGACGCACAATAGGTATTTATTTTGTACTTTGTCCCGAACGAACCTTGAAGTGACAATCGGTATTTTTACCCATCTGATTTCGCAGAGGAGAAATGCCTCCCTCGATGCCGATGCCAGAAATAGTT
Organism: Adelphocoris suturalis; assembly: GCA_030762985.1. Classification (NCBI taxonomy): domain Eukaryota; kingdom Metazoa; phylum Arthropoda; class Insecta; order Hemiptera; family Miridae; genus Adelphocoris; species Adelphocoris suturalis. The sequence continues at coordinate 89,565,287 of CM061042.1, forward strand.
TATTGCAAAGGTTCATTGTTGAAAAAAATTAAGCGAAAACAATCACTTTAGAATTAATTTGAATTTGAGTCTTAGGTACCTACCTACCTACCGAGAGAAAATGAACATAAAAGTAATCATTATGTAGAGAGACGAATAGGGAAGAGCAGACATATTGTATTATTTTTACAGCATAACCTTATGTACCTTAAGTTAAGGTAATTAACCCTTCTTTTGATGGACACAAAAAGAACATTCTTACCAAACTAAATCTGTCTTTATTATGAGAAAATGCTCATGAACTGGAGAGCACTAGGCTTATCATTGACTTACCGTTTCCAATCCAATCGTCTTTGTAGATCTTGATGTATCCCTCCAAGGGGTTCATAACTCGTAACTTTAGCACTCACTTTTACACTAATTACGGTTCCTTTCATGTTAAACATTGTATTACAATTACCACGGAATAAGATACAGGGCATTAAATGTTGATGAGAGACATCACAAACGTTAACAAACTGAAGTAAAATGATTTATCGGTTGGTTCACATATCGATTCTTTCAATCGTTTCCATTCGACTATGGATATTTCAATCACCACAGCACAGACATTTTTTAGTCCGTGTAAGATTCTATTAATTTTATTTTACCGTTATTCCTACTGGGACCCATACCAAAAATCAGGGACAATTGAAGACTTTTATGAGTTAGAAAACTTACTGATGGTAAGAAGGACGCAATCGATGCTACTGCATTGAATCGATCAATCGAACATGAATCGGAGGGCTGTGAGGGTGGAGAAAGGTAGGGGCAGTGAGAGTGGGGCAAAAATGACTTATGGCTTCCAGGAGGGAAATGAGGAAGGGCAAGCCCCCCCTCAGAAGAGGGGGAACGACGTAATTTCACCATTGTTTCACTTTATAGTATCCAGCATACCATTATTTTTACTGTAGTTATTTCGCTTCTGTTGGATGGGCATTATGGGCAATTATATTATCCACGGCGTTTGGCCCTCCCTGGAACCAGCCTTGGAGGAGCGTTCTAAGTTGGTAGGTAACTGGACCCACATAACAGGCGTGCTTTGCGGGTTGCGTTCTCGAACTTACCGTAATTGGTACTGACGTTCGTAACGTGAAATTATTAATTATTGTTCACGCAGCATCCGTTTCAAGAAGAACTTCTACATCCTCTGTGATCGTGGGGGGGCTCTGCCCACCCTGCCCCTCCTCAAATTACGCCACTGTCCAATGGGTTTCACAGTATAGAAAGTATTATACTGGCTTAAAAAACTAGCGGCAAGTGCTATACCAGGCATCGTATTAAAATATACATCAAACAAGCGACTAAGTTCTGGTATGGCACACGTGGTAGTTCGGTATTACTGATTCACAAATACATGCAATCTTCGACTTCAGGGGTGTAAAACAAGGCTTACATTCTGTCATGTCAAATCTCATCAAAAGGCTGTCAACATACTGAGCCTGATCTCAATATGTCGCTTTTCCTTTTTCTTGTCGAATTCGCATTCTAAGACATTTGTTTGGCTCTTTCAAAATCCTGGATCTTGAATGAATTGCTCCGTACCTATCTTATTAAGGGCATCCTTTTCAGTCTTATCATTGTAGAAGACATAAAAATCATCTTCATACTTACGCCATACAACGTAATGGAGTCACATTCAACTAGATATTGGTACACATGGTTCTGCTTGAAGAACTTAGTAGGTAAGTAGGTACCCATTTTTCACGAGTATATCAAATTTTAACCTTAATGTACCAGGAGCAAGAGGCCTGTTTCAGACCATATAAAGTCTTTTTTAAATATCAGACTATGCTCTTGCCCCCCAGTAACAAAACCTTGGGGTCTCTTGATCAAAACAGTTTCATCGAGGTCTCCGTGTGCGAAAATGTAGTTTTCACATCAAAGTGGGCAATATCGAGACCAAGCTGCAGTTGTACTGCAAGATTCAGCAGCAGTCGTATTGCGGATTGCAGGACAACATAAAAGAAAGTCTCAAAGTAAAAAAAAAAAAAAAAAAAAAAAATCTTGCCACAAGTCGAGCCAAAGTATCTTACGTTTCGATCAACATCGTACCTATTCTGTTTTGAAGATCCACTTGCAATCCACAACATAAAATTTAATCGGGCGATCCACAAGATTCTACACATCATTCTTTTCAAAAGGGTTAATTTCCTCCATTATTTCAGCCATCCACAAATCCCACTCGGCACTTGAAACAGCCTCTTCAAAAGTCAATGTGGATCTGAAGAAAAGCCGTGTCAATGGCTTGATGAAGGTGATGAAATAGGGAAAATATTCTTGTGTTCGATGCGTTCAGGAAAGCTCCTCTCAGAAGATGACTCAGGATTTTGTACCTCCTTTAACAAAATAGCTTCATCAATTGATGCAGAAAAGTCTTGAGAAGTTTCTAACTCAGTTTCATTTTTGAATTCCACAAATTAATACCAAACCCCTTGCACGGATGACTTTCTGCGGATTCTTCAGGCCAAACAGCTGATAGCCTTTGCTTTCAGTACAATAACCAACAAAAGTAAACTTTCCATTTCAGCATCCCATTTCTTCAGTTTTTGCCTGGGACTCAAGGCACAAGCCGCTCAGCCGAATAAACATAGGTGACTCAAATCAGCTCAATTCCTGGCCCATAGCCGTAGTGGTAATGAGGTTCTCGGTTCTTCAAGTAAACAGCTGAGGAGCAAGCCTCACGCCACCGACATCTTGCTAAAGAAGCATCCAATATCATGGTACGAGCCATTTCACAAATAGTTCTATTGGCCCTGAAAACCATTCTGCTGTGGCAAAAAAGGTATGGTAAGTTGGTGCTTGATTCCATTCTTTGTCAAGTAGGTAGCTAGAGAATCTATCGTTGACATATTCGGTCCCAGTATTAGAATGCAGAATTTTTATTTTCAATACAGTTTCATTTTCAACAGCTGCCTTAAAATTTATGAAGTTTCAAAAGCTTGATACTTTGGCTTTAATAAATATACAAATAACATTTTGGAGATTCCATCCAAAAATACCATCATGTATTGAGCACCATCAACTGAATTTTCAGACATTGGGCCACAAATCCGAATGGACCAATTGAAGTTTATTTGTGAATTTTGTCTCACTGCTTGGTAACAGCCGAGGCTGCTTTCCTTGAATACATGAGATGCACTGTTCAAGATCAGCATCTCTGAAAACAAACCATCTACCATTCCATCTCTGAACATGCACGTGGAATTATTGTTGATATGACCAAGGCGTTTATGCTACAACCAGAAAGCTTTCGAATCATGGTGAGCTGAAAATACAGGACGAGATGATTTCTTAACTCCAACCAATTTGTAAAAACCTTCACATTCAGTTCCTGTTGCAATATCATCCCCCTGAAGTTTTCATTCACCAAATGTAACATCCTATTGAGTTGAAAATAACGCAGCCCATTCCTGATCATTTGCGTCATAGACAGAAAATTTTCCCGACAAGCTTGAAACATTAAGTAACATTCTTCACAACTCACTCTTCCCCATTCAGATTCAGCATCAAGTCATCAGTACTCTGCAAAGTTCTCCTTGTTGGCACTGGTGATATCGATTCCAGGTTTTTCATTGATGTAAGATGGATTGATGTACCACAATCAATAATGAAATCTGTTAGATTTAAATTTGAAACATATGGCATGAAATAAACACTAGTTTTTGTCACCCTTTTTAGCATTGCTTTTTTGTCTTTCGTTCAAATAGTCAAAGCGCTTAGAACAGTTTGGTCTCAGTTGTCCTTCAACTGCCTCCTGCCTCCTTGCAGAGCCAACAATGAACGTTACCCACGTATTCATTTGATATTTTTCAATATAAACAGATTCCATTCTAAGAAATTTGATACCACCCACATTCTCCTATGTTCAGTAGTTTTCTTTCTATAATTTTTTAAATTGTGCACTGGTGACGTCACACGCAGCGGCAGGGGAGTCCTGCCCAGGCGGGAGGGGTGTTTTACTTCACCAGTGAGCGAAACTTTGAAAAATCATAGAAAGAAAACTACTTATCGTAGGAGAGTGCGGTTGATGCCAAACTTCTCGGGATGGACTCTTCTCCAATTTAAATATACCTTTTTCGCACCAATGGGTAACGCTCATTGGGAGTTTCTTTTTAAGGATTAGTGGAACTAGATTTACCATGATCGTATTCGCGATTTTTGATCGTTTTGCAGATTCGTGATTATTACTCACAAATTCACCTTTAATATGTTCTAGCAAAAGCTTTGAACGCACTAATTCAGAAGTGATCTCCACTCCTGAATTTTCTAGTGCCTTACGCATAGGATTGAATTCATCAGGCAGCCCCCTAAGCATAGTTACAGCAATCACATCATCAACTCCAGTTAAGTCTCTTATCTTCAAAACTCTTTGCAAGTTCTCCCCAGGCATCTTGATCCTAAATCCGAATCACAAGAAACATCGAAGATGTTTGATGATGATGATTTGCACCTACAGTATCATGAAGGTTCCTGGGCCTGGCATAGTAAATCTGTTCTAGGATGATCAGCTGGGTAAAGGAAACAGAGACTTTTTGGGTAAGGTAAATTATAATTACTAACTCAACTTACCTGTGGGAAAGATTGAGTACAATTATAGTAGGTCGAGGAGAAGAATGTTTACTTATGCAGTGGCATGTTTCACATCGCGCGCAGTGACTTTTCAGAAAAAAAAATATTTATACTTGAAAAAACCCGCGGAACGCAGATTTTTCGAAAAGCCACCAGAATTTACGCTCCCCTATGTTGGCTAACCTGCGTGCCTCCCCAGTCCCCATGCTCCATCATTTCGCGGGATGTGGAATTTCTTGAAAAACTTTACCTAGTTGAAAAATTGTTGGATGGTGCAGGTGAATGGAGTTTTTGTAGGTAGGTATTTCTCGTATTGTATTTCTCGTAAACACGGAAACAAGCTGTTAGAGCAAGCACGATGAATGGTAATCTATTTGCATTTATTTCTCGTAGCGTTTTCGTAAGCCCGAGAGAAAGATAACTCTTATAGAGATGTTAACCCTTCAGTACTCGCGTCGGGTCCCTGATGACCCGGTCAACTTTCAAGTTCTAATTTCAACGTCTTCCTATCGGTTTTTGCCCCCGACCCTCTTTGTATTCTCCTAGCTCATGGAAATGATGAGTTTAGTCACCTTTCGAACTTTGAACAGGGCACACATTACTCACAATCACTAATCTGACCCGACGCGAGTGGTAACGTCCGTAGTTTTTACCAGGTGTTGACCCGAGGCGAGTACAACCGTACCTCACCTCATATGAACTAGGTAATTCATCTTTCATTCAATTTCCTCACGTTTATAAAGTCTATCCCGGTTTTCGCTACGAATGAAGATATTAGCAATTATCATGTTTTACCAAACTGGGTTTTTGTTTGAAATTGAGCGAAATTCAGCGCGAGCCGACATGTTTTCTACTGATTATCACCAATAACCAATGCGTTGCTAGGGAAGTGTAACTCCCTTAGTTTTTATAGCAGGAGAATCGTTCGCCACTTTTGGGAAGTCTCTCATTTTATCACAACACCGCATGATCCCTAAGCCACTATAGTGTGAAGGAAAGCTGATTTATTAATCTACGATATAAACTAATATTGCTAAATAAGAATGATGCGAAAAGATGGCACTAGTACATGGTAGGTACTATTGAGTTGTAGGTACTTGTAAGCAGTAAGTACTAGACAATGCATGGCTATGAAGCTGATTTCTATGGTTTTTAATCTCTGAAGCTGAAATGTGAAACAAGGCCTAGGTATGTATATAAGACAGGTAGAATATAATTTTGTGCAGAACCACTATAATCTACTGAAATTGAACTCGTAAGCTATAAAGCCTCTATACCTATACTAATACTTTACTGAAAAATTACGTTTGGAAATAGATATAACCCAAGACAATATTATTTGCACAAAAGCTAAGTGCTTTGCAGTTCCTAACTGGCTGTTCGATTTATTTTGTATTCGTAATAACGTGAAATATGGCTTACTTCAGGGACTTGTTTTGCTATTATAAATCATTTTATTCTTCATGTTGGAGGAATTCATTTGTAAACTAGATGTAGGGGTTCAATATTTTAATTGACTCGTCTTTGAATAATCTTCTGGTGGTTCTCGACATTAAATTGAAAATAGGTAAACTTGGAGAACTGGCAAAATCGAGGGACTTTTTCTGATCAAAGAAAAAATTATGATTGAAGTACTTATGTGAAGTTTTGTATTTTTTTATTAAAGATAATCGATTCTTGTGGCTTGAAATGTGCTTGCTTTATTATTTTATTCCTTTATTAATTTATTTTTCGATAATTTTCATTATGGGTCACCAGTGACCCGACGCGAGTACTAACGTGAGTGGAAACCACGCGAGTACTGAAGGGTTAACAGTAGACAATTTGTCACAGTAGACAATTTCCAAAATATAACATGAAGTAAGAAACAATGACCACTTACCTCTACATCATACAAAAAAGATTCAGCTGTGAAGAACACGAATCTTTAAAACGTGTAAAATGAACTTTGAAATGAAATATTGAGAATGAAAAAGCTTATATCATCGATAAAACGTCTAAAGCAAGAACAAAATGCTGCAAACGACACTTCTGGTTAAGGTGCGGGGGAAAAACACAAAAGAAAGACAAATTCAAAGGTGAAACCAACAACAAAAGATGGCATGGGAAAAGTCAGGCGATTTTGTTGGGTGTGTGTGTGTGTCCATGCCAACTGCATGATAGTTGCTAAGTTTAGGTTAACACTCTAGAATAAGGTCAAGTTGTCTTCTTGTAATTACTATTCCGAAAAAGCAGAACACGAGTGTTGCTGACTCTTCCCGTTTCGAAAAGCGTTTCCACATAACAAAAACCTCTTCTCGTTTTGGAAAGGCCATTTTCGTATACGAGAAAATGAATACGAGAAGAACAAAAAACTCTCTATTGACTGGGTGTCTTTGTAGAAGACTGTTTACTTAGGCAGTCCATTTAAAGATATCATTCACCTACTGGCTGGAAGAGGTGGTGAAGGCACGAGAGAGCTCCTAGGAGCAAAATACAGACAAAAAAAGTTCACTAGTGTTACACACCTTGGGTGCGTAGGGCCCCATATATCGCCTTATGGCCCCCAAAACCACCTGAGACACTAGTATATGGCGTAACCCCCCCCCCCCTTGATAACAAGTAAAATGGGATCACAAATAGGGGGAGCAGAGACAATTGTGTCCCATCCAATATAAATAGAGATGCGATGAACCGTAATTGTGTGTAAACATAAGCATGTGCATCAAGTATGAAGATTGTGAAGGCGAGTTGAGCCGATGAATTATTCAACGCATAGGCATGCAATCATAATTAAAATGTGTATAAGTAGGAGTGTCCCATCAAGGCGAGATGGAGGAGAGGCAACTTCTTACATTAGAATGAGCATGTGTGTCAAATACTGAGTGGAAAAGTTAATCTGTGCCACAATAAAATACTAATTCAAAAACATAGCGTCATGTCTACATGGGCATGTAGACATGAAATTCAATGTTCAACAGGTATAATGCATAGGTAGGTAAAAATATATGAAGATCATATGATTGTGTCACACCCAATGGTGGAAATTGTAAGTGCTCAGTAGAGAGCAGAATTTCTGAGCCATGTGAGGACAATGTCAAATTATGATAATAATAAATTCATTCAGGTGAGGTATTCTATAAAACAGTAGACGACAATACTCTCTGAGAAGAGAAAGGTATATTGTAGACCTTTGCGAACATTCTGTGTATCAAGGACTTAGGTACCCCCCAGAGGTGCAATGGGGCCTAAATCCTCGAGAGGGAGAGGAGAGTGACAGTATCCCGAAAGAGATACCACTCGTACTAATAGCATTAATGTGCTATGTTCGGAGTAGATTTGGTTTTCCAGTTCTTGGATCACCCATCCATCGCCAAACGTAGCAGCTTGATAATATGGGAAGAGGCGCCCGATGCTCGTTGGGTAACAACGGAGCGACGGCAGAGCCTTCTCTGGGATTCTGACGGGAACTCTGTCACACTCCTCCCCTTAAAGACATACCTACTTGATTGAAGAGCAAGTATGTAAACCAGGTGGAATAGTTTACTGGTTGAGAACTGATGCTCATTAATAAATAGCTGCATTGGCGATTGAGGATGGGAAAAGAGAAATTAAAACAGGATGGATTGTCAATGAATCTTCATAAGAAGTATTCATTAGGTAATTAACCCCCAATCAAAGATTGGAACAATCGGGAATAAACGGTGGCTCAACTATGGAGACTTATACCTTTAGGAAAATAAAATAGATATAAATTAATGTGCCCGCGTTGGGGACTTAAATTGGGAACTAAGCCCTGGAAATAATAATTGGGAACAATGCCCATGAATTAATAATTGGGAACAATGCCCTTGTATATAGAATATTAATAAAAATGGCAAAGGCCAGGTATACCGTAGGTATGAAATTGAAAATTTAAGAGGGGAATAAATGAGAAATTATAAGTCAATGACCAATGAAATTATTTATATACCGAAGGGTGATAATGGGAATTCCTTCTGGAAAACCCGGGCCATGTTTCTTCTGAAACATTAACGCCCCAAAAATAGTGGATCGGATTACTAGGCATTAGCCGTCCATAATCCTAACCACGCTCTGCTACCATATCAAGGATTTAGGTCGCCCCCTAGAGGTGCAATGGGGGCATAAATCCTCAAGAGAGAGAGAGAGAGAGTGAGAGTATCCCGTGAGAGAGAAACCACTCCTACTAATAGCATTAATGTGCTATGTTCGGAGTAGATTGGTTTTCCAGTTCTTGGATCACCCATCCATCGCAAAATGTAGTAGCTCAATAATAAGAGAAGAGGCGCCCAACGCCCGTTGGGTAACAACGGAGCGACAGCAGCGCATTCTCTGGGATTCTGACGGGAACTTTGTCACATGTGTCCACCCCGCCGCCCGGAAAATGGTATGCAGCAAAACTCCATTTCATGCTGCCACCAACGCTGCCACATGGCGAGTAGAGTAGGCAGAGAAGTTGGCAACGTCTACACCTGCATTGTTAAGGGTCCTAGAAACACAACGGTTTAGAGTTGTATTGGGAGCCGGGCGGACCAGGGGCTGTATTGTCAATAAGAGGTAATCCTGATGGAGGGTCTGTGACGTAGCGTCCAAGTACTGCCACAGAGCAGAAGGGACGCATAGTTTTGGCTCCCCATTTAAGTATGGGAAGCTCAATACTGGAGCCATCGCCTGAGGGCGAGACGTTTTAAGCAGGGAGGGTATAAAAATCTGAACTCCCGCAGCATCAAATTTGATGTTGGATCTCCTGATAGCTAGGATCGTTTGTGGGTGCTGTCCAGAGGCCAGGAGTAGAAGAGTGGCCAATTTTATTGTCAAAAATGCCACTTCAAAAAAAAAAAAAAAAAATAAAAAAATAAAATAAAATAAAATAATAATAATAATAATAATAATAAATAAAAATAAAAAATAAAAAAATGAAATAAAATAAATAAAATGCCAATTTTATTGCCAGTAAAATAGCACCACACAAGGATCCCAAGATTCCTCATATTTTGTGGCTGGAGGCCACAGACGGAAAATTGCCTTAAGGTAACGCTTGACAAGGGGGTTGGAACCCAAATCCGAGCCTGAGATTGAAGATAGGGCTGATCTATACACGTTGAAAGAACTGAAAGAGTGGCTAGATGAGCCCAGAATACTCTAAAAAAAACTGCAACATCTTGAGAATCGTGACAATGAAAGGGTCTCAGCCTTGGGAAGTGCAAAACGAGACCCATTGATTAAATGAGGAGGCATATTGTCTCAATATAGAAAGGACTAATGAGTTACATAGAATGTTAGCTACCTCCCTTTTTGATCCAGGCCTTCCTGACAAAGTCGCTGCCATGAGAGACACCTGTTAAAATGATGGCAGGCTGGCTCCCTTGGAATGATCAAGAAATAGGTCGTTAGACAGGCCGAACTTCAGTAACTTGGGATCAAGCATATTCATGAACTCAGAATACCACGGCTGGGCTGGCCACATTGGGGCAACTACTATTCCTGTGGCGTGTTCCATTTTGATCTTTCTTATCACTCTAGGATTGAGGACAGGAGGTGGAGATGCGTAGAAAAATTCACACGCCAGAGGTGTGGGATTGTGTCCACCCCTTCTGAGCCGTGTTCCGGCCAAAATGAGGAAAATCGAGCACATTTGTGAAACAATGCTGACGCGAATAGGTCGATAGAAAGGACTCCTAGTTTATCTGTTATGTATTTGAAAACGTGATCACTAAGTTCCCCTTCTGAGGAGTGTGGATTCAATCTAGGTAACTCATCCACTATTTTTATTATCTATATATATTATATATTTTTAGTATCCAGCATGTATCCATAGGTTTTGTTGCTCAAAAATTGACCAGACGTGTCTAGTAATCTCGTGTAAATGAGGGAGAAATACCAAGCACATTCTATTGATTAAGACACGGCTGTCATGTTGTCCGCACGTAGCGAAATGCTTTTGGAATGCCATGAATGGGCAAGGTGTGATAATACTAGCCAAACGGCTTCTAATCCCTTCACGTTGATATGCAAATCCTCATGTTCAGGTCCCCATCAACCGTTAATTTAATGAAGAAGCCCCCCCCCTAACCCAATGAGGAGCTATCCGTTCAAATGGTATAATCATACTGGTCACCGCGGATGGGAGAAGGGTTCCTATCTATGGCCAAATCCCACCAGATCTGTAGGGCACTGCTGTGGTACAAGACACCAAAAAACCTATTGTCTGTCTAGTTATCGGATAGAGAGCCTGTTGTGACCCAATACTTTTGAAATAAGGCGCTTAGCTTTTAACCGTTTATCTGAAGGGAGTCCTAAACTGTCGTCTGAAGTGAACTAAATTCAAAACCTAGAAATGGAAAAATGGTCGCCAGAGACAGCTAGCTAGCTCTTGGATTCGTGCACAATGAATCCTAAATTTGAAAAATAAAGTGGATGCGATCCTCAAAGAATACAGGCAAAGCTCGACAGAGTCTAATAAAAATTAGCTGTCGTCCAAATAATTAATTTCCGTGATTCTCTGATTCTGCAGACTAGCCATAACAGGGCGGAGCAGTTCGTGGAACACAAATGGAGCAGACGCTAAACCCATGGGGAGAGACGTGAAAACGGAAATTTGATTTCTCATGGAGAAAGCCAAGTATTTCCTAAATTTCGGGTCAATTCGGACCATAAAGTAAGCATCCTTCAGGTCAAGGCTCGCTCGAAAGGGACAACACAGAGCGGTAGTCATCCATTTTAAAATGGGCCAATTTTAAGAATTTATTTAAACACCGTCAATTAATTATTAAATATCCAAACCAGATTTTTTGGGGACGAGAAAAATCAGGGAGAGGAAGCATCGTAAATTAGGTGACCAAATCTTTACAACTCCTTTTTCCCGCAGCTGGTTGACTATAGTTTCCACTCTTGACCCCCTCTCAGAAGGCTCCTGCAAATAGGGTAGATTGTACCCTGAGACCCATGATTTGAGTTATGTGAGTTAGTAATTTTCGTCCGATTATAGAAAAACGAAGCGAGCCTCCCAGCAAAAGGCGAGAGAGGGGAAGGATTAACAAGAATAATAGAACTTACGCTGTCCGTTAGTGATGACGAGGTTGCTTTCCCGATCGGGGGCGGCTTCTGGTCTGCCTCCAGTGGTCCCTGTGGTGCAGTGCACCTGGAGGACAGGCCTGCCGGACGGTAGTAGTTTCCCTGATTCGCCATAGTAGAGGCAGGGTGGGCAGACCTTTTCGGCTTCTTAATTGAAGTGAAAGGGGAAGACTCCCTGTCCCATTTACCCTTAATAAGAGAATTTTTAATTTTAGCTCGATCTGATGAGCTTTGAACCCATTTGGTAGCTGCCCCATCAAGAAGAAACTTTAGTCCGGGCGGTTGGACATTAGCAGCAGCCCTAAATTCAGGTAGCAGGAAACCGCGCCAGTCGATTTTTCGGGAGCGGGTTCTCTGTATATAATTGCTGTAATGAGATTCGAAGCATCCTAGCGTCATATAGAGCCTTCTGCTCTGTCTCGGGTATGGTCAGTGACGAAGTAATATTGATAGCGTCAGCTACAGCGATTAGGGCCTGAACAGAGGTCAATTGAGCCCTGAAGAGGAGGACCTCAATTGGGCTTCACAAAGTCTCCATTTCGTCCTTTTGTCAGCGCCACATCAATGAAGCCTCGAAGGAGAACGCCTCAAGCTCTTGTGTCGTCTCTTAACTCGTCCCCTGTCAGACCCATAAGAGTCGAATAGGTTAGGGTTGTGTTTCAAAATTACATCGGAGATTGATCGAGGCATCCACTTACATACCTGTATGCTCGAAGTAACCCCCAGGAGGCTCAAGTCTGGTACTGTGGAATAATCTTTGCTCAGAGGACACGAACTACCAGATTTGCCGACATAGATCGGAATTTCAGTGGATGCCGACCCTCCAGCACGAGGCGTCCCAGACTCGACTCGGTGTTTCGAACATTTGCGATCCGAATCCATTAATACGCGACGTTAAAATGACATTAAATTGCACAAAAACCGAAACGGCACAGAAATGTAAAAAATAAAACTAAGATTTTGAAACGAAAAATGTGAAAGTAAAAGGTGTAAATTCGGAGTGAAACAAGTTGCGTGGAGGTGAACATACACATACGTGTGGGGAGGCGCACAGAGTAGCCAACATAGGAGAGCGTAAACTATGGAGGATCTTAAAAAAATCCGCATTCCGTTGGTTTTCTCAAATATTTTTATCTGAAAAGTCACCACGTGCGATGTGTAACATGCCGCTGCATAAGTAAACAGTCTTCTACGAAAACCGTATATAATTGCAATTCTGATCAGCTGTGTGAGCTACTTTCGTTCCTCTTCAACCCAAGATGCTGTAATTGGAAAAGGAGCGCCTCTGGATGAGATATAGTATAATTACAATTTGAGAACCATTCTGAGTAGCTGAGTGAGATTTGTAGCTAATTTCGTTCCCATCCAATCTAAAATACAAACTTTTAGAAGGAGTTACTTAGTAGGTATTTGTTTAACCATAAACTATTGCTAAAATATTCAATTAGGATTTAAGTTATTTATCAAACAAATTGTAATTCAATCAGCTGATAACATTGATTAGAACACTTGATAATACAAATATTTTTTTAAGCTCTAATACTTATTCCTTCAAGATTAGATATTTTTTACAGTATAGATCAAGTCAAGGTAGGAAACCCTACTACATACTAGGTTTTTTAGCTTCTCACACTTGCATTAGTTTTACTAACGAAGTGTTGTAGGATAAGCTCCTAGAACTACATGCAATAGGTGAAATGCCTCCATGACCTTAGGTATCCAAACTTGAAATACTAAACCTGAAATACAAATATCTCAAATATCAAAGAATTGCAGAGTTTATAAAATGATACAATCCCGCAGAGAAATGGTATGTTTCGACTTGACTCTATTTGAATAGGGACCATATCAATTTTCCAGTGCAATGTAATTTACTAATCCTATTTGGTCTGCGGATATTTATGAGGAAAAAAGAGGTGAAAGAATGGTGGGAGGGGTTAAGTTTTGGAATGAGGCTTTTTCATTCTTATTATAGTGATGCATTGCATGATTCACAGTAACAAGGTGCTAGCCTCATAACCTCAATAAGTAGTGAGTTACCAACATGACAGTCCCATGTTGGAATGTAGTTTTTCAAGGAGCCAACATTAAGCGCCAATATTTACTTTCTCAATTCTTTGATGTTATGCAATCGGCTCTAAAATAATTTTCTGGAACTCATCCAAAACAAACGGAAACCGTATCTTTACGAATTACAGATAGGTAGGTAGATTTCCATGTATGTATGTCACTCTTACTGCCGTGTAGTTGGTGAATAACAGTCCAATGCCATGGTACATGAAAATTCATGTACGAGGTCGGGTTGCTTCCCACAGGGACGAAATAATTTCACAACCGGAAAATAATTTCCATGATTAATGTTAGGTACCTACCTTGTCACGATGGTCAGACAAAATTAAATACAAAGGAATTAAGCCCAAGCCCGCATAATTCCTCACAACACCATTGATAGGTATCAGTAAAAACTGTAGAATGTGTGTTTGCTACTGGAATTCTACATTTTAGCGTGCTCAGAAGTATATTTGGGTACATTGCAATTCAAAGTACTAACAAGGTCCTAAATTTTGTCCCAGAGTATCATCAAAATCCGATGAAGTTATTATTGTCACAAGGATTTTACGTTAGCACTTGCGGAAAAATAAACATTTCACAAGGAAGACCAAAATTGTCCTCGTCAACACCAACTTATAATTGGTATGATACTGAACACAGGAAAGCTACTCGGTGTAAGCCAGCAGGAAGTAAGACACGAGAGACCATTTCTCTATGTAGCTAAATCACGATTATTCTTGAGTCATGGCCATCACCATCAATCCCCACATGAAATTCGGTGGCCAGGAAACATTACCAATAATGATTTAAGGAAAGCTGTCAACCACCATATCTATCTAGATAAAGAAGGTACAATTAATGTAAGCCGAGTGTGCTCTAGAGAAAGCTAGATGTTAATGGAACCCCCCGGGGTAGAAAAAAAGATACCTACAAACCTAGGGAGACATGAAACAGAACTGAGGAAAATGGCGAAAAGGATTGCTACAGACAGGATTGAATTGATTTTCGGAGCGCTCTAACGACCTTAGAAACTAGACGTTCAAGAGCATCACCTACTCAGTGGCGGAGTACTGTGATTGTTCATCCACTGCTAACGTCCTCCATAAAAAATAAAAATCTATTTTTCACTAAAAGGATAGATGAAGAATACTTATTATTTTATTTTTGAGATGCGAGCATCTAGACCACCAAACTACACACACATTATTCTGATCTATTTTTCCAACTATATTTTATTTAAGAAATTTTGGTGACAGAAGGTGCTCTTGAACGTCGTTTCTGAGTCCTCAGAAAATCCTCCACCGAGATGACTCCACAGACGCGAGTAGTGACCTGCATGAAGGTAACAATGTGTGCCTGATTGTTAGCTAAAAAGAAATAACATAATTGTGAAGGTTATTATTTTAAAAAAAGAAAAAAAAAAATTATAGACAGAGATGTTCAAGACAAGAAGTCAGATTTTTTTTCTGTCAGTTTTACGCCTCAATCCCATTACATTGTTGGCCTTTTTTGTTGATTTTCATAACGCCCAGTTTTCTTTCTCGTTTTACTCTAAATCACTGGATTTTGAATTCCGCTAGTCTGCTAGTTTCGGCTAAGTGTATTAGCCATCACTATTCGGAGTTATTGAATTTCTGTGTTGTTTTTCTGCTGGGCCTGGAAATCTTTTAGCTGTGCACTTCACCTCGTTGCTAGGATGTGGGTAGTATTTATTTTACTATTAAGATTATTGTTACTCTGCTTAAAATTGTATCCCAACAATACAACGTATTGTAGTATATATTATATATACAATGTATATGTATCGTGAAAACGACCGTGTCGTGACGTTTGTCTAGCTATATGGACGAGAGTAGGTAGCGTAACATCCCTAACGATTTTTATGGAAAAAACGAGACAAACACCCTCTGAAAATGTGCCTACAGAGATATTTCCTGGATTTTCCAGAGTTCATATTTTCCTAAGAATCACATTGGGATTAGCTGATATCAATAATTGTATTTGTATTCTCACAACTTGCATGAAAAAGATCTGAGGTCCTCTAGGAAAAAAAATTTTTTTTTTTTTTTCGTGATTTATTTATTGCAACTGAAACATAGTACATTTCATCTAGCAATATTTCATTTCATGTTATGCTCACTAAGGGGGGAGGTTTACAGCAAAACCTGGCCCATACTTGTATCAAGTACAGTTAAAAAACACTGGATTACACTTGCACTACTTGCACAGCACAATTAGGTCCAGAGGTTTATTTCTCTTGAGTCGCCGAAGTTCTCCTTCGTTGTTTAAAACGTTGAGCATCTCCAGGTTCTCGTGTTTGTGGAGGCGATGTTCGTGCTTCCTTGCATATTTGGCGATAATTTCGGTGACCGTTTCTACCCTCAAGTCTCGATGAATATCATCATTCCGCATGAACCAGGGGGCCTGAACTATACTTCTCAGTATTATTTTTTGTCGGGTTTGGATTGTTTTAATATTTGATTTTTTCGCACAACCCCAAAGCTGAATCCCATAGGTCCAGATAGGGCGCAGTATCTGTTTATATATGAGTAATTTATTGTGTAGTGAGAGATGGGAGTTCCTTCCCATCAACCAGTACATCTTTCTGAACTTGATTTTTAGTGATATTTCCAGTTAAGTTTGGAGTCAAGGTGCATCCCTAAGTATTTTACAGTGTCAGAGTATGGAATTTTATTGGAATTGATCTCAACTTCTGGGGCTATGATTTTTCTATTAGTAAAGTTGATATGCACTGACTTTGATTCATTTAGTTTCATTCTCCACATCTTGGTCCAATTGACAACCTTGTTAGTGGACGTCTGTAGATTGCGAGTTGCAGTTTCAGCGTCATCTCCAACAGAGAGGATGGCAGTATCATCTGCAAAAGTAGCTACAGTTGTATTTTCCTGTTGTGGAAGATCTCGTGTGTACAGCAGGTAAAGTACTGGGCCTAGGACACTGCCTTGCGGTACCCCTGCTTTTATAGGCTTCAAGGCAGAGTACTGGTCACCCTGCTTTACCCTGAAGTGTCTGTTCGCTAGGTAGGATTTTAGGAGTAAGTAAAACTGTTTTGGGAGATCCCTGTGCAGTTTATACTCAAGTCCCTTGTGCCAGACCTTGTCAAATGCCTGGGCCACGTCCAGAAAGATACTGGCACATATTTTTTTACCTTCCAGAGCCTTTTCTATTATGTTAGTGATTCTATGAACTTGATCTAGCGTAGAGTGGCGTTGCCTGAAACCGAATTGGTGGTCTGGTATCAATTTTCTGTCTTCAATAATTGGTTTAAGCCGTTTGAGCAACAATTTTTCGAACAGTTTTGATAAGACAGGGAGGAGGGATATGGGTCGGTACCCCATCTTCTCATTTGGTGATTTTCCTGGTTTGGAGATCATTATGACTTCCGCTACTTTCCACTGGGAAGGTACATGTCGTAACCTGAACGTGGCGTTGATGATATGAAGTAGTTTTGTTATAGCCTTTTCAGGGAGCTCTTTCACAATTCGACCGGTTATCAAGTCATAGCCAGGGTTCTTTTTAGGATTAATGTTGCCTTTAATTTCGTCTTTGAGTTCTTTTAACGTAACGGGCCGAATATCAAGCTCATCCGTTTTTTCTATCAGTGCTGCGTTTTCTTCAGGTGACTGTACTGGAAGAGGTTGAAAAGTTTCATAGAGATGATCTGCAAAAAGTTGAGCTTTCTCTCGGTTACTTCTGGCCCATGTCCCGTCATCCTTTTTGATTGGAGGAGAATGAACTTTAGGTCTATTTATATTTTTGGTTACCTTGTAGAGGGAGTATTCGGTGTCTTTCTCTGCAGTAAGGTTACTCAAAAAATGTTCAACTGATTGGTTATCTATTGATCTAATAAGATATTTAAGTTTGTTACCGAGTCTATTGAGTATAGTTTTGTTTTCAGGGGTTCTGTTATTCTCCCATTTCCTTCTGGCTTTACGTTTGGCGCCCAGGAGATCCCTTACTTCTAACGGATAAGATTTCGAATTAGTGTCATAGTTACTGTTTTGGTTTATTGGGGTACATAACCAGGCTGCTTGTTGTATGTTATTGATGAATAAGTCGAGTTCGTCTTCCAGTTGTTTAGGGGTTTTCAGAGGAACTTTAAGGTCGATCGATGTTTCCAATTGCTGCCGGAAACAGGACCAGCAAGTATTTCTATTGAATAAACTCGGAGAATTTTCACTAATGATTACTTTTTCACTGATTGTTATTATGACAGGCGAGTGGTCAGAGGGTAGGTCATCGCTGTCCTCTAGATTTATGTAACCACTTGAGATACCTTTGCTTATAAAGAAGTCTATTAGGTCTGGGGTTTTGTTAGCATCCGTGGGCCAGTATGTAGGCCTTCCAGTTGAGAGGAAGTCGCACTTGAAAGAAGCTGCTGCTTCATACAACTCTTTACCTTTAGCCGTGGTTAATCGCGAACCCCAGAAGGTATTTTTGGCATTGTAGTCACCTCCTATTATAAAGTTGTTACCAAGCGATTTAAGAAGGACCGTATAATCATCTTTCTTTAAGTTAAACCTGGGGGGACAGTATATTGCGGCTATACTAAAGCTTTTATTATTGAGTTGTACCTTGACCGAAGTTACCTGCATTTTTTCCTCTTCGATTTTTGGTTCTTCATGGTGAGCGATGTTAGCTTTAATGAGAATTGCCGAACCTCCTCTAGCTTTATTACTTGGGTGTAACGTATGATAACACGTGAATCCTCTTATTTTGATGTATGACGTCCGAGTGAAATGGGTTTCAGAAATAAGTAAGATGTCTATCTTGTTGGAGTGGAGAAATAATTCAACTTCCTTAATGTGATTTAGCAATCCGTTCGCATTCCATGTTGCTATTCTTAAAGTCGGTCCCATTAAATTAGTCCATAGCTAGTAAGTCCTTTTTCTAGCTTAGTTATTCTTTCAAATAACTGTTTATTGGTATGTTTTTGTTCATCCAGTCTTTCCAGTATCTGTGCCAGCATTTTTTCTGTGTTCGACACATTAACCTCTTTTTTAGCAACGGTAGCATATGAAACCTTTGAAGTAGTTGCTCCTGTCATGGTTGTAGTAAGCGATTTCCGCCTATTAAAATTCCTCTCAACTGAAGCATCGCGCTTGGTCTGTTCTTTCAGTTGGGGTTTAGTAATTTTGTTTCTCATTCTTTGTAGCTCCTTAGCTACCTCGCATCCTCGATAGTTTGCTGGATGATTCCCTTTGCAGTTGACACATTTGGGGGAATCCGCTTTGTTCAGGGTACATTCAGAAGTTTTATGCTTTCCAGCACATTTCACACAAGCAGATTCCTTCCCGCAGTAGGATTGGGTATGCATGTATGACTGGCAATTCTTACATTGGGGAATGAGTTTAGAAGTTTTTTTCACCGGCTCAATCTTCACAATTATGTTGAGAATGGCCTTAATACTATAGATTTTGTTTACATCCTCATTTTTGTCGAAGGTTAACATAAAGAGAGGAAGAGGTTTATGGATGGTTACAATTTCACCACTATCATTTTTCCTTTTCTCTTTCTTGAGAATGTTGGTAACATCCAGGATGGCAAGACCTTGCTCCTTAAGGTCTCCAATAATGTCAGTCTTCTCACATGTTTCATGTAAACCTCTAGCCATGACCTTAATAGGTCTGTCTGCTTTATCTTGATATGTGTACCACTGTTTTTTATCTGAACGTAGTTTGTCTGTGATCAGTTTCCAATTAGATCTTGAATCTACGTTTATTTTCCAAACGTTATTATTGAGAGCAGTGACCTTGAATTGCTCTCTAGGGATATTCAGTAACATATCTTTGAGGGCTGCGTAGCTCTTTAGCCCTACAACATTTATGGGTGGTGGAGGAGGGTCCTTTTTAGGCTTAATCATTTCTACCTTGGATACGTCCTTGTCAGTCTTAGGCGTGTTGGTAGGCCATTCAACCTCCGGAGAACGCCGAGCCTTACGCTTCTTGCGGGCCCTTTTTAGGATCCAGTCAGTTTCTCTCGACAATTCATCTTCGTCCGTACTGTAGGATGTAGGGACGTTGGGTTGAGTCAATTCCGATGTCCTTAGTTTTTCCTTTTGATTTCCATTTAATTTAACAATATGATCGTTAGCTTGACTGAGGTAATCGCATAAGGCAGTTATAATAGAGTACAAATGATTGAAAGCATCACTTACGTTGGGGTCAGCGATCGGGAAGGCTCTTGTTATTATGCGGTGTTGCAATAACTCTTGCTTTGTTTGATCAACAATGTCCTGGAGCGTCTGCTCGCCAACAGCGTCGGCCTTGTCGGTCATGCCACTAAGTAAACATTCCCAAACGCGAAGCGAAACATCAGTGTAATAAACCTTTATCGCGGGAGGTCGCTCCGATGTTATTCCAACGAGCTCTCGCACAAGACTGAGGAAAAAAATTGAAACAAACCTAACAAAATTGTTCATGTTTGATTTGTATCCCTTAACATTTAGTTCACAAAGCTGATTTTCTTTAGTGCTACACTCTCAAGCACAGAAACCTAAAATTGAAACATGAATTTGTTCGTAGTTCCTGGAAATGCTCGTCATTAACTACAGAAGACACAGAAATGTAAATATCACATACTTATTCATAAAGATACTATGTTTTCAAATTGAATCGGGAGGATTCAAGTTTCATACGGCCATCCACCCTCCTCAACAACGATTATTCAAGTTTAAACTAAAAGTTCCATCTTTGAAAATATTTGAGACTTTAAAGGTTTGGTTTTATTTGCGAAAAGGGGTTATCGAAAACTTCATCCGAACGTGATTCGTGACCTAGGAAAGGAAGTAAAGGGAAAAACAATATTTTTTTTTAAATTTTAACAGACGATAATAGAGGAAAAACCCTGTGTTCAGTTCATGCTGAAATAATTGAAAGGTCAGTAGTCACAATGCGCTCAACTTCAAAGCGTGTAATAATAATTTATTTCAAAACCATAAAGATCAGCGATCAAATTAAAACAACAGCTGTGGGTTTTTTTTTTCAACAAGAGGAGTGCTAAACATCAGGACCTAATCTATACACAAACCATTTTCGCTTATTTAATTGACTTCGACAGAGATTACCACTAAAGTTGGAGGGGTCTTAGAACTATACTATATTATATAGAATGCACTACTATACACATTTACACTTTTTATTCGTAGAAGGTAGAATCTCGTGAGCTGTAGAGAGCAGCTTCAAAACTTTGGGAGGAATGGATGATACCCACTTGTTAAGTTTATAAATGAAAGTAGATTTAATACTTCGAATTTTGTCACCGAATATGGTTTCCTGCTACAACCAGTTTTGGCTTTTGATTTTCAACCAATCGACCAAAGAAAACAATTCTGGGAACCCTTTAAAATTTGCTAGTTTACTGTTCAAGTAGTATACCGTATTTATTACACACATCATGCTGAACAAAATAATTATCAGTTGGTCCACCAAAGCTTATCGGTTTCATCAAAGGTGGTGAAAGTCACCCTAGCTTGCACACAAAACACCCGTAATAGTAGTGTGAAAAATTTTCATAGAGTTCAAATAAATTCCATTTTTTTTGTGTGGATCAAATGAAAGACTTGTGATTTTCAAACAGAAGATATTTTGTTAAAGCTATTTTTGGGAGTGCCACATCCTAGGCCTAAAAAATTGTCATTTAAACATCATTTGGTGTTATCAGGTAGTTTCCTTCTATGATAAAAAAAAATATATAGGTACCATAAACATGACACTATCACAAAACGTTTCACGTTCATTAATAAATTAGGAACCAACCTGCATTCTACAGTGATAATCAACGCAGAAAGTTTTTTGGCAGGTAGATAAAGTGATTTTTCAAAGGTTACCCAAACGATAAGTAGCTGCATAGAATTGAGTTGAATCAGATCAAATTTAGAAACAAAAAATCGTTGAAAACTGAAACTTACACAAATGCCCATCCTAGAAAAGTATGGTTAGATATCATTGGCGCCAAAAATTCTCCAGATAAGATCTACTTTCATTTTTAAAAATCAAAAATTACGTTTTTTCTGATTCATGGGTATCGTCCATTGGAATAGGACCTGGTAGAAAAAAAATCAAGATAAATGTTTATACAAAGTAGAGGGGGTTTAAGTGAAATAAAAACAAGAATTTGCATGTTATATACAAACTCAGCCCTACAAAATAGCTGTACACAGACCTAGAGTATCTAGTTTATTACGGTCACGTGCTCTTTATAACCATGTATTTTCTACAGAAGAGGTGAACGAACTCCCTCAATCTGCTCAACCAACAGTTCGTTGCCACCAACCCATTTTATTTCTCACAATAAGAACCAAGTTACTTGGGTAACCTCCTCTCAACCAGCACAAAGGCGCAGAAATCCGTTTCAGGAACAAACATACCTAAGCGTTTAATTCATACTTTTGAATATGAACAATCTACCACAAGAACACTGCTCGCTAAGAGCTATCATTTTAATTTAAAGTGATTTGCATTAACAAGTGCATCAACATGAGGATCCAATTCTTAATTAGGTTACGAAGGTACTCATCTAAAAATGTATCTAATCTATCGAAATTATACCGAAATCGAGTATTTTTATTGGGTTTCAATAAAAAGTTGCAAACGCTCGTATATTGCGCATTAAGGATCTAGCAGAGGTACACTAACAGAATGTGCGAATGTTCCCATTTGAACAAATGTAAGTAAATTAACAATTTAAAGCAATCAGTTTGCCACGATGTTGCGAATTAAAATGAGATTTAGTCAGAAAATCAAAAAGGTTTGGTGACAACTGGACTACCTGGAAGAACTTCCAAGAAAGCCATTTGCTTTTTTTTTAAACTTAACATGAAATTTAACCAATAAACTTTTCTTTTTATACGTATTCACACAAATTGTTCGAAACAATAAATAAGTTCAAAAAATCAACTCTTACGAATATTTACGTTTCAATAAGGAATCATTCATTTTATAAAATATCATTATGAAAATAAATCGAGGGCCTTCAGGATAAATTGGTTCGGCCGTTTTCCTTTAAAATACTATTTTCCTTCCAAAGTTACAAAATAATTTTGTGGGAGGGTTTAATTTTTAAAAAATTTAAGTTCGGTATTTTATTAATAATCATTATGAAACTGACCGTTGTCCACATAGAGTGCAAAAAAGTGGAAGCGTAAATAAACTTGGTCCCACCATAATGTTCAGCTTGATAAAATGCCGAGGAAAAGAGTGTAATTAGTAGGGAAATTTGAACGGAAAATGACTAACAGTGATGAAGAATATACAGGTACCTAAATAAAAAAGGAATGTGTGGTGACGTACCTTGTGTTGTTTTGTTGCTTCGTTGAATGTTGTTGGTGTATAATGGTTTTTTGAATAAGTTACTGTTTCAAGTAAATGTAGATTTATTTAGTGTAATTACATGTAGATGTTATGTGTACATTCAATCAGGTGTACGATCACTACAAACTAACACATCTTCAAATGGGGTGCCAGTAGTACGTGAATACATAAATTTATAAAGAGCAATTTTATCAAAAAGTGTGTCCAATCAACACAGATTTCTTGTTTTCAAGAATAAAAACGATAATTCACTTCTATTTCCATTGAAAATAGTGGTGTTTTAATTTCTTTTCAGCACATGAAACTAAATGTACGTACCATACAAAGTGATAAACCAGACAAGATAAATTGAATATGTTATTCCTCGTTCTCCCTCAAACAACGCAAATATTTATTATTAATGCAACTATTTTGGCAACATCCTTTTGTTTCTAGACTTCCACAAATACCGAGAAAACTAAAAGCTAACTTCTATACATTAGTAGTGGTTAAACACCGCGTATCAACTATACCCTAGGCCAAGAATTCAATTTATTTATTTTCTTTTTCTTTTCAAGTTTTACAGAACTACAGAAACATTTCTACCACAGAACGAACGTCAACATCGTTTTTAAAAACAGTTTTTTCTACATTTACAAATAGGTAGTTTAGATATTTCCACATTTAGACACCGAAGCAGAAATGAAATGGCTCGGACGAAAATGTAGATACAAATGCGGAGGATCTTACAGGCCAAAACTCCGTAAAACATGCGAGTAGTTCCTACCCAGATAAAACAAAAAAATATTCTAATATTAGGCGTACTATGAAATTTCAAAGCCTTAAAATAGGGCGTTCAACACCCTGGTCACAAGAATATCGAGTGAAATAAATCAACTGAGAAATATCGTAACATTTGGCCTGGATCGTCCCTCCCAAATTACGATGAAAGGAAATTTCGTGGGGAAGATCCTACTTATTTGGAGTTTGGCTTCATTCAGGACTTCCTTTTTTTAAAAGGAAAATAGTTGAGAGAGTTGAAAATTTTAGAAAGGACACCAATGAAAAAATCAAGACAGCAGAAAAGTTTACTACGGGGGAAATACATAGAGGTCTACACCAAACATAAAACTAAGCTAAAATCTAAACTGTTTTTTCTTTTTTTCAATTTCTTAATTTATTCATTACATCTAAAATACAAAACAAAATGGTTGCCCATTTTAAATTAGTAAACTAACATAAGTAAAACGTACTGTCTTTTAGGTACTATAAAATTAAATAATACACCATGGGAAAACGGAAAGTAGTTGTGATATGTGGCACAGCAGTTTTTAAAAATGTAGAACAACATTGTACCGGAAAAAATACTAAAAGAATTTGCAATTCGAATCAAAAGAATTATAAATAATTTATTTAAAAAGTTAACAATTTATTCTTAGTTTGAAAAAACGCCCTCAAACGTAATATCAAAACAGTTTCTCCAAAAATTGTCATTTTTCGGTTCACTAACCGAATCAAATTACAAAACATCTTGTCATTTATTAAAATCGTTATCTTTATTTCAAGTATTGTAGAAGGATTGAATGCCTTAGTCGTCAATATATTTGCCTCTATCTTCAAACACGTAAATGGTTTTTTCAAAGATATATATTTTCTTCATATTCTTATATGAATAATAATTGACGTAAACAGAGAAACTGCAGTTGAGGGGGGAAGATTAAGTTCTCTTCCCGGATTTCACTTTCTATTTGGATAACGGACAATATTCTTTACTGCATTTGGGAATCATCCTTGAAAGGTGGCCCGTCTTTGGCAATAATTGATCTGGTCGATGAGAAACACAGCTTCAAGACGTAAGGAAACTTGCTTTCTGCAACAGAATTGCCCACTACTTTCAGGTAGACAGATAGTGGCATTCATGACAAATTAGAGAACACATCAATGGGACGACATTACACAATCATTCATTATTTCAAAAAAGACAAGAGGTTGAATGGTGGAGTAAACCAACAACGGACAGAACGGGAAATAATCAATCTTCATTAACAGTTTTGAATTAACGGAAAATAATCAACCTTCATAAACAGTTTTGGATCCATTATATAAAACAATAAACTTATTTGTGAACAAACACAATATATCCAACATCTAGCGAATTTTCGTTTATAAAAAAGAAGCTATTGTAATGACACAGAAAATTCTAAAATACAAATTTTCCAAAATTTAATGTTTATGCAGAAGTATGTGTTATTCCAGACGATAACTCCCATCAGGATTTAGAGTTAAAAAAATCAAGCATTCCAAAAGAAAAAATAAGTTCGATGGACAGCACTTTTTGAGCGAAATAAATTGCTAATTTCTAAAAATCTGCTGATTCAATAACTGAAAATGCCTGTATTTTTCTTTTTTTAATTACTCATACATTTTTCTGGAATATTACTCATAAAAAGTAGGTACATCAACTGTGGACTAGAACATCCAAAAATTTATGCACACAAGTATGAAGACTAATTTACTTGAATTTCATTGACTTTTTAACAATAATAATTTTAAAAACTATAAAAATAGGAGGTATTTTGAAAATACATAACACTGCTAAGCTTATTTGGATAAAAGTGTTTTCATAAAATTTATAGTTATAAATTTCATTGCAACGTTTCTTTATTTGTAGCGTTCAAATTGTAACAAGACTACAAAAAATGCCTTCCTAGCCTTAAATTGGGTTTTAAAATAAATCTTTAAAAATGAAAACAATTTAGGGTCAGGAAGGCCTTTTTTGTAAAGTCTTGTAATAAATTGCATCGCACACAAAATTCTTAAATTTCTGAACAATTCAACATAAATTACGTAAAATTACGAAAATTCGCTCATACGATCATGTTGCATGACTGGAACTTTATAATTGAAATTCAAGAAGGGAGGAAGAGTTTCCAAAAGGTATATTAGCAGTTTAAATTCTCTACAGTATACAAAGTTCAACGTAGTTTCAAACTGTTTCCACTTGATATTTTTCAAGTACTGAAATGTATCTTTAACCCCCCTCCCCCCCCCACCAATATTTTGCAGCAAGTGTATTTTCATATCAAGCACGATTGATTTGAATGTAACTTTGCTTAAAAAATCAGCGATATTTTTGTACGAATGTTTGCATCGAATACAACCTGCCTTGGTTATGAAAATCGATTTTCGGAGCCAATGAATAGCTTAGTTTTCTATGAAAATTCGCTAAAATTATGAAGGTTACCATTTGATTTTTTTCGAATAACGCTTATAAACAGAGTCAGGAAAGAAAAGCGGAGGCTTAATAAGTGGGATACCCTATATATTGCCATAAATCATTATAAAATCCTTTGAACTCATTCATTTCAGTACAGGTATAATAATGATTGCTTTTCAGCTAAATGAGATAAGTTGATAGACCAAGAAAATTTTAAGGAATAAGTTTTCTTACCTGCATTTTTAATTGGCATGTGGTTGCAAATAACCAAACAATTGACGGCGTCATCGAGAGTCTCAAACTCCACTAATCCTGATGAACTTCGGTCTCCTGAAATAGACAAATCATTTCGTAATAATGAGAGAGTCTGGTTTAAAACTGAATCACAAGGAATATTTTGCACGTTTCCTGAGTACATAACACCATGTGATAAAGGGATGAAACGGAGGAGTGAATAACAAGGGAATCAGAAATGTTGCAATCGGAAAATATAGCTATTCATGAAAATCTATTGAATAACGAAAATGAAAATAGAATTTGAAAATTCTCTAAAGTTAAAACTTGTAAGATGGTGCTAGTTCATACGGTCGAAATGTCCTGCTATAAATATGCACATATGGGATGAAAAAATTAATTATTGAAGGTACAATAAAATTTAAAATACTTAAATGGTATGTTAACAAGTGTTAGAAAGACTGGTGAGCGGTTTTGCCAATTCTCAGAAAGTTTGCTATGCAGACACTTTTTGTCAGGACGAAAGAGGAGCACCAGTGAATGCTTATAACGCATGTCATAATACCAATTTCAAGGCCACCGCCTCAGCTGAGTAACTGAAAGCTCTGTTCCATGGTCAGAAGCTTCTTAAGATGTAATGATTTTTATCAAAGAAGGCATAGGCAGTACCGTTTCTTTGGAGTGAACCATCCGTATGATCAGAGGTACCCCAGGTCATTTCGTTGATATATAAGAGACCTCTTGGGGATAGCAGATATTGATTTGGCGTTGAGGATATAGGCTCCCGCTCGTTGCACCTTGGTTGCTCTCGGTCAATGAACCAAGGTTAATTTTCCTGAGTTGTACTCGTACAGCTGGTGATGCCAGCAGGGTTTACAGTCAGTCTACAGTGAGGGAAGAAACACAAAGAGGAGTTTTCAGTCGTCTGACTGATTCCTAGTCACACCTCACTTGACTGCCTGCAAGCCCGCATTCCCCTTTATCTTTTTCCTTCATCTTGGTAGTTCATCTCTGGAAGGGGGGTCCTCTGGGTTGGTTGGTCTCTAGGGGAGGGGGGGGGCTCTCCTCTAGCTCACAGGTCTTAAAGTCTTTAACCTGATCGCTCCCACGGCCGTGTTTAAGCGCAAAACAACAGCGTCGCCGTCGTACCAGGCCCGTGTTTAAGCGCAAAACTCCGATACAGCCCCTGGTCCCAGGGCCGTGTTTACGCGCGAGCCGCACCATCACGCGATCTGAACTCGTCTGCCATCTATCTGCGAGGCTAATGAACTTATTTTTTAGATAGTGTTTACTTGGGTATCCGAGAGACATCGTTGACGTCAAAATCGGCCTTGTTAGTTTTAGTGTCACTCGGAAGATCGCAGAAAGATCGGAAAGTAAACTTCAGAAATCAGGAAGAAATGAGAAAGAGGGATGAGAAACGCACTTATTCTCCTTTGCATAAACAATAAACAACTATAGTGCATTCCGTTTATTCATATGCTGAATCGTAATCTTAATGACTACCTATATTCAGATGTTGAAAATAGAAATATATAAACAAAAAAGACAATGTAACTAGCGAAACATTGTTTGGTTATGAGTTATGATGAAACTCAATCCACACAACGAAAAAAAAAAACGGGAAAAAACTTTTAGGTACTTATATCAAAGAAAAACATCAAGTGAACAATTTGCTTGTCTAAATGTAACATGAAGTATGACGGGATTGGCGAAAATAGAGGGGAGAACGCAGCGCGAAACCGTCGGGAAAAGGCTGAAAAAGCTTGGGCTGGAGGGTGAGACGGCACCACTGTCTCGGGCTGCAGCGGGAGACGGGCGCGCGATCGCTCGGTAGCTATCAGGTTAAATGACCAGCAGGTGCACCATAAGTCTGTACAAATATCATGGCGGTACATCTCCCTTTCTTCAGTCAGCTGTAACCAATGACGTTCCATTCCTAAAAAGTTTGGCTCAATCATAAGTTTTCACTTCGATCTCCGTCGTAGTTTTCTGACCCTTCCATAGACAATGAATCAGTTACTCACACTTCTTCTCCCCCTCTTAATGTTTTAATTGCCTTCACTTCATGTCGTCTATTGAAATAACTTCTCTATTGTTCTTTTCTTTGTTCGTCGACACTCCAAAACACCTCCCAAGTCGGCCACCTTGGTTTAAAGTTACTTGCATCACTGGAAGAGTACCTCTTAGCTTCATCAATAATTCCTCAGGAGATTCGTATTTTCGATTAATGGTAGTTGCGCCACCACCGCATCCATAATGGTGGGATAGATCCTGAATCAACTCAACTCACACAAGGCAAATAACCATTCCTCATTGATTATTTACTATTAAATATTGAACTACAACTGAAAACACCATTTATGACGGTCATGTCCGTACATTAGACAACAAAACTAGATACTAGAAATAGAATAAGGAGTTCGGAAGGTTTATTTCTTTATTGTTTACAAGTAGTATGTATGCTATCAATAGTATTCAAGGAGGCTTTTATTTCAGATTTTCATAGAAATGATTAAATTAGATTTGATTGTAAATTAAGCAAAATGCAAAAACTGATTCTCGCAATTTCACCAAAGGAGGAGAACAGCTTAAAATGCTCGGAAATAATATTGAGTAGTTTCTTAGAAGTACCTAGTGGATGTGCAACATTTATGCACTTGTTCTACAAAGTTTATCAACTAATGAACATCCTCACACTGTAAATGGAACGATTTCGCAAGATTTCAAGAATATATTCACCTTTGAGTGCAGCTGCAAACCTGGGAATGGCAGAACTTGCCAGCATGTTGAAGCTGTCTTGCATTTCTGGTTGGTACCTACCTACCTATTACCTATTCTTATTAAAATTATATATTATAATATAAGAGCAGTGTATACAAATTATAGAAATTTACTAAATTTACAAATATGGTTTGACATAATCCCTGTGTTTCAGTTAGCACCTTGGTAGGTATTTTTGTGCCGTCTGACCAGGAAACAACGAGGGGCTCTTGTGTTCTGGTCGATTATTTTTACCCAAATTTGCTGATTTCATATTTCCTGTCATATTTCTAAACGATATGTTTCTATTCTACCAATCCTCATCCATAGTAAGGCAAACTTCAAAACTTTTACGCACAGTGGAATGTAAGTAGTTACTAATCTACCTAATTAGAGTAAGGGAGGCACCATTAAACCATCTAACCAAAAAAACGATTTCTGAGTTGGCCAAATATTGATGTCTTTTCAAAAATATAGACTCTTTCCCCATCACAGAAAAAACGAATTGAAATAGAACGAGAGAAGACGGAAGTATCAAAACATGTTGGGTACAGATACGATTTTCATTGACACAAGAGTTGGAGTCAGAAACTACTTAGTTCATTTTGCTGCCGCTAGGCTCGCATCCTTGTTTGGAATAGCGAATACTCCATGGCCCAACAGAGTTTATTGCGCCATGAGTCCGAGGTCAAAATCTCCTTTAGAGACTAACTTTTTCGCTGTTTCCACCATTGACTCGTTGAGCCCGTTGCTTTGGGGGTACTTACAAGGAATAATTCGGAACCTTATCTCTTGCACAAACATCCGCAAAGTTAGCTCCATTGTCAGATTTTATGATTTATGGTAGGTATCCCGAATTTCGAAAATAGAGACTGGAGATCTTTCTTTCAACCACGAATAATTTCTGAATTTTTGGTATCCTCCAATTTTAATCGCTAATAAGCAAACAAATATTCTCAACCTACCAAATGTTATCAGCATTTTTTGGTTTTCATAATTCGTTGCATAGGTACATGTAAAAAAACGTAAGTATTAAAAACTTTTTGGAAACCAATGTTAACTAGTTAGCCTAGAGAGGACATACATTTTTCGGCAACGTGACTTTAGGCCGTAATATTTCTGACATTAGGTCTGTTACCTATGCGAGAAAGAGCAGATTTTTGGAATCCGATCTCAAGTCTTGTTCACACTTTTTTTGATTTCCTACCCATCTTGCTCTGATTTCTGCCTTACACCACAATCATGTACGCTCGCAGATTGGTTATTTTTTTCTTATCACAAGCTGAACATATGCTACAACAATGATTCAAGGGACTTCGGAATGATTTACATGATATTTTGCGTAAATTGTATATACCTTTTTTAGGGAATAGCTTGACTTGTGAAGGCTTCTTCACTTCCTTTTCTTCAATGACCTGGATCAGTTGTTCTTCAGTTATATCAGGAGGGGTGTTGAAAAAGTGAAGAATCTGCAAATGAATAAACATGATATGATATGAAGTCTGAATGTATCCGAACAAGTAAACGATTGAGTAAAATCCAACTTAATATAATAGGTACGTTATTACAATATTATCTCAAGTATTCTATAAATGTACATCATCTGCTTTCAACGAGTGTCAGAGCTCAGATTAGCTCAACTTTACACAAGCTGACATTTTGAACAGTTATATATAAAACTCGATTATTTCAAATGATTAGAAAGATTAATATTTTAGATTTAGAGCTGGGTCTAATATGGTCAAATCCCATTCGGTAGGTGTATTATTTGTGATAATGAATCTTTATAACTGGACAAGAAGAAGAATCGAAGATAAGTAGTGTAACCAGCTGTTCTGGACAAAAATAGAAAACTAAGCATAAGTTGACCTCACACCAAAGCTCCAGGGAGAAGTCACCACTAAACAATACTAATACTAAGACCAATAATACAAAAAAATGTACCTTAGGAGTCCCAGCTCACAAAATTAAACTGCTACTACAACTACAGGGAATGCTATGTTTGCTGTATGGTTCAAGAGGGATTTTATATCAAAATTTGAGTCTTACTTGGGCGCACCATTACATTCTGCATTTCCAGTACATATTTTATTAAGTTTCTTTTGGTTTTGAGTCAACTTGTGCCCACGGTAACCTGTCTAAGTGCCTGAAAATCCCACAATTTCAATCTGGCTTTGTTTGAATCCGTGAGTATTGAACAGAACTGCTAGGTTCTCAATCACGCACCTACGAATTTCATAATACCAAGATCATTCCCTGCTCAAGCGTGAATATGAAGTTTTGCCCCTAAAATAGGTAATTTGATATTGATGACATTTCCGGATGTGGCTGTACGGATTTTATTCATTGCATTTGAATAAGTGTGATCCGCTCAATTTTGACGACACTCTACAATAGGGAAGGAGGAGGGGGCTAACGGACCTAGTTATGTTGACGCCTTATGTGCGAGGAGTTATTACTAAATAATGACATTCCTGCAGCATTCTTGTAAAACTAACCATTGACCGCTAAAGCTCGCCAAAGAATGGTTAAAAAATTTGTCAGAGTTTGCTCGAAAACTATATTTTAGGCCAACGCTGACGATTTATGGGCTGAATGTTGATGAAATGTTTTTACAAACACATGAAATCAATTAAACGTTATTATTTAATATATTGAAATAAGAGTAATAAGATAGGAAGCTGACGGTTAGAAAAGGACTTTCTATTCTAAGGTTTGTTAAGTCCATAGACTAGGATAAAAAAAACTTCAAACCAAATTTTTGCTGACTAAACACAACATCAAAAAGCGTTTCTTGTTCATGCTGTTTGACAAGCTGTATTTAGTTGGCATTCCATAGAGACAAGCAGGGAATATGCCTACAGTACACACACATAGTGAAATCTGTAACAGAGTATGTGGACAGGGTAGATAATAAGAAACATTTGTATGGAAAGCGAAAAAATCTAACGGCAATACATACCCCACTGCATGCATGCTATGACTAACAAAATGGTTGCAAATAAGATCCCCCCCTCCCTCCCACTGATCAATAGGGCCACATGACGACACAAATGAAGTTTAGTTCCTTCAATATAAAATTAGACGGTCAACTAGATTCAATAATTTTGTTGCCATCGAGTAGTTCAGATTCAAAGTTAGTAACCTTTAACAGGGAAAGACAAAATCGGAGATGACAATGATCAAGAAACTGACACTCGATGATGTTTCAAAGGTTTTCAAATATCCAACAACAAAGAAGGAGGAGTCCTCCTAAGACTGAATATGAGAAATTTTAAAACCTACCTACGATATTGAATAAAAACTATGCTAGTTTCTACTCTACTCAACCTATAGGATATGCCAAAAAATACTGATGAGATATCAGGGTAAAAGAGGTAATTAAGAATCGTTACTGAGTGAGTTCCTGAGGGAAAAAATACAAGATCAAGAACAACAGAGCCGCCTACTGGCTATGTATCTTTACTATTCAAGATACGATTCTGAAATTTCAAAAGGAGGGTCAGCAGAACTGCTTTGTAACGAAATCGTCTGTTGCGATTCAACACCTGATTCTAGATTTCCCAATTCAAACAATATTAGTAAAACTCCACTTCCCATGTTGGGAAGTTCAGTTCGGAACGTACATGCGATGTGGTTGATTGCGTAATAAAACATCTTCCCTGGGCGCTCGACTTCTCATTCGCTCATTCTGATGGTTCTCGAGAATTTGTTTCAAGATGCATTATGGATTCACAAGTGCATAAAGGCAAAAAGAGTCAAAATTATAATAACTAAATCGTAAGTGGCTATATAACAGAGTACGAGTATTTTACGGAAAATTTTAGGTTCAAGAGACATATTGATTATAGAAATTAGTTGAATTCATACTTTATTTGTACAACTTTTACATATCCCCCAACACATGGTTAATTCACGGAACAATTAATAATGCAGGTGAATATTTATGATTATGGAATGGTGTATGAAGAACCTGACGAAGTGACCACAGTTTTAAAATGCTTAGAATGGAAGAATAATAATTTCCTAGAAAAAGTTGAACTTTGGAAGACAATACAATTTCACACTGCAGTTCTACTGCATGCACGGATCGTAATAAAAGTAGGAATGCACAGACTATGTTAGACATGGTTAATGGCACCAAGCTACTAGGTCCAAACGAAAAATGATTTGTTGCTACGAATTTCCACCCATGGTCCTTACCTTGGCCGGGCCTTGAATTCTGTTCTTGCTCGCCATCGTGGGGTTCATGAAGCGATTGTTCTTGTTGTTTGTGTAATCCTTGAATGAAGGAGAGTTGTCTGGGAGAGAGTATGGCTGTGCTACTTCACTCAAGAATGTCTGTTTAGAGAATCTAAGAGGAAAGAGAGGGGAGTCACACGATTAAAAATGTATTTTGAGAGTAGTGACATTGAAAAACATTGTAAGAGTACCTAAAGGTAGACAACTGAATTGTTATTGTGACACAGAATGGTATTTCACGAGAATTCCTAACGATGGCGAGGTTTCAGGGTGGCCCCGAAATGAGAATTTAAAATTTCCCTGAAATAATTTCGTATTTCTCTGATTTCGCGTGTTCCACGTTAAAATATTTTTTTAAATAACAATCTGCTTTACAAAGATTTTATATTTTCACAAATTTTTTCGTTCCTATCGATTTATTAGTAGATTTCAATGAAATTTAAATACGTTTATAGCATAATTTTGTGCATGAAATTTTGAATGCTCTTGCTCATAGTTGATAAACGTTTTATGAATAATATTCGGCTAGAAAATATAAATTTAACAATTTTTAGCCTGATTTTGCCATTTTTAATGATTTTTAAGGAAGGTTTTTTGAAATTTGACCAATTTATCACGCTTTAAAAGTGTTGTCCAACAAATACACCCTTTCTTTTGGAATGCTTGTTTTTTTTTTTCTTGCTTGCTTCTTTTCCCTGACATTTCCAAGTTTTCCCTGTCTTATCCACTTTGGAGCCACCCTGGGTTTACGTGTGGAAATTTGGCATTTTGTTATTTGTTTCATTAACAAGAGAATCTTTGGAATGGGATTATGGCCAGTGATTGATAACAATATATTGTGATAAGAGTATATTTTTAATGATTTTACGTGATTGACTTATTTTGAATATGAATACAGTACGGTTGATTAGATATTCAAAAGTTATGCTGAGATGGTCAGTAAAATAGTGAGCAAGAGGGACATAAGGGCAAAGCCCGACCAGCTTTACAAGGAATATCAATATTCATGTGAACAGAATAAAGCATCCATTCAATGTAAATATGAGGTAAGTAAGCCGATCCTTCTTAAGTGTATTTCAATTCAACGTAACGCAAAACGCTCGGATGAAACATACTAAACATAACTTTTATAAGATAACGATTTAGAATGTATGGGATATAACATGTTTTCGGGTTTTGAATTAGTGAGGTGGAACAAGTAGGTAGGAAGGTAATACCATAGGTAATTTATTTAATATTTATAGCTCAATATAGAGTAAATGCTTGTTACCCAAGCTGGAGAGTTCCACCAAATAGAGGCGTGTTCTTTAAATGATTGATGCATCTTTCAACTGAAATACTGTCACCCATCTGAATCATCGCGCATCCTTCCTTGGTCTTCAAAAACTTGATCTGTAACAAAGTATGAAAAATAATTTTCATGAATGGCGTTTGTAAGAGGAAAACAAAACTTGGCTGGGTCACGGCGCAGATTGAAAGAATTATTGATGATATTGGTATTGGTGGTGTCTGGGAGAGACTTAATGGTCAGGAACTATTTAAACATCGGAAGACATGGTTAGTAAACACAAGAAGAAATGTAGTTCAGCACGGTTTAGAAATGAAGTCGAACAAAAGCACATTATACTATTACCTGGGGTATGAATTTCGTTTACCCACAAAGTGTGAGTGCCCTTTACAGCTTTACTCTCTTTACAGCGAGTATATATTGAAGGTCTATCCGAGTTTTCGATTAGCGGACTTGACGATCTGTCAACACCGACACCTCGACCGCTTACCAATCAGTACGACAATTTTTTTTCATAGGACACAAGAAAAACATATATTTTGTTCAACAAATCTCTATTTTACTAAAAGGATTGATTTAGGATATTTTTCGTTTATGAGATGCAAGCTTGCGAGTATCCAGACCACCAATCTATACACATCATTTTGATGTACTGACAGACACGCCCGAGTCTACAGAGGCTGGTTTACCTATAATACGGAGGCCAATCATGGTTTGTACGGAGGCCGATGTTCGTGTTGTTTTATGCATCGCTTACCGCATGAAGGTTTAATTGAACCTTGACAGGATCTAGTAGGTAATAGTTGCAATGTAAATTCTCCTTTGATTTGATAACAATGAAAATAATACACTCTTACATAACACATTATATTATTATGAAGGTAATTGTGTTTCAGATTCTACATAAGGTCTTTCAAAGGTACATAAATTTTACCTTTTTTTAGTTTAGATTTTTAATCGACTAATCAATGTTTTCTATCCAATAGTCAATAAATCGAATGATTAAAAAAAATCGAGTTATTTGTAATACTAGTAGACAGCGAAACGAGATGGCGCCGATTCGCATAGTTTGTTTACTTGTCACCATGACAACAAGGTGAAATAACCTCG
Source organism: Adelphocoris suturalis (assembly GCA_030762985.1). Classification (NCBI taxonomy): domain Eukaryota; kingdom Metazoa; phylum Arthropoda; class Insecta; order Hemiptera; family Miridae; genus Adelphocoris; species Adelphocoris suturalis. The sequence goes on from CM061042.1 coordinate 89,601,168, forward strand.
ACAATAAGGTTTTTAGCTTCGCCCCGATGTAAGGATGCGCTAGAGTAGAAGTCTCGAGAATATCACCTATAGGTCACGCACTGTGACCTTGTCGGTTCCTCCATTGAGACTACTCAGACAAACCGGTAAACCAGCACCAATCCGGTACCTTGTTTTGTTGTCTAGTGCTTAGAAATGACTGACACAAATGGTGTCACAGTTGCCGTTCAATATTTAATAGTAAAAATCTATTCAATGAAGGAATGGTAATTTGCCTTCTGCGAGTTGAGTCGAGTCAGCAACATCCATTATATGGATGTGACGGTGGCGCGACTACTGCTAATCGACTCAGCAATCTGTCTAAGCCCACACCCTTATCATTATCAGTAAGCCATTTTGATTTTTTTGCAGCACTACTGCCTACATACCTAGTCACCTTACGGCTCAGTATTTACCTAGTTCATTATTTTTTATTAATCCAGACAATAAATTGTATGTGAATTATATCAAACTGTTGTCCGGCGGTGACCTGAAACTTTGTGAATGCAAGATTATTTTGTGTGGTCGAGATCCCAATGAAATGTGAGTTGGAGAGTACACAAACATTAAAGTGTTAGGCCGTCTGCACACAGGTCTGCTCGAACTGTACGACACTAACTCCGGAACTCTCGTCCTGTAGGATCCATGCATCTCGCTCGATTGCCATCCGCACACCGCGTCGATTTTATCTTAGTCGAGTTGCAGCCTACAAGCTGGGAGGTCCATATTCGTGATCAATATTTATATGGGACTTCTCCACCTCCCCAAAAAATTTGATATTGAAAGCCAAGAAATGGAAGTAGTATGGCCATTACTTACCTATTCTAGCTTGAACTTATCTGACAGCTCAAAAGGAAAAAAAGTTCCTTTTAAGCATTATAGTTATGAGCAAACTTTCTCATACTATCGCAGTTACTGTGAGCTATTACTTATTGTCCCTCCGGATGTAAAAACCCCAATCACGTGGGGTTGCAATGATAAAACGCTGCTTTGATGATCTTGAGTGCTGTGATATATCTTCCGTGAATTCGCCCAAGAGATTCGTACAATCCTTAGGAAGGAACCACGCAATCAAGATAACTAATATACTGGCAGATGTTAATGGATTATTGTCCACTATTTCGAAAAGAGACGGGAATCGCAACAGCCCATAACTCTGGGAAATGCAAAATGGATTCCACGAAAAGGGATTTCGATTCGTATTTTTTCGCATCACCTTCCCGTTACTCCTCTTGCGAATACGAATAAAAAGAATCATTTGGCGGGAATACTCGAGTGGCCCGCAAGGAAATCATCAATCCCCATGTTGGCATGATTGCTCTTATCGTAACCATCACATCTGAGGAATTTTCCCAGGAGAAGAGCCTTTCCCAGCTGCAGCTAATAGTCGAAAAATAACTTATCAGAAACGTATTTAATGTGTGGGGTGAGCATCACCCCAGACCCTACTTTAAAATCAAGTGTGACAAAAACACGGTATTATATCAGGTTTAAGAAGCACAAAACTGCCATAACTGGACAGTCATAAAGTTCAAGCGGATATCGTTTCAGAAACGTTTGGGATTGTTTATGTATCACAAATAACAACGAACTAATGGAATTTAGAAAATTGATGTCACAGAAACTGAATCTGACATAAATTTTAAAAGGTACAGTGACTGGGAATAATGAGTACAATGCAATGAATTGACGGTAAATGGTGTCTTTTTGTATTATCAAGTCATACTCTGAACATGCTTTCGTGGCAGTTCGACTATCTGAGGCGACCCTTAGACCGGCAACGCTGTGCTGTTAGAGGTTTTTCTCACCCCCTCAATTAACTCCTTGGGCACTGTGTTTGTCTCCTCTACGAATAGCCAACTTTGTTGGATTACGGAATTGGTCATTATTTCAATAAAAATCAAATTCAGAGGAAAATTTTGAAAAGAACAAGTATAAACACAACATTCCATAAACAACTAGCACACTGATTTTTTCCAAGTCTATATTACGGGGGGAAACCCGGCTGCATGTTAAAAACATTTAAACACTGCCGAATTTAGTGTTGTTTGGTTGGTCTCATTCTAACAAAATTGTTATGAAGAACCCAAATCCATCAACAGACATTGTAGCATAATTATCTGATAGGATTTCGTTTATTGACGAGGGTTATAATTTGGGGTTTAATAATCATAGATCAGTGATCTGTGAAGAGTGGAAGAAGATCTTATACAGAAATAATAAAATTTGAGTAATAATTTTCAGCGTTTTCTTTTGATTAATGAAACAAGTAGCAAGCCTGGTTATCAACAACTCCGAAGGTTGTTTACGATTCATTAATAAGCTTGAGTGGTGTATCATTCCCGTAGGATGAAAGTTGAAGGAGTTACATTGCCGCAGGAACAGCTCCGCTGTTAGCGGAAATAATTTAGGGGAAAAAAAAAAGATGTCAACATGTAAAAACCTGACTTTTTTGCGTCTCGAGAACTTTTTTACAGACACTGACAGCTAGGGATTATGTAGTTTTCTCGTGGAGTGGGATTTGTATTTTTAACACGTACCTACTAAGGAATATTAGAATTTAACGTAGAGGCGAGACAATGTTGGCAATACTTCCAAGTTTAGTGAAATACTGTCTGTCTATATTCTTTAGAACTCACCCTTATCACGTTTCCATAGAGGCAGAAGAGGTTGAAGAGCCTGTCTGGGTTGGCCTGAGCAGGGTCCAAGCCGTAGGCCATAAGAACGCATCCAGTGCCGCCCTGGATGCCGTTGGAAGGCGCTAAGCCGGCGTATGAAGAAGCTGCTCCCCTGGGTGGAGGTGGCGGTGGTGCGACCAGCCCTTCTCGACCTCCCGCCACTCCTTTCATCAGAAACCGACTGTAAGTATAAAAAAGTAAATGTAGAACAAAGAACTAGTAAAAAAACATAGTTACCACAATGTTCTTGAACGAGGCGTAGGGCCTACGATACCAAATGATGACATGAAACTGTACTTTTTAGGACGCCCCTCTGAAGTTAGATTTCGTTAATAGAGGGACGGGCTATTGGAATTGATCCAGGGGGGTTGGAGCAACACAAGTATGAGGAGGGGGGGGGGGGGGGATCGCGCGCGCCAGGGTGTGTGTGTGTGTGACAAATTTTGACGACTTTGCTCAGGCCGCAATTCTCACCCGATTTTCGATAATCTTTCTTCATTCAATCACAATTTTAGTCTAGTTGTTGTGACCAAACCTCGGAAACGTTGAATTTCATGACGGAAGGATGAAAATTGAAGGGCTACTTAAATCCGAAAACTTTTTCGAATTTTGTCGACATTGCACAAGGTACAATTCTCAACCAGTTTCCATGGTTCTAATTTTGTTTGATCCAAGTTTATTCTAAGAGTGCAAAAAATCTCGGGAATTCGGGATTTGCTAATGGGATGGGGGTGGAGGGGTTAATTACCGTTTCTTTAAAGCGCTGCCGAAGCTACAATTTTAGACCAATTTTCGTCATTCTGTTTGGTTCAACTAAGAATTCGATATAGTTTTATAACATAAGTCAAGATTTTCGAATTTCATTAAGGAAGGAGGTTATAGTGATAAATCTTGATGTTTTCACTTTTTTTCCCCCTATTCTTATTTCAGTTCAGCTATGCAACAAACCTTGGAAGTTCCGTTTTTACTGACAGTGGGAGTAAATGGAAGAGGTAATCGGAAATCAGTATATTTTCTTTATTCTCATCCATATTTTTCTCTCTAATCTCTTTATTTAGCTGAGCTAAAATTCAGAGATTTCATTTTGATGACGGATTTTTGTGAGGAGGAGCGATGGAGGGGAAAACGAACTTAACCTACTGTTTACGCGATTCTCAACCGATTTTGCTGATTCTTTTATTATTATTATTATTTTTTATTATTATTATTTTTTTGTTAGTTGTTTTGTTAGCTGTTTTGTTAGTTGTTAAAAATAATAATAATAAAATAATTAATAATAAAATAATAATTTTTTACTATTATTATTTTTTATTATCATCCTTTTTTTTTTGTTAGTTGTTTTACGTTAGTTAGTTTTGTTTTGTTGTTATTATTTATTCTGCTTGAAGATTAAATTTCTTTGATAAACCATTCTCACTCATTCAAAATTTGTGTCGGGGAATTTCCAATATATCGACATATCTTCAACCGATTTCAGCGCACATCACGATTACGTGCGATTGCTACAAGTTTGAGTAGGAAAAAATGCCACCCGTAGAGTCCCGTTTTATCGGATCGAACCTGGTACTCCGATAGATGACCGGTTTGTTAATTTGTTGGTCTGAATGTTTGCTATTCATGCAAATCGTATAAAAGATAAATTCTAAATTAGATCCTAAAATCCATAAAGATCAGTCCCATAGAAAACACTGGGATAATTCCCAAACCAAGACGTATTTCCCAAACCAATAATCATGCTCGCATAATTTGGCGTGTCTCCCGATCTCAAACGGTTTTACTTTTGCTTCCTCACTACAGAAAGTAGGAAAGCTTTGTGTTCGTGGAAGAAGTAGAAACATTGTTCGCCCTCCAAAATCATTTTTATCCCCGTTTCAGAGCACCCCGATCAATTTCGGTTCTCTGTCTGTAAGTCAGAGACAATTCCTTGTTAAACCAAAAAGTATACTAATCCAATTGTGATGAAATTTTCAGGAATTGAGCGGATTAGCTCCATCCAAGATGGTCTTTACGAATTTCCTAGCCGTCGGATCAATAGTAGCCTGTGCGCATTGCGCATGGGCGAACGTGAATTTCCTATCCCGGTTAGATTTTGTTCAAACTCGAAAGGGTGAAGGGTGCTGGAGGGACGGGGGGTAGTTAAGTATCGGTTTTGGGATGGTTACCAACGAATATTATAGCGATTAACTGGCGATTTGATTATTGCGAATGCGCAAAACAGGCGGAACTCCACTAAGGACATACCTTGACAAACTTTTCAGACAATGTCCCCCGGAAAATCCCAATCAACTACACCGCCATAAGATGAATAGTGGCATGTGCGAAAACGTGAATTTCTCATGAACTTAATTTCTAACGGTCTGCTGCGATCATATTTCGTTCAAATTTGGGTGGTAAGTGAGTACAATGACTCCGCACTTTTTTCATGGGGTTCGGGTTTCATAGAATTCTTATGAAGCAAAGCTCACAGGATAGTTTTCGATGCCTTGCTTTAGTGTTAGTCCCCACTTTTCATTTTGTTAGTTTTATTCACCATTAAATTTGACTTTTTCGTCCTCCCATTTTTTTTTAAATTAGAACACAATAGACCTAATAGACATTTACAATGGAATTTTTCAATATTGTTTTATGTGTTATGAAGAATGATGGAGTAATAAACAGTAAAAATAGGGGCTTATACTAAAGGACACCCCTCTGAGACTAGTAGACCTATTTTGATGAAGTGGTCACAGATTGTGCAGGTTAGCTCACAGTTGATCCTCTACATACTTTTAGATAGCGAATGCCGTTGGATTGATGGTAGGGTTTGCGCATGTGCAAAATAAGATTATCTGGATCACCGATTTCTCAAGATTTATTGGTCAACATTTCAGCGAAATCAATCAACTTTAGAGGGTAGTTGATAAAAGGTCTCAGAATGATACTAGGTAGGAAGGTATTTTACGATAATAAAAACTGGTTCAATAATAGCGTCTGCGCGTGCGCTAACCTAAAAAAAGCTTTTCTTCCCATTGAATTTGGCAGAAATTTTTACTTTGCATTTCGTTAAATGACTGTAGGCTTGATCATGAATCGATCTGTCATTTGGTTATAAGTTTCTAAAACAGTAGGTTTTAGGAACAGCTGATGGACCATGTTTTAGCGAATTTTTGTAGAAAATGAAACTATTTCTATGTGAGTAGGTATTTTCAATATTACCTCTTCCTAAATCCTTCAGATCAAAAATACACAAAAGTAACATTATATTGGGTACGAGATCATGTACGTAAAAATAGTTGGAGAAGTGATCATTGATACATCTCGACAGTCCGATGGAAATCCATCTTGTTCAAGTAAAATGATAAATGAGCTGGCGTAGAAAGAAAAAATCAACGATCGATGATTGGCACTTTTCAGAATAAATGTTTCAGCAAAAATGCATCTTCTGCAACTAAAAGATGAAACAAGGTGAAAAGTAACCTCCGTTATCTAGCTTAGAAAGAAAAATTCATGATCGAAGTACGTTGGCACTTCTCAAAATAAACATTTCAGCGCTATCAGCGGAAGAAGTTAACCCTACCGGGCTTAAAACGACTTATCCGAGCCGATAGAAAAGCTGTTAATCAACATCGGGCAGAGTTAAGGGGATTTGAAGGCCCGGATTAATGAGTTAGAGACTCGTTGATAAATTACAGAAGTCACCATTACTTTGGTTCCGACGCCCTTCTTTTTTTAAATGAGGCTTAAGGGCAAAGCACTATTTATTAACAAAGCAATCTAAAATGCTATTCCTAATGAACGACCGTTAATGTACCATTTAATCGTAGAAATCAATACCAAAGAAGCATCGAAGAGCAACCAATGAGAGGGCGACCCAGTTTATGGCGCTGCGGAACAGAAATAATAAAGCTTCATATTACTTTCCTAACGTTTTCAACTGTTAACAGCGCGAGTATGTACGAGTATAATGTATTTTGAGTGATCATTTGAAGTAATAAACAATGCATTATACTATTTTTTCAATTTTGGACTACAGGATCTAAAACTACGTATTGAGACACACAGTATTTCTGGATGATTCCTTTTTGGGGGTGTTTCGACAGACTCCTACTACATACGTCGTCCTGCTAAACAACTTTCATTATTATGGGTAAACAGTCAAATTTAATCAGGAGTTGGTAAAACGTTTTACAACAAATGTGTGCGAAGTGCTAAGGTTTCCCTGAAAGCAATTTACACCACAAATCCAATGACGCCGAAATGATTTTTTCCGGTTGACCGATGGGGTTGACGGAAATTCGATTGCTCTCGGACAGTCTGAATACACGTTACGCTGAACTAAGTACGAGCAACAAATTGTTATAATTCATGAATGTCGCGTAGGTGAACCAAGACTACTTCAACATTTGAAAAGAGATTCTAATTATGGAACATGTTTTTATGAATTATTTGAATCCACAGGTCGGGAAACGGCCAGAAACTCGAAATTTCCGAAGGTTCTCACCCACAACCAACCATAACTAGGAAAGTGACAAATCTATAACCATTGTCTCACGAAGTTCGTACACCACAGTTCATAAGCTCTATACATAGTCCCAAATTTTGTGCAGCCAAACATTACACTAGTTCAGTGGTTATTAAATATTATTACCAATTTCAGGAACTTATCTATGGATTATAAAGAAGTTGAGAAGCCGAATGAAAGTGATAAAATGATAGATGGGGTAAGTACCGTTGCAATACCTACTACCCATCTAGGAGAAAATTTAGCTCTTGCGACAAGGAATCACCATCAATTACCCAGGTTTTTCCATAGCTGCGAGTAATTTTTCAATATCTTGTTCCATATTTCAATAGCAAGTCAGTCAATGAAGAAATTTCCACTTTTTCTGTGCGTTCATTCTCCTCCAGGAGCCGACGCCGAAAATAGGTAGGTAGTAATTTCCGGAAGAGTTTGAGATTAGATTTTGAAAAATTATTTCATTCTCAGGGAGAAATTCAGAACGCTCTCCTAAAATAAGGGAATTACCAACAAATACAAATACGAGGGGTATTTCACGTCGAGTTGAATGAGCTTCGGTAGAAATGTGTAAAATCGGACTAATAGGTCGCAAGTCATTTTGAAGGGGAGAGAAGAGGTCTCGCCCAAATTTAGCCCAACTTTCGATTGTTCGAAATCTCTTTATTTTTGGAGATAATTCATAGTTTAGGGGTCAACTTTTCTTATTTTTTATGCTCAACAACTTTGTTACTTGTAAAATTGATAATGGATACACGGTTTTCAGGAACTATTGGATTAAAACTGTAAAATTTACAAAATTAGCCATCTTCAAGAGGCAACCATTCCGTATTCCACCAAATCCGCAATGCAGTAAATGATTTTTATCACTCATAATGGGCTAAATGTTGAAAATCCAATCTCAAACCTCCTCCAGAAATCACTAACTATTTTCGACTTCGGCTCCTGGCTATTACAACAAGATTGGATAATTTCTTCCTTCCATTCAACTGTGAGGTGTGTGCAAAGTAGCAGCCACTCGGAGTGACTGAAACGAAGCTCACTAATTGATGAGATGAAAATAGAACTGAATAATCAACTTGAGTACAAATGGGGCTCTAGAATAAACAGGATCGGGAATGGAAGCAACAGATCAGAAGAGTCAGAATCACCAAAAATAATATTAAATTTTCTTTTTAGATCCTCAAATAAATTAAACGGATTTCATCATTCGTGTCATCGACTGGAACAAGTTCTCTCATACCCATTTCTTATGAACACCCATATCTCGGGTAGGAATGACGGACTAACAGCAACAAACGCAAAATTTAATGTTAGGAAACACCTAAAGCCCACAGACGGATTCAAAGGAAGAGAGCACCACAGTTGATACCGGAAGCAGGCCTAGCTAGAATGATCAGCACACCAACTTCATCATATTCAAATCGGACTGCATTTCAAAATACTTACTTCAATAAATTCCTTAAATTCAATTACTACATCCTTAAATAAATTCAACGGATATTATCATTCGTGTCATCGACTGGAACAAGTTACCCATTTCTTATGAACATCCATATCTCGGGTAGGAATGACGGACTAACAGCAACAAACGCAAAATTTAATGTTAGGAAACACCTAAGGCCCTCAGACGGATTCAAAGGAAGAGAGCACCACAGTTGATACCGGAAGCAGGCCTAGCTAGAATGATCAGCACACCAACTTTATCATACTCAAAGTTCGGACTGCATTTCAAAATACTTGAAGAGAAAGTACCTAGGAATTTAAACGGTACTGACATTGGACACGTGTATTTACTTTTATCTCAATATGACATTATTTCATCTCTAAAACTGGCTTTAGTACCGATAATTTCTCGTGCAAAGGCTGGAGGGCGTAAAACACCAGACGCAGTATGAAACGGAAGTAATTGCCTAGCAGAATTTGTGGACCAAAAGGTTCTGTTTTATGTTTGCCATAAAAAGAGAATGACCGAGACTGGGAAATAAACCGGAGAGAAGCGCGATATTGTACGGTAACCGAATATGAAAAGATCTTATTTTCAAGATACCCTACTATTATAAAAATATCGCCGATGATAATATTACAGCTCAACCAACTAAATGAAGAATTCATCGAACATTATGACGGGGTTGTGCAATCAACTGAAAAAGACTACGCTATCTAACTGTAACAGAACACACATTGATGTGTGTATTACTTAATGATTCTACCTGAGTACTTATTGTAATAGTTGATGTAATTACATTCATTCATACTAATTGGAATGATTTCCATCAATCAAACAAATGTAATCTTGCGCTAGGGTGGGAATGATATCCGAATGTTCACTCATTCTTTCTAAATGGAACTGATTCGAGTGATATATCACACATAGCTCATTTGCCGGAATACTAAAATTGAGCGCAATGGTAATGAATCCATTACATTCAGTGATGGATAGACCATCAATATTGATCCATATTTGTTAATTAGACCGAGCAAACAAATGTTCGACCGCAAATCACCGCCTTACCTTAGTCATATTCGTAATATGTATTAATAATAATATGAGTAACAACAGCTGTTATATACTGGGGTTAATGGAGCTGACAATCGGCTTCGTCAGAATTCAATTTACATATTAATGTTGATGCCATTACATTAGCGAATAGAGTGCCCAAGAGGTAAGCCACCGTGGCGAATCTCTAACTACCACCCTGTGTGGAGGCAGGAGCCTTGCATTACTAGTAATCTCGGAACCCAGGAGAGGCGTTGGGATTGAGTAAAGATGATAGCCTCCATACAGGAAAAACTATTTTTCAAAATGAAAGCATAAACATACCAAATGAGAGTTGGACCTTCATCGAGTTGGACTTTAACGATTGAAAAGTGTAAAATAGTAGAATTATATCATGGTAAACTATCACGTGCTCAGATGATACCATTGATTTGGTAGCGATGAAGTATGCGAGGGACCATCAAAAGACTAACAATGCTGAAATGACAAAAGGATACTCTCTGGGAGAAGTAGATAAGTACTACAATGTACGGAACCACAGGTAAGCTGAAGCTTAATCGGCTCCTAAGCAAAACGCTGTCTTCGCGTTTCTGTGGATAATTTCTTGTGTATTCATTCTGCGTCTGAGATGATAAAATTTGAAATGGAGCCTCTTTGGGATAGGTAGAATGTAATTACAACGTGCGAACCGCCCAGAAACCTGGGTGAGCCCTTAGATTTATTTCTTTTTCTAATCAACCTACGGTGCTGAAATTTGAAACGGAGTCTTTCCGAGGAAAGTAGAATGTAATTACAAGGTGAGAAACCGCCATGACCAGCTTCGCAAGCTCGGCGGCTTATTTCTATTCCAGGCAGCCTACAGCACCGACATTAGAAATGAAGCTTCTCCGAGTCTTAGGGAATAGAATTACAACGTGAAAAGTAAATTAAAGTTGTCGCAGTAATCGAAATGAGAACAATTGTTTTTATAGATAAAATAATTTTGGTTATTGATAAGTATTTGCCCTATGATTTTAGCATTTATGCAGTTCAGGGGGTCATCCCAGATATTCATCCGACAGAAAAAATGTTGCGCTTTTCTATATTTCTCGTACAACCAACCGTCACAAGGGAGAATATAACTTCCTTACTTCCCATTCCACAAAAATCGTTCACCATTCGTTGGAAAGCTGTCTGAGAATTCGTTATACACGACTCCACATTTTAATGGGCCGATTAGTAGGAAAAAATGCGGGAGGAAATAGGACTGCTTTGGAAAATGCAATGGTAATAAATGATATTGCAATTCGAATTCTAGTTGTAAATACAACGTGATTTTTCGGATTTTTATGTTTCGGAGCTCAATGTTAAAAAAATTCGTGTTGTCATTATTATTTTTCATGATAAATTCTTTTGGTTATTTTCAACGATTGACTTCGATACTAATACTGTCTAAATCAGCTGTCTAAGCTTTTGCTTATTGTGACTGTAGAAATAGAGCACTCAGGACTATTCAGAATAAAATGACGCGCTTGGGTCATCTTAGGCCATGAAACCCCCAGTACATGGGGATTTTTTCGAATAAACAGAGTGAAATTAGGGTCTTTGATCAGGTGACGGAATCAACACAAAGGTAGGAAAGGGTAAAGTTGGCCCAGAGTGGGAACAAAGAGCTTCCACATAGACGGGGAATTCCATCAACTCACATTATACACCCTCATTTAAACCGAGTTTTACTTGGATGAGCGAGGGCAGCTAGTATCCTACAAAAATGTGAAAAATGCATTTTCGCGTGTTCATTGGTCTTTATTTGTAATCAGGGTTTCGTTCCCCAGCAAATTCCAAGAATTAAGATTGAATTTTTCATTCTAATATCCTCCTAGAGCACTAAAATGTAGTTTGAAACTGAGTTTCAGAAAGAAAACGCGACCCTCCGATGATCGCTGCAAGTTACTTGATACCTGCGGCACGAATTGGAACACATGAAATTATTTCCAATTCCCGGTTTATAAAGAATTGCATAACCTAAAATGAATGACAGATTCATTTCACTAAAATAAGCTGAAGTATTAGTAATAAATATACTACAAATTAAGGCTAACGTGATGACTCGCAGATCAAAACAAAGTTAGAACAAAATATCGCTAAGTGAAAACTCCAGACAATAATTTAGTTCGGTGCGTAGCCGAGTGTTGATTCAGCTCTTAATAATTCACTAGCAAGCTTCATATATGTATTCTTAAGGGAACACAAAATGGCTAACTGAAACTAGCAATTCTGAAGAGGATAAAAGTGGGGGAACTGGCCGCATGAAATGAGGTGTGATGTTTAATAATTTCACAGCTTCCCGCGAAAGATGAACGTTTCGTGCGAGGAACTCGATTTAAGAAGTTATAGTTCTCTAGCAACGAATGATTATAATAATTTTATAATAATTATACATAAAATAGGAAAACATCCAGTATCGGAATTAGAACGTATAGTTTTGTTACTGTATCATCATCATCTTTTGTCAGGGCAATCACGTTCATCTCGTCATACAACCATCCGATTTTATGCAGACTTGAGCCATTACACTGGACTGCTGGAAGTTCGACAGCTATAAAACTTATGGTAACCTTCTTAATTTCCAAAATTTCTAGCGAAGTGGCAGCATGACTGCGTAGTTTTGCCTTCCCAACAGAATTTTACAATCACGCATTCGAAGAGGTTAATGCTGATACAAACCAATATGACTTCATTTGTTTAGGATTTCTCACGTTAAGACATTAGATCTTGAGAAATAGCTGCTTCATGAAATTCAAGTATGTACCACTAACAAAGATATGATATCGATTCCTGAATCTATAAGGGACTATTTAATTACTGACCCGTAGGATTCCTGAAGAATTCATAAAAATTGGCAAAATGGTTCGGGGTTCTTTCTCTGACAACGAAATTAAAGTGGTAATTCAGTTCAAAACGTTAAAAAATTCATAAGCCGTTACTTTAGGACAACTCGTCAACTACACTACAGTTTTTGGCGTACTTGAGTATTTTCATTAAAACTCAGGCGTAGATGAGTTTCCGACGTTAAGTGGAAAGAAAATGCTTTAAACGCCTTTAAAACCCCTAATATTTTCTTGAATTATCTATCAATAACTAATGTATAGATATTAAGTTTAATAGTATTATAGACAAGCGTTCTGCTTGTATTAAGTAAGTACTATCTAACACAGAAATAATAAACCACCTGTAGAAGTAATATTTCTGTTGAAGTAATCATTGCTTTTCACTTTCCACAGTTCAGGGGAACCCCAGCATAGTTCTATAACAGAACCCGACGACGTACCTCCCTCTACATACCTCAGCGACTAATTGACGCAATGTTTGATCGAAACGCAACGGAAGGTCCAGCGGCTTGTACAACCGCTAGAGTCAAACTTAAACCCCAGTCAACGCCTGGCTCAACGTGCTCCTAGATGATAATTCACGCTTGATTCTAACGTAAGCCAGCTTTGGATCAACATAATTGACCAGCTAGGAGTAGATTAGATCACACATGCGTATTGATCCGAAGGTAATGCGTAATTGGGAACCATCTACAGGTTAGCAGGTGCACCTAATCCTAGAAATTGAAATAAAATCAGTCTGTAACTTTGGTAGCTTTTCCAGGGGCGAGAATTGATAACAGATTGACAGAAAAGATACGATATCTTGGTTCATAAAGGTTTAAAACTCAAAAATCAAGACGATATTTAAATTCTAGAGGCTTCACAACTTAAACTCCTGCGCGACAACGGACTTTCCTGCCTTCAGAAAATAATAAACAACATAGTGGCTCCTGAGACCACAAATTTGATTAAAATCAGTTAAACAAAAAAGAGGTTTAGTAATGATATTCAATGCGAACATGATTGTTTGTATTTATGTGCAATTCCAATTTATCGGTGGTGGTAAGGTATAATACGGATGCCAATAAACTCCCTTAGGACGGCAGAGAGAAAAGAGGTCATGACTTCCTCGATATCCTATTTTTCAGATTATCTACAGGGGGTAACTTAATTACTATAGGTACCTACCAAACTGCTTCATCTTGCCATCGAATACCTAGTAAAATAATTCAAGAGTCCGAGAAAAGAGAAATCGCTTCTCAATCACTCTAACATGTTCTTGTCATAATATGAAACATAATGTGTTTAAAGTAATATGATTGAAATGCAGTTCCACACCTAAAAGTGTAACACCACAGGTCTTTATGATATGATAGTTGCTTAAATGCCTAATTGATGATACATTTTATGGAATAGGGAGTGAGAGGAGGAGAAATTTCACAGCGAGATGGTCTCAGGTATATTGAGAGCTTTTCAACGAGCGGTGAATAATTTTCGTGGGATGAAAAATACGGAATTACACTTTTTGAGAGAAAAAGCGACACAATTTAACTGCATTTCAATCGGTCCAGCCCTCTGGTGTGTCGGGAGCCCATCCTTACACAAATCTGATCAATATTAGTACAGATTATACTACGCTTCAAAATAAACGTAGGAACATGTTAGGTGGATAATTGTGAGAGGAAAACATGAAAGGATTAAAGGAAATGGAAAACAGGAGAAACAGATGGATAAAAGGGAAAGGTACCGTGAGGTGAGGACGTCCAAAAACATGCGGGGTGAAATAGGGGATGAAGGAACCAACTTTTCCACAGGCGCCGGGAACCTCTCGCTCACGTAGTCGCCGTACGCGGATGGCCGGCCGTTGGTGTAACCGTCGTCGTAGTCCGCATAGCCACCCGACGAGCCTCCGGGACCACCTGCAGAAGAGAACAAAATTTTAAAGACACAACTTCAATGAAACAACTGAAGGTTTCATGAGATAGTCAGTATTCACTAGGGTGGGTATTAGGATAATTTGCCAACATTTACGAACTAATAATGCATGGGAACGCCGAGAGTAGGTTGGTGGTATGGGAAAATGGGGGAGACTATGAAAATGTCGATTCAACATAAACCTTTGTAATTAACCCAGAAAAAAATTACCTGCCCGAAATTCATAGTTGCTGGTTTGCGTTTAAAGAACGTAGATTCCAAAAATCGAATAATAGTAACATAACAAATAAATTTAAAACTCCTAAAATCTCATTGACATGGTTTTTTTTTCTTCTTTTTTTCCCCTTTACATGCTTTCAAATTAAGAATCCATTAAGGCTTTTTGAATTACTTTTGATTTAGCTCCTATATCACACATCAGCTATTTTTTAAGACTGAAAAATAGCGTGGGCTCTACTTCAAAATAATTCTGCATTCACCCAAACAAAAAATTGATTGAAAAGTGATTTTTCTAGTTTCATTTTATTAAGTACAAAACTTTAGGAATGGGTGGAAACTCCTGAGTTTAATAAACACAGTCAATAGTATTATGTCTCGGAATAGAAAGGTTATTGGACTTTTAAATATCATCTACATCTACCTAACGCCCTGGATGATCAAGAAATAATCTTCGAGTACCTGCGTATCAGATTCAAAACCATGTTGAACACAGTTGGAGTCTATCAAAAATGAAGTCGCCATTATCTGATATTCAGTTGGATGTTCACCCCAGTTTTCTGTCAGCTTTCAAATACCAAGTTTTCAGAGATTAGGGACAAACTGAACTAAAAACTGAAAAAATATTTACAAGAGTTGAAATTTCCGAAGTATTGATGATGGAGGAATAAAGCATCGAGAGTCGCGCTCTGCAATGGCGAAATGTAATAAAATACTTCATGAGCGTAATCCCACCTTTCTTTTACCGTTTTCAGTTGCAGGCGTTTCTTGGAGTTAACAGTAGGCAGTAAACACACGAAATTATTACTTACAGTTATTTATGGGTCCCAGATACCCTCCCACCGTGTTCAAATAAGCAACAAGTTTGATGGAATGCCAAAAAAAGAGCTGACTTTTATTTCCGTTATATTATTGGTAGACAGGGGAACTATTTTAATAAAATCGTTTTGAAACGAATAGATATTGAGGTTGTTGATGAGCTAATAAGAAGGTCTTTTTCATTAAACTTTATGGAGAAATAAGTTCGAAAAGAGCGAATTATTTGCAAATAAATGACAAATGAATATTTTATGGTACTTTTCAACCACGAATCACGGACTAATATTAGTTTTTCGATATCGCAAATACGCAAATTTTCTCAATACTAGATCTTCCTCAAGATTAATATACAAATCAATATTTGTTTCCACGGACCACAAAGAACAATATCTTTATACAGATACCTGAACTACGTTTTTTTTAACCAGTTGGAAAATGCAAAAGATAGTCAAATGTTCAAATAGTGTTTTCGCACAGGCAAGTGGTCGTCTTTAGCCAATATTTCAAGTAAACACGAAGAAAGTTGATACTGTTTTCACCTTGGGAATTTAGAGCCTATAATCGATTCAAGGTAGTAGGTACCTTTTCATCTGGTGACCTTCCTAGAGGAAAAATACGAAACATTTGATTCAGCAACGCCCATTCTACCTTTTCAGAGTTTTCTTTTCCCCCAGAGTTGACCATGGTTTTTTTTCTTTTTTTCTTTTTTTTGTGTGCAGGTGCGAAGTTCTGACTAATGATTCAAAAAAAAAAAGCAATCTTGTAGAGAGCGTGGTCAAACACTATTATCTGGAAAGCATTGGGCGTTCTCCTGCACACAAAGCGTGATCTCCTAACGTCAATCCGTAAGGGAAGTGTGTCATTCAAGGAACATAGGAATTTTCGTATCATGTTTGATTTTTATTTAATTTTATCAAAATATAAAACTAGTTTAAATTTCACGTCTGTAGACAAAAAGATAATGATAATAAGCCAGACGCCTAATGATCAATCGAGACAGCGGCGGGAAATTGACAGTGCAACAGAAAAAACCCTCTCCTGATAAATGTCTTTTCCTACGTTTTCTCCTCTTCCGATACACTATTATCGAAAACTATTTGACCGATTCTTTGGCTTTCTTACTACCGAAGTTAGGGAGTCGTATTTGTGATAAACGTTTAAAAAAATCTTGCCCTCCAAAATCAAAATTTTCCATTTGGCTTTTTGAGTTTCAGAGCTCGCTGTTAAATTTTGGTTCCGTGTATGTCAGTCTATGATCCTTGTCACGTCGAAAACTATAGCAAGTTTAAGTCCGATTTCAATGAAACTTTCAGGAATTGTGCGGATTAGGTCATAGGAGGCCCCCTATAATTTTCAATGCTGACAAATTAACAGTAGCCTGTGCGCATGCGCTAACGTGAATTTCTCTTAACGTCAATTTCTCTCATTTCATTCAAACTCGGTAGCTGATTGGGTATATGTTCCAGGAAAATGCTCTATAAATCATATTGCGGTTGGCAGAGTAATAAGCTTTGCGCTCGCAATCTTATAACGCCAATTCCTCATCATCTGTTGGTTCGATTTGGTTCATACTCGGGGAGTAGATAGGTATATGTTCCAGAAAAATTCCCTAACAATTATGTAACGATCGTTACCAATTGATCGATTTTTTATAAAATTTTCAAGGAATGTACGTTTTAGCTCCCAGAAGCTCCACTATAAATTTAATTGCCGTTGGATTAATAGTACACAGTACGTACGCATACGCAAACATTAATTTCTTATAATGTCGACTTATCGACATCAATAATTTCGACTCAAGCTTTGTCCTTCAACTAATTATATTCGTGCATGTTACAATCAATATATGAGGAAGCGCTTCTGCCCGCCCAACTGGGCAGACGCGTATTTCATATCTGTTCGCCTGGTTTGGATAGCAATTTCCGTTGTTTTAGTTTTTCCGATAGAAAAATGGAAAAAATCCTGGAAAATAAATTTAAAAAGTGAGAAATTTGGAACACGTTTACTTTATTTTTATTTTTGGAACTCCGAAACACTAAATCAAAAATAAAACTATTCAGTACGTTTTTAGAGTTCGACGAGATGTAAAGAGAGAAGACAAATCACCCCGATAAGTTGAGCATGAGTAAGAGAAGTAGGTATATATTACCTACTTGGGAAAATGGTAAAGTGACACACATACACACTCGGTCTATAGCCAAGTTGGTGGGCCTAAAGCCTACTACAGTGAAAAACGTTGCCAAACAGAAGCGCTGGTTCTACGGCTGAGAAGGAACGAATGCCCCAGTGCTTGTGGGACAGAAGCGCCGGTACTTGAATAGCGAGAATCCAGATCACCAAACTATGCACATCATTCTGATGTACTTGTCCTCATACTTGTTTCACCTTCATCATTTGTCAACTACCATCATTAACCACCGGCTCTTTTGGTAGTGTTTCCATCATTCTTAACTGGCGCTTTTGTTAAGTATTTGAAAAATACACCAGGGCTTTTGGGTGGCAGCCGTGAAAACAGTAATCATCATTTGGTGGAACGGAAGTTTTACGTTTCGCCCCCGTACAAATTCGTACCTTTCACCCTCACTAATGCGATTCGTCCAAATGGAAAAATACATTTTTAAATTCATATTCAAATATATTTTATATCCGTATAAAAATAAGATTTACATGACTTGTATCACGTTAGTGAAGTCCTATTGATATTGAGATTTTGATATAATCCAAGTCATATTGTTATATTTACGTTATGTTAAGTCAGTTTTTGTGCGGCCGTAATAAATTAACGATAACATTTTAATAAGCTCATAAACTGATATGCCTCCTCGCTCATGGTATTGGATTCATTTGTCCACCCATTTTTAAACTTTTCGAGACATTCTACGTGGATGGTGTATCTCACCCAGCGAATTCAATTTGGGATGTCAGCCTGTAGCTGGCAAGTAGTTAGTTGAAATCGGTCATGAATCATTTCTTCGCTTCTGAGAACAACAGCTCTCAAACAAAGCTCGTACATTGAAATTCCGTTGCTAGGAAGAACGCAGAATGCAGGAGGAATGTAATTCCCGTTGTAGTAACCATTTATGGTAAACGTCTGACAAATATGTCATCATTCACGTGAATATTTCGACAACTAACGAGGCTCTTGATGTTGGAAACTAAGGAAAATATCAAAACTCCGTTATCAAAATCGTCGTGAAGCGAAAATTCCTTACCACGCGTTGTTGGCTGCTACCAATGTTATCGTGGACGGGGGCGAAAGGTAACAACGTGTAGTGAACGTTCACATATTTTCCCTCTTCGCAGGGGCGAAACGTACGACGCCCGGTGGAACAATGCCAACAGTGACTCGAAAGAATTCAAGATTGTTCTATCATTCAGTCATTACTAAGGCCATCAGTTTTATGTGCAGAAGCACAGTTCTGCAGAAACATTCCTTAAAAGAAGAAGGAAAAAAAACTGTAGAGCATACAGTCAAACTTGACTGCGAGACATTGGGTGTTTCAGCAGGATTAGACTTCTGCAAAGCTTGATCCATTCAGAGTAATAAACAATCCGAAATTTCTCACGATTCAGTCTGGAACTCAATAACCTGGTGATCTACGAGGTAGCCACGCGCTGAGCCGATGGTTAGCCACAAGGTGCACACCCAAGTTGATGGGTCAGGGTGAAAACAGTAATCTGAAGCACTAAAATCTGGCCATACTACAATAAATCAGGCATCCATTCTACCATCACACCAACCAGTTTGGCCCATTACTCAACCATTACCAAGTCGAGTATACATATACATACATATTGTTTCAGAAGCATAACTGTGCTGAAAGATTCGCTCAAAAAGAAGTAATCCTGGAACACGTTGTTGCAGGTGCTCCTCTTCTGGACGCAAAGCTTGAAATGAACGCCCCCAAAATCAGTATGCCATACGGATTGGACCTTCAGCAGCTCGGAGTCAGATACTTTGGATACACCACTCTGGCTTCACCTTGACCCGTTGGTCAATCGGTGAGCCTTAATTGGCTCTGGTTGAAATGAATGGCCACTTTACTCAGAAACCAAGGATACCAATAGGTTTTCACAAATTTCCTCTGGCTGAGATTACCTATAAATTAAATGATATGACAAATCTTGGTTTGGATTGCATTAAATTATGACCGTTTTTTCTTCTTTTTTTCTCCAAAATCTTAAGACAGGCGAAACAAGATTGGGGTCTGCCTTGGGGTCCGAGGGTTTGTAGGGTTTTTATCCCCTTAGTAAGGGACAGTATTTGGGATCCGGGACACACTTTGATTCCTACCAAAAGAACTAGGTAGGTAAAACATCTGTGGAAGACTCAACTTCGCTAGCAACATCGAAATGAGTGAAACTAGCAAGGAAAATAGTACATAGCAGCCCCCAGGTGTGTTAATTTAGTCCATTTAAAAATCTGCTTCACGTTCTTAATACTTTAATAAGAGTGTTTCACTTACCTGATCACCTGAGCACTTACGTTGACCAACATTTCAAGAGTAACCTTACTCGAGAAACATACCCATCACCACCAATAGCCACTTCTATCATTATATTGAGATTTTCGATCACTACTCATACATGTATGCACTCATAGGAGTAGTATTCAACGTTTCAGCATGGAATAAAAATTGCAGAGGAACTCTTCAAGAGCCAACTAAGTGACACAGAATTCTGTATAGGTACCAATAAATTGATCAGATGAGTTGCTATGACATATTGGTAAAACCACCAGCAGATAAAATCGATGTCACCATCTTACACACTAACAACAAAGAAATATTACACCAATCTTGAGATTTGTAAATTACATGCAAAAATAATAGTTTGTGGAATAGAAGTGTAGTGACCTCTGTTGTAATTTTGTGGTGAGTGATCTCGCGGGGGCATGGGACCTCTTCCTCCTCTCTCTGACCAAAAACAAAGAAAAAGTGTTGTGATAAATTAAAAAAAAAAATAGAGAAATAACACGAATATTCTTCTGTTATAAAAAGAAAAACAGAAATCCTTACGAAATTAAAAACAAATCATATAAAAAGAGATAATCAGGTGAAACTTGACACTAAAGTGAATAGAATCGAAAATAAAAATGTACGTTTAACTCCGGACAATAAATACTGAAAGTTATCACGATGATGGGCGGCCTGAATGGGGTTAACTATAAGATAATTAATTAGTGTACTTGCGTAACTTGTTTAAATTGCGTGTTGAGAATGTTCTAAATTGTAATTTGTTTGGAACTGGGTTTGATCATAAACTAAGCTCTGATTCCTCTGTAGCTGTTACAAGTTCGATAACGGCAAGTTACAGTTAATTTCGCAATGATATTTCACGCTAAACATGAGCAGATAAGGCAGGAACGCGTTTGATTCAACACTTTGATTAATCATGTTGATTAGCCATGCCGATAGAGAAATTTAATTGATCGTTTTTTGAGGGACGAGAACTTGGCGATGCAGAAGCGACGGTATTTCGAAATATAACGGGCAACAAAATACTCAGTGCGTATTTCTAAAACAGAAATGTGACAAGTCCCACAGACAAAACACAAGTGCAAACTTTACTTATTGTTGAGCCCTCACGATGAGATAAGAAAGCTGAGCCAAGCACCACTAAGCAGGTAAGTAAATTTTTGTTGTTTCATTGTTGTTTTTTTCTATTTTTCTTCCTTTAACTTTTATTAAATATAAAGACATTGTATTAAACTTTGAAATGTGCGCTTTCTAATGGTGTGGTTGAACAAGCTGTTCAACTAACCTCAAACACTTTTACCCGCCATGTTTCTCTCTTTTGCAATGTGTTGTACCTTGGGACAGAATTAATGTTGTACCTTGAGACGTCCCAAGGTACAACACATTTAACATTTTTGATCAAGTATATTGTAAAGCTTATTTTTTAATAAAGTTTGGTTGGCTTTATTTTAGGCAAACTTATTTGTTTTGTTGCCGGTTAATATAGATTGCTCAGTCTAGCTTTATACTGCTTTATTAGCATGCTACTTTTTTTTCTTTTTTTTTTTGTCTATGCAAGAGTTAATAGAAGGAGTTTTGGAAGAAGAAATGGACACAGCCTTAGATCATAGTATTGAGTGCAGTGACATCAAAACCAATGATTAAGTTTTAGTTAAACTTTCCGGCAAAAAGAAAATTTCCTTCTACCTAGCAAGAGTGTTAAACAAAACAGATATTGTTTATGAAATCCAATATCTTGTCAAAACTGGAAGGAAGACTTTCCTATCAAAAGATGAAACACCCTATGAAATTGATGAGGAAGAGATCATTTTTGCAAACTACCTCCGCCTTCAACTTCAGCGACTTCTGAGCGTCAGAAGCGTGTAATGAAGTTTCCCGTTGATTTCAGTGCATATGATATGCCCATGGACTAATCTTGTAGTTGGAAAACCTTTTTTTGTAGATCGTTGTTCTAATTGTTGTACTTCAGTATTAATTAAATAAGATTTATTTGGTAAACTGAAGTCTATTCCACTCTTTTCCTTTGTCCCAAGGTACAACGTTTTGTGTCCCAAGGTACAACTTGGTGTTGTACCTTGGGATACATTGCAAAGGTATGAAAAATATTTTTTTTCTCCCTTATTATATAACCGATTTTAAATTATAATCGCAGCATATCTGCATATCATTCTGCTTAAAAATCGCAACGAATCTGTCTATTTTCAAAGTGTATAGGTAGATGACCCCTAAACGGAAGTTAGTGAAAAAACGTTGTCTATTTCCACGAAAAATAGAGAGTTACCTGTTATTGTTTGTTACTGATGATGGCCCAACTGTCGAAATCGATTTAACATTGTAACTCTTCATTTTTCGTGGAAATAGACAACGTCTTTTACGCTAACTCCCGTTTTGAGATGGGTTTCCACAACTTCGTCGCGAGTGAGTTAGTTCACATGACCCCTGAAGATTTTTTTTTTTTTTTTTTTTTTTTATTTAATTGGCTCATGGACGAGTTTACATTGGCTCATATTTGAGTTTACAATAGCATATAAACCTATTTCTAACTAATTAAAACTGTGAAATTTAAACTTTTAATAAAATCAATGCTGTGTATTTATCACTTGCAACGATCATCTTATCTCAAGTTTTTGAGAATGCTGAATCCAAATAAGAACTCAGATCGTGATTATCTAGTTTTGTTGATAATTTAAAAATCCAAAGGTTTTTTCGAAGTTCTACCCCTCGTAGAAAACGAACAGTTCAACCTACAGCGTTGCGGATAGTTTTAATAGATTCTTTGGGATTATATTTATCATTGACGAGCAAAAAATCATCACTGTGTCTTCGGAAGTTCTCGAGATCTCGATTTTTGAATATGTTAGCCCTTACTACCCTTACGGGTTGATCAAAACTGATACCGATGTTACGGGCACACCTCCGGCCGATGCATGATTTTTAAGCTAAATTTTATAAACATTGGTCCAGTAGTTTTGGAAAAAAACTCTGGACGGTGAACGGCGGACGGATGGATTTTTTCGAATTCGATTTTAGAATTCTACATATCTTGAAACGTAAACCAACAAATTTTGAGGGGGGGTATAAAAAAAATTTTTTTTCTTGGTCGATTAGAAAGGTTCATTATTGAAAATAATAAACCAAAAATTGAAACAGTTGTTTGAACAATTGTTGCAACCCAATCGTATTTTTGAATGAAATGAACTATGATTGAAATCATACATTGAATCAAGAGGTAACTCTGACTTAAATTATGATAGAAATAATTTCGTTGAAAACATATTTTCATTACCTAACCGCAAAACTAAATAATCAAATAGCTCAATGACAAATGAGCTGAGTGACAAATAACTTATTCAAAATTCATCAAATGAAGCTAGAGTTCGCACATGTTCATTTGAAGACAAGCGTTGTTTGCAATCAGTTCGACTGCACCAAAATTATAAAAGCAATCCAAGCAGACACAGGCAGACCGTTAATCAGAAAAATAAATCCAAGAATTTGATGAACCCTAGCGATACTGGTGAAAGCTGTTTCAGAATCTCACCTTTATGTAGTATTTTATTCGTTTTCTATTTAGGTTTGTATGGATATATTGAATACAATTAATTGATATTAAAACATTCGTGCATGCAACATGTATTGATAAAGTGTAGTGACCTCTGAAAAAAGAATTTGATGGGGGGCCATCAAGCGGCATGTTGGGTCTTCGTCCTGAAGCTGACCAAAAACAAACAAAAAATTGTGTGATAAATAAAAAAAATCACAAAATGTTAAAATAAAAAACAAGATCAACAAACAAAAAACTCAATGATTAAAATCAGGTGAAACATAGGTGTAGAAAATCATAGATGCGTTGTCATTACTACGTTAGGAAAATTTGAATTAAATTTTTTAAAGTAAGTAAAAACACTTCCTTACTGAAAAAGATTATGCCAAATTTAAAAAATCACGAAAACAATCAAATAGAGAACTGAATTTATGGGGGCAAATAAAAATTAGAATGTCTCTGTCACGCTCGCCTCATTCTCCAGGATACTCTTCATTTACAACCGTCGATACATTCTAATGAATAATGCGTGGTACATACTTAATGCAAATCTTTGACTTGGCGTAATGAATACTTTTTTAACTCTGAACTGGTAGGAATAGGTTTTAACATTAGCAAGGAAGAATATTTTCGGAGATTCAGTCACAGGAAAAGGGAGAAAATGTTGAGACAGAAGTTGTAGTTTGGTGTGACTGATATTGAGTTGAATGTACAATTATATATTACTTTTATGGCGTTTAACGATCTCAGGGGTTATGTTTCTTTATAAAATAATTGGTTTCAAGAGGTATTTGTTGGAAACTGATATTAGAAAAAAGAAAAAATCAAACAAGTGGTTACATCTTTCAAGTAACGGACGTTGTAGTTTATCGTTAGACACTTTTTGAAGACATTGTTCGACCGGTTAGGTCCCCACGCAAGAGTGTACCTTGTTAAGACGTACATCGAACAATAATAAATTGAACAATTCAAGACTCATATTGATTAGCAATAGTTAAGCAGATTCACAACATTATCCATATAAAACCTAAACGCAGATACTTCGCTGTTAGAGTAATGTAGAATGAACCTAACTGATACGATGGTGAAATATTTTGTTTCCAAGGCAAAATGTTATCAACCATATAAAAAGTACATTTCCACCAATTTTAATTGTACGCTTAGGGATTACAATGTAAACATGACAGAGACAAAGAGAAATTCACGACCCAAGTAGGTATAAGATGGTGAGGTCTGGATGAATGTCCTTTCTGTTATAGCTCAATGAACTAGACAGCTGATCTGCTTTCGGGGGATCGACTTCGCAGTTTCGAATCATATTTTTATAAATATCTTTTCTGGTTATCTCGTGACAGAGATTCGACAAATCAGAAAAGAACCAGCTCAAGAGCAAATATGGATACATGGAGCTTTATTAAGAAAAATCGCTAATACATTTGGAAATGAATGGGAAGTTGAAACTATCTATATTATTCAATTCTAACTTAATTGTTATTAAACCAGTTTGTATGTTGATAAACGACCATTACGTTCGCTTACCTTGACTTCCCAGATCATTCGACAATTTATGGGATTGGCAGAATATATTTGAATCAACCTAAATTACGATGCAATGCTGGGAGCTTACGAAACTTGAGCCTAACTGTGAATTTTAATTTTAGCTGTTACGCGGAGTAAGGTAGAAGGATTTCATGTGGATTTTTTTCGGCTATCCACCTGAACGACTCCAAACGAAATTCAAATGACGTACTATTGCCACAGCCCGATCATCAATCCTTGTGAGACCCAGGCATCTCTAACGTAATTGAAAACTGCAATTTCCAAGGTTAATCTTCTGAAAACACTTATATGATACTCAAGGAAAAAGGAGTGAAGCCTCGCATCAGGTGATTCATTTAAACGATTATGCCAAAATTTTGAAACCATTGAAGGTCGTACGGGCTGCGAATAAGTAGATATCATCTGAAAGAGAGCTATGGAGCAGGAAACTTGTTCATACTTGAGTGCGACTGATGTGTAAAGTAGCACGAACGTATACTCAGATAAGAAATGAAAATTAACATCGGGAAACCGACGTCAAAAGGCCGTCGCATTACCCTCAGAGTCAGGCCGGGGGCGACGAGTTCTGTTGATAACATTGAGGCGGTTCAAGGGAAAATAAAGTTCCTGTCCCCCAAATATGTGATGAGATAGCGTTTACGAGCACAGGAAACAGAACTGCGGAACTCGCGACATTTGAGAGCGGTGAAGGAGATAAGAAACTGAAACCAGCAGTTGGCCTTAAGCGAACTCCCAGAGCGAACTGACGTACGGCTGATGTTTTCTTTTTGAGGAGATGCGAAGTTTGACGTCATGACAACACTAATTCTAATTTTTCAAAAGAAGAAATGATACTTTATAAATGATAATATCTTCATTCAAAGCCAAACATGAGTGGATACAAACATAAGATGCATACTATTAATGGAATAGCTACCTAATAAGGATTTTTATAATCCGTTGAAACGCCTAAGTACAAAACAGCTGATATAACAATTGAAAACCTCGAAATTGATGGTATAGGTTAGTACCTACAACATTAGTACACTAGTAAAAATAAATTAGCCTCTGAGGTCCTTCACTTCAGCTCATCAGTTTCCCTCAATACCTCGTAAATTTTTGCTACGTGTTCCAAAAGCGAGCCATTTCAAATTTCATCACCGTAGGTGGATTAAGAAAGAAATTAGTCTCAGAGGTTCCTTCGCTGATCAGTGTGCCTCTGGGATCTGTAATAGTATTCATGATATCCCAAAGAAGCTCCTACATGCACTGAAATCCTATTCTAGATATCCCAAAGTAGTGCTATTTCAAATTTCATACCATAGGTTGATTATGAAAGAAATTAGCCTCAAGGGTCTATTAGTGTAACGCCTCTTCTTAACCGATCTGCGTTGTTGGTCGGGCGAAAGGACGACTGTCATGATAGGCACATGTAAATGAAGGCACCATCAGAGAGAAAATTAATGAGATAAAAGAAAACACCTACCTACGTTTCATAGTCCACCTGTAAGTGACAAGAGTTATAATAAACTCGATTTCATGAAGTCAGAATTCCATTGGCGTTATATCAGCTAATACGATTGTCGTAGTTCATAACGCGATATTTATTATGGTGTTCCCACCAGTTCTGATCGTAATCGTGATGATGATCTTTTTTTCTGTCACAGTTATAGTCCTTCGGGAGGGGAGGGGGGGATTAAACACATTTTCTTGGTTTATTATTGGGAAAAAATAAAATAAATAAACCACAAAGGTACAGGGCTTATCTGTGACTCAGTATACTGAGCAACCGGGCATCATCTCGGCGATCCAATTGAGCGTTATGTCGAAAAGAGATTGTTACTAATGCATGAACCCTTTCACCAATTCAGTTGTCTTATCACTAGACCCGTGAATTTCAGAGCTCACTGAATGGAGAACTCGTGTGAGACCGCGATACCCACCCAACGGGCTTTTGATGATTGAAAGGGCACTGCTATATGTCAGTGTCACTAATGCGGAGGTTCGATATTACTAATGAGTTGCGTTCTCTGCTCTAGCATAACAATGAACTTACGCGACATATCACACGACTCTCGACTACGGAAATGTAAGCACAAGAGGCAAGCAATCCGGGGTCACCACACACCGTGAACATAATAAAGGACTGGCAATGGTGCGGTATAAACGTGATAGGGTGTCAGGAACACGTACCAAGAGGATAGGGAAATGGTACAGTATATCAATTCAAGTGTACGCACTACCTACTTTGGACGCAACAGACATAAATAACACTCATAGTTGCTGTTGTCAAAGTTGTGTGCCGAAACGGCTATGACATGCGCAAGATGTGTACATGCATACCCAGAGTAGTTAAATTCGAACTTTGGACAGCTCACAACCTCCAGTTTAATGGTAGCACTAGTTCAAACGTGGCGTTTGTCAGCTTGCACAAGCGATTTTACGACCTATTTCATTTAATGTTCACTACCGCTGGGAGAACTATCAACTTTTTCTCTTGCCGAGGAATCAATATACGCAATATGAGGTAAGTTCAATAATTTAAATGATTTCTTTGAGCCTTCGGAAAGCGGATTTTGGATTGACTAGTATAATTGGTGAAAGTATGGTTATAACAGTACATTCAATTATACTTTTAGTATAGTGTACGGTCTTGCGGGGTAAAATTTCTTGTTTTGCTTAGTTGTCTATGCATGTTTGCGCAACTAACACAGTTGCAATTTGTACGAATGAATCCCACACCTACGTAGACGACCGGATTAGAGATCTGGCTGAAGTTTGGGATTGTGCTGCCTGTGTGGCCAAAAAGGAAGCAGTTTAGGTCCAACTGGAAAACCCCTGCAGCCCTCCAATCTAAAAAGCCAGTGCAGGTTGAAAATCGAATCGCGCATCCGTTGTTTTATTACAGAAATAAAATGTACATTAAAGCTACACAAACTAAACTACATAAATAAAATCATTTTTATAAGAATTAGTAATTTTCAAGAAAAAATAACCCCCCTATAACAAACGTAAAAAAATTAATTCGTCAAAACTCCGACTCCAACCCCAAAGATACCGCCTACCTGTGGCCACAAACTACTCCATATGCATGCACTACAAGTTCTGGCACTGATCTTATTGTTGACGGAGAAAATTATTTCATAAAATTATGCTCCACTTTTCTGATCAAAACAGTTCTCGCTTCTCGAAGATTTTTTTGGATTCAGATGTCAAAGTTTTATCATTATTTTGCGACTTACTGTACCTATATTTGGAGTACGGACAACTCGATACTCAATAACGTTTCTAGGAATCGATCAATTTAAATTGTCTGGTGACCGATCGACTCAGGATTTGATCCTCTACAACTGTTCAGCGAGACAAAAATAGTTTTGAATTGCTTTATTGGAAAAAAGTTGGGAAATATGCTGCAAAAAGAGGGTTTTTCACTAAAAACGCATCGAGGAGCCATTTTAGGTACAGGAATAGGCGTATTCCCCGAATCAGCGTTAAATTTCGTATGGGTATGATGGAAGCAAAAAGGATTTTGCCTAACCAGATTGGTCAAATTCCACACTATGCGGCGCACGAATCTTTTCTAATCAAGTTCACGGTAAAGTTACGCGAAAAATGCCAAGTCTCAAATAATTATATGAGATTTACTCGCGCGTGAATAGGAATTTTTTCTAAAAGCGGCAAATAGAAATTACCACCAATCATTTACGACTTGAATAGATCCTCTGTTCACGTATTATGTTAACCGAAAATTCTATCCCTACTCATCCATAGATTCAAGAGATCCATATGCCGGGCAGCTTTTGGTACTTAGGGCGGGTTAATAAGGTACTTCCACAATTATGCTTTCGCAAATATCCGTAACTTTTCCCCCACAGAACCAATTCCAACGACTTTCGTTAGTAATTTAAGACCGCATTCATGCAATAGGAACATTTGCAATTACCTACAAACAGGCCCAACACATGAATCTCTCTTCGTTACAGTGTATAACGGATAAGTTATCGTGGTATTCTTCTTCTAGCTACGAAAGTCTCTTCATTAAATTAGTCGGTCACTTCTATTGACTGATTAGAATGAAGGAGAAGATCTTGGATGGAGGCAGAGGTATAAAACCGATACAGTTTCAGGGATGGAAGCCAAACAGGGGCCGACCGCTGTCGTTTAATGACACGGACCACCGATAAAGAAGAACCTCCAAGTTGGAACATTACGGCCTGTAGTGTCCTACAAATCTGTTTTTTCGAAGCATCCTTTAACAGCCCTCTGCCAAAGGTTCACCTTGTACAAAAAGTATTTTGGCAGGTTTCCAGGGTGCCCCCCCTCCCCCCTCACCACTATTCTTTCAATGTTATTCTAGTTTTCACCTTTCTTTCATATCTTCTCAGTCGGAATCATATCGTTAACATCTATGGAAACCTTATAGACCAGGGGTTCAAGACTCAGTAAACAAAATGGTAAAATTGCACATAGTTACCTTGCATTTCAATCATCAGAACTGACATAATTAAGCTTTACCTCTTTTCGTTGGATATGTTGAAATCGGAACAACACACCAAAACGTTCTAAACATTCAAACTCAATGTCCTAAAATCAATATATTTTAAAATATTTCAAACAACAGCGAAAATGATTTGTTGACTTGAAATTACGAGGTTTCTCTCTACCTTTTCAAACGCATTATATGATCTCAGTCCCGGCATTGATAGCAAGTGATACGATCACGTTTCAGTCATGCAGTATGATCATATGAGCGAATTTTCGTTCTATCTTATGATAAATTGTTTTGATAATTCAGGTATGTTAGTACAAAGAAATTGGTTACTACCAAGTTAATGGCTAAATGTTCTAAATAATGTTCTGTAGTTCGATTTTTTTGGGTTTTAGATTTTTTAAAGCAATTTTTAAATATTTTTTGGCAAATATAATAAAATTTGAGTACCTACATTTTCCAGCATGAATTTCTCTATAAATTTTTTAATGTTCTAGTTCATTGTTCTTAAGTTTCTTTCAACTAAAATCCTGCTATGAAGTAAAAATTCACAACTCTCAGCCATTTGCAATGATTTTTAGCGAGTTTTCGTAGAAAATGAAGCTGTTGCAATGGCTCGGAAAATTTTATAATCAAAATGTTTGAAAAATTTCTTCATTGAAATCCGTTTTGAGGCTTTCTGAAACGAAACCTAGAGTTCAACGCTTTTTCATATATATATATATATATATATATGTATATATATATATATATATATATATATATATATATATATATATATATATATATATATATATATATATGTATATAGGTATATATATATATATATAATTGAGATTAAAAAAAGTCTGCCAAGTTGGGTGTGGCACACAGCTTCCTCGTTTACCTATAATCTCTATCTTCTTCCAACTATCTTCCAAATTCAAGCGAACTCGAACGACTAGAGAGTGAAAAGATAAAACATTTTTTTTTTTTTTTTTCGTGATTTATTTATTGCAACTGAAACATATACATCTCATCTAGCAATATTACATTTCATGTTAGGCTCACTAAGGGGGGAGGTTTACAGCAAAACCTGGCCCATACTTGTATCAAGTACAGTTAAAAGAACACTGGATTACACTTGCACTATTTGCACAGCACAGTTAGGTCCAGAGGTTTATTTCTCTTGAGTCGCCGAAGTTCTCCTTCGTTGTTTAAAACGTTGAGCATCTCCAGGTTCTCGTGTTTGTGGAGGCGATGTTCGTGCTTCCTTGCATATTTGGCGATAATTTCGGTGACCGTTTCTACCCTCAAGTCTCGATGAATATCATCATTCCGCATGAACCAGGGGGCCTGAACTATACTTCTCAGTATTATATTTTGTCGGGTTTGGATTGTTTTAATATTTGATTTTTTCGCACAACCCCAAAGCTGAATCCCATAGGTCCAGATAGGGCGCAGTATCTGTTTGTATATGAGTAATTTATTGTGTAGTGAGAGATGGGAGTTCCTTCCCATCAACCGAGACATCTTTCTGAACTTGATTTTTAGTTCCTGATTCTTTTTTTCAATGTGATATTTCCAGTTAAGTTTGGAATCAAGGTGCATCCCTAAGTATTTTACAGTGTCAGAGTATGGAATTTTATTTGAGTTGATCTCAACTTCCGGGGCTATGATTTTTCTATTAGTAAAGTTGATATGCACTGACTTTGTTTCATTTAGTTTCATTCTCCACATCTTGGTCCAATTGACAACCTTGTTAGTGGACGTCTGTAGATTGCGAGTTGCAGTTTCAGCGTCATCTCCAACAGAGAGGATGGCAGTATCATCTGCAAAAGTAGCTACAGTTGTGTTTTCCTGTTGTGGAAGATCTCGTGTGTACAGCAGGTAAAGTACTGGGCCCAGGACACTGCCTTGCGGTACCCCTGCTTTTATAGGCTTCAAGACAGAGTACTGGTCACCCTGCTTTACCCTGAAGTGTCTGTTCGCTAGGTAGGATTTTAGGAGTAAGTAAAACTGTTTTGGGAGATCCCTGTGCAGTTTATACTCAAGTCCCTTGTGCCAGACCTTGTCAAATGCCTGGGCCACGTCCAGGAAGATACTGGCACATATTTTTTTACCTTCTAGAGCCTTTTCTATTATGTTAGTGATTCTATGAACTTGATCTAGCGTAGAGTGGCGTTGCCTGAAACCGAATTGGTGGTCTGGTATCAATTTTCTGTCTTCAATAATTGGTTTAAGCCGTTTGAGCAACAATTTTTCGAACAGTTTTGATAAGACAGGGAGGAGGGATATGGGTCGGTACCCCGTCTTCTCATTTGGTGATTTTCCTGGTTTGGAGATCATTATGACTTCCGCTACTTTCCACTGAGAAGGTACATGTCGTAACCTGAACGTGCGTTGATGATATGAAGTAGTTTTGTTATAGCCTTTTCAGGGAGCTCTTTCACAATTCGACCGGTTATCAGGTCATAGCCTGGGGTCTTTTTAGGATTAATGTTGCCCTTAATTTCATCTTTGAGTTCTTTTAACGTAACGGGCCGAATATCAAGCTCATCCGTTTTTTCTATCAGTGTTGCGTTTTCTTCAGGTGTCTGCACTGGAAGAGGTTGAAAAGTTTCATAGAGATGATCTGCAAAAAGTTGAGCTTTCTCTCGGTTACTTCTGGCCCATGTCCCGTCATCCTTTTTGATTGGAGGAGAATGAACTTTAGGTCTATTTATATTTTTGGTTACCTTGTAGAGGGAGTATTCGGTGTCTTTCTCTGCAGTTAGGTTACTCAAAAAATGTTCAACTGATTGGTTATCTATTGATCTAATAAGATATTTAAGTTTGTTACCGAGTCTATTAAGAATAGTTTTGTTTTCAGGGGTTCTGTTATTCTTCCATTTCCTTCTGGCTTTACGTTTGGCGCACAGGAGATCCCTTACTTCTAACGGATATGATTTCGAATTAGTGTCATAGTTACAGTTTTGGTTTATTGGGGTACATAACCAGGCTGCTTGTTGTATGTTATTGATGAATAAGTCGAGTTCGTCTTCCAGTTGTTTAGGGGTTTTCAGAGGAACTTTAAGGTCGATCGATGTTTCCAATTGCTGCCGGAAACAGGACCAGCAAGTATTTCTATTGAATAAACTCGGAGAATTTTCACTAATGATTACTTTTTCACTGATTGTTATTATGACAGGCGAGTGGTCAGAGGGTAGGTCATCGCTGTCCTCTAGATTTATGTAACCACTTGAGATACCTTTGCTTATAAAGAAGTCTATTAGGTCTGGGGTTTTGTTAGCATCCGTGGGCCAGTATGTAGGCCTTCCAGTTGAGAGGAAGTCGCACTTGAAAGAAGCTGCTGCTTCATACAACTCTTTACCTTTAGCCGTGGTTAATCGCGAACCCCAGAAGGTATTTTTGGCATTGTAGTCACCTCCTATTATAAAGTTGTTACCAAGCGATTTAAGAAGGACCGTATAATCATCTTTCTTTAAGTTAAACCTGGGGGGACAGTATATTGCGGCTATACTAAAGCTTTTATTATTGAGTTGTACCTTGACCGAAGTTACCTGCATTTTTTCCTCTTCGATTTTTGGTTCTTCATGGTGAGTGATGTTAGCTTTAATGAGAATTGCCGAACCTCCTCTAGCTTTATTACTTGGGTGTAACGTATGATAACACGTGTATCCTCTTATTTTGATGTATGACGTCCGAGTGAAATGGGTTTCAGAAATAAGTAAGATGTCTATCTTGTTGGAGTGGAGAAATAATTCGACTTCCTTAATGTGATTTAGCAATCCGTTCGCATTCCATGTTGCTATTCTTAAAGTCGGTCCCATTAAATCAGTCCATGGCTAGTAAGTCCTTTTTCTAGCTTAGTTATTCTTTCAAATAACTGTTTATTGGTATGTTTTTGTTCATCCAGTCTTTCCAGTATCTGTGCCAGCATTTTTTAACCTTTAAACCTTTTAACCTTTTAACCTTTTAACCTCTTTTTTAGCAACGGTAGCATATGAAACCTTTGAAGTAGTTGCTCCTGTAATGGTTGAAGTAAACGATTTCCGCCTATTAAAATTCCTCTCAACTGAAGCATCACGCTTGGTCTGTTCTTTCAGTTGGGGTTTAGTAATTTTGTTTCTCATTCTTTGTAGCTCCTTAGCTACCTCGCATCCTCGATAATTTGCTGGATGATTCCCTTTGCAGTTGACACATTTGGGGGAGTCCGCTTTGTTCAGGGTACATTCAGAAGTTTTATGCTTTCCAGCACATTTCACACAAGCAGATTCCTTCCCGCAGTAGGATTGGGTATGTATGTATGACTGGCAATTCTTACATTGGGGAATGAGTTTAGAAGTTTTTTTCACCGGCTCAATCTTCACAATTATGTTGAGAATGGCCTTAATACTATAGATTTTATTTACATCCTCATTTTTGTCGAAGGTTAACATAAAGAGAGGAAGAGGTTTATGAATGGTTACAATTTCACCACTGTCATTTTTCCTTTTCTCTTTCTTGAGAATGTTGGTAACATCCAGGATGGCAAGACCTTGCTCCTTAAGGTCTCCAATAATGTCAGTTTTCTCACATGTTTCATGTAATCCTCTAACCATGACCTTAATAGGTCTGTCTGCTTTGTCTTGATATGTGAACCACTGTTTTTTATCTGAACGTAGTTTGTCTGTAATCAGTTTCCAATTGGTTCTTGTATCTACGTTTATTTTCCAAACGTTATTATTGAGAGCAGTGACCTTGTATTGCTCTCTAGGGATATTCAGTAACATATCTTTGAGGGCTGCGTAGCTCTTTAGCCCTACAACATTTATGGGTGGTGGAGGAGGGTCCTTTTTAGGCTTAATCGTTTCTACCTTGGTTACCTTGGTTACGTCCTTGTCAGTCTTAGTCGTGTTGGTAGGCCATTCAACCTCCGGAGAACGCCGAGCCTTACGCTTTTTGCGGGCCCTTTTTAAGATCCAGTCAGTTTCTCGAGACAATTCGTCTTCGTCCGTACTGTAGGATGTAGGGACGTTGGGTTGAGTTAATTCCGATGTCCTTTGTTTTTCCTTTTGATTTTCATTTAATTTAACAATATGATCGTTAGCTTGACTGAGGTAATCGCATAAGTCAGTTATAATAGAGTACAGATGATTAAAAGCATCACTTACATTGGGGTCAGCGAAGGCTCTTGTTGTTATGCGAGGTTTCTCTCTACCTTTTCAAACGCATTATATGATCTCAGTCCCGGCATTGATAGCAAGTGATACGATCACGTTTCAGTCATGCAGTATGATCATATGAGCGAATTTTCGTTCTATTTTATGATAAATTGTTTTGATAATTCAGGTATGTTAGTACAAAGAAATTGGTTACTACCAAGTTAATGGCTAAATGTTCTAAATAATGTTCTGTAGTTCGATTTTTTTGGGTTTTAGATTTTTTAAAGCAATTTTTAAATATTTTTTTGGCAAATATAATAAAATTTGAGTACATTTTCCAGCATGAATTTCTCTATAAATTTTTTAATGTTCTAGTTCATTGTTCTCAAGTTTCTTTCAACTAAAATCCTGCTATGAAGTAAAAATTCACAACTCTCAGCCATTTGCAATAATTTTTAGCGAGTTTTCGTAGAAAATGAAGCTGTTGCAATGGCTCGGAAAATTTTATAATCAAAATGTTTGAAAAATTTCTTCATTGAAATCCGTTTTGAGGCATTCTGAAACGAATCCTAGAGTTTAACGCTTTTTCATATATGTATATATTTATATATATATATATATATATATATATATATATATATATATATATATATATGTGTGTGTGTATATATATAGGTATATATATATATATATAATTGAGATTAAAAAAAGTCTGCCAAGTTGGGTGTGGCACACAGCTTCCTCGTTTACCTTTAATCTCTATCTTCTTCCAACTATCTTCCAAATTCAAGCGAACTCGAACGACTAGAGAGTGAGAAGATAAAACATGATGGAATTTACGTTTACGCATGCGCAGAGTGGAGTATTATTTCGCAACAATGAAACTGATAGGGACCGTTTCTAGCCTGCACATTCCCTAAAAATGTCATTTAGATCGGATGAAAACTGTGGAACTTGTTACGAGGATTTCATATTGGCACATGCGCAGTAGTTATTGATGAGACAATCATGTTGAAATTGATACAAGATTATCAAATTGCCATCCTCCAACTATCAGCTAAATTTGAGAGAGGTCGAATGACTAGGACGTGAGAAAATTATGGTTGGTAGAATTTACGTTTGAGCATGCGCAGAGTGAGGATTGAGTCATGAACGACAGGGAACTGTCTCCCCCTTGCCCGCACATTCCCTGAAAATTTGATCCAAATCGGATGAAAACTGTGGAAAAGCTTGTTCCAAGGATTTGCGAACACGACAGACACACACAGTCAGACACGGAATCAAAGTTCAAAATGGTCTGAAACGTAATAAATAAGCCGGCTGAAATTTTTGATTTTGGAGACCAAACATTTTTATCTCCCGAAAGTGAAAACAATGTTTCCGCTACCTTTAGGTAGACTCGGAAGCGATTCCGTTCTTGCGCCAAAAAATAAGCTTTACAAATGAAAGGACGAGTTCGTTGGCCAGAACTTTTTGATCACATTAAATTGGTTAAATTTCAAAAAATGTACTAAAAAACCACTAAAAATGGCTAAAAAGGGCTAAAAATCGTTAAATTTATATTTTTTGTTACAATATTGCTCAAATAAAGTTTATTAACTATAAAATAGAACATTTAAAAATGTATGTACGTACAAAATTATGCTAAAAAATCAATAAAAACTACAAAAAAGCTAAAAATTCAAAACATAATGGAATTTTTATCAATCCTAAGGAGTGTTATCGTCTGGAAGGACATTCTATACACATAAAAAAACATTAAAATCTAGGATTCGCCTAGGAATTCTTCAAAACGGTTGTCAATGAAGACAATTTTCGAAAATTTTGATTTTAAATTTTTTTAAGCCCTTACAATAGCTTCATTTTCTACAAAAATTCGCTAAAACTAACTTTGGGAAAACTAAATGAACTAAAGTAAGCTTGAGCTGTCAAAAGGCATGTACGTTTCAATAGAACAATTAATGAATTAATTAATTAAAACGTCACATAAACGGATAGCTTTGAGTAGATTTAAAGGTTCTTTCAATTACTGCAATTGAGGATAATCTTGACGAAAGGTTGCTCAGGTGATATGGTTGCGGAGTGGGCGCTAATAGGTCCTATGAAAGTGTATACGTCTGTATTATCCCTCGAAGATCTGCAAACTAAAATATATTATTATAGAAGTTATCAGTCGCACGTTATTAAGGTTGAGTTAAATGAGAATCTATAAGAAACCTGTAAAAATTCAAAGCGCCACTATGGTGAAAGTCCAAAGCGGAGTTCTTGGTGAAATAAGTGAAAGTTCTTGGTGAGTAGATTCAGGATTGCGGATCGAAATAAATCCTAAAACACGCCCCGAAGGGACCGGCAATTAACCGTATAGGGCAGTAAATACTCCGCTATAGGACGGGAGGGAAACGTAGAAACGGAATGGTTGTACCTGCGATGGCCAACAATCCCAAAGAGAACGATACATTTATGTGCCTCTGTTCGTGCACATACCACTGCCACTTAAATCATCGTGATTCAAGTACTTTTCGTTATTTTGTGACGCTTGAAACTGGCGATTTCCACGGAGCCTCCCCCACCTGCGTTCCGAAAAGGACGCACCTGGCTCGCGTGATGAACGCTCGGACATCAAGCGCTAATTGCGCTATTCTCAGATGACGCCGTAAAACGGCTATTGTCCCTCACGAACCGATTGCGAAATCACGTTTTCATTAAGCGCGCGATGTAAAGCCCCAGGGACAGAACGGGAAATTACGTGGCCTAGAGATAGGCCGTCTAGGGTGTGGGAGGATAATTTATTTTCCATTTTCGTTCATCATACACATAGTCGGTCCAGTGAAAAATTGCAACTCAGAAATTTATAAAAGCTGCATCTGCAAATAGGTATTTTCGGGCTGGAACGACGATTATCATGCCGTGATTGAAGCCAAATTGACGGACGAAAGTGAGGAGCAACGGAATGATTTGCCATCGAGAGAAAATTAGAGCTATCAAGAAATCATAAACGTCTATGAATCAGATCTACATGTAATGAAATAATTGATTTATAAATCCAGACCATTAAAATATAAACATCACAAATCCATACTCACAACTGATCTATCTTTTGCAAAAGCATTCATTCATATTAGAGATTGATATTAGAAATTCAATTTCTTATAGATGATACCAATATAAGAAACTTAGCTGCCAGAAGATCTCGTTTGTTTGTTTCCACCGCTTAGAATGATGAAGAAAAGTTAATAAACTAAAAATATATATCTAAGGAAGGACATAACAGGGGAATAATCACCACAACTGACCCTACGAATTCCACCAACAACCAATTCGTTGTTTGGAAATGTAACTTTTTCAGTTTCCGCGCTAATCGTCCCCTATTCGTAGATGAGCTCTCGACTATATTCTTCTGAAGCGAAAATTTCTAATCCTAGTCTCTTGAACCCATAAAATACTGTCTTGCAGCTTCAAATTTGTTCACATACTCATCATTGATTTGCAATTTAATTGGTAACTTCCATGGTTATTTATTATTAGCTCAATAGAAAGATCTGAGCGAGATCTTTCCAAAAAGGTGCTGTATGATGGGTATTTGACCAGAAAAACTGTTTTTGAAATTCCTTTTTACGACGACGTAACCGCGCTCACCCAACTGCGTCACGAGTGATCTTCCTATGCGTCTTTAGGCCAAACTAAACGGTCTTTTGAGCTAACAAAAAGTTACTAGGAGGTTTTCAAGTGCTCCGAATCTGAGGTCAAAAGTGTGAAATTCCAACAGAACAATGTTCCTCTTTCCTACATAATCCAAGATTCTTAAAGACGAGATATAGTCCCAATATGACTAGGGAGACGATACCACAAACTATGTAGTCCCAATATGGCTTGTGAGACCAAATCACAAACTACGGAACCCATGTGATCAGTTAAATGAGATTTTAGGCTAATCTATGTATTTCACACTTCTTTCCCCGCTTCTGTATTGTTGGACAAATGACCCGTTGAAAGGCTTCGTCAACAATCCTACTATTTCGAAAGAAATACGGAAGTGCTAAATTTAGGGGTGCTGAACATCAGTGCATCACTCAGTTAAGACGCGAGGCTCCAACTTCATTCATTACCGTAATTGTGCATAAATTATTTTTTCATAAACTATTAAGTTGAATTATTTTCGACAAGTTTCAAACTGTTTCCTTTGAACGAATATGTACCTAAAAGCAAGTCTGAAATATTAATTATTGTCAAACTACTCATTTCGAAATGCTCCTTTGGTTCAAAAGCTTCAAGACAGGGAAGACATGGAAAATATAAAAGCAGCAGAACTTGGAATAAGGCGCGACGGAATACGAAAGCATTGAAAGGGCGAGGGAGAGAACTCTGGAATTAAGAAAGGCGAGGTCCGGAGAGTTTCAGGCAGGGCACTTTTGAAGCAGCCGCCTTCAATCTGGGTCGACAGAGGTTTCCACGCCGCATCTCGGAGCAGCAGATGGTTCAATCCTTCGCCCCAACAATTCCCAACGCCCACCTATTTTTTCCTTTTTTTCGAAAAGAAGGCAGAAGGGACTTGGAAGATATTTCCGACAAGCCTTAGTTTTATATTGTCCTATGCGCTTATTGTCTCTCTCAAAGCTGCGTGCAGGCACGTCTTCGAACTCATCTCTTAGATCTTTGAGCGTGAATCAATTTTTGTGGAGTTTGGACATTGCCACGAACAACTGAGCAAAGGAACTTCAAGTATGATACACACACAATCAAGGTTTATCAGAGCTAAGGGCTTTTCCCCAAGGCGCTGCTCCAACAGCCAGGTCCGTCCGGTAGAATGGGACCGGCCTCAGATTGACCAATAAAAGGTATAC
Source organism: Adelphocoris suturalis (assembly GCA_030762985.1). Lineage (NCBI taxonomy): Eukaryota > Metazoa > Arthropoda > Insecta > Hemiptera > Miridae > Adelphocoris > Adelphocoris suturalis. The sequence goes on from CM061042.1 coordinate 89,640,698, forward strand.
AATTCTTAATGGGAATAATGAAATAAGACGGCACTTCACCCTCCTTGACCTCTGAATCGTACACAGTTTAGTGCGTCACCGTATCTTGTTTTTGTATTCTACATGTCCCAAAGGCGCTCCATTTAAAATTCCAGCACCGCAGTTCAATTAGGAAAACAATAAGCCTCAAGGGTCACCAGCTAATCAGTACCTCCCGGTTTTTTAGTCTAGATTTCCAGAAGGAACTCTATTTCAAAATCCAGTACCGTATGGATTAGGAATGATTTCATGCAACCGTCAGGCGATTTCGTAACAATATTTTGTAGTGGCAGAGTAAAACGATGACTTCGTCATCACAATTGATACTATCAAAATGATCTAATCGTTCAGATAGTTTAGATATTATGCCTAAAGTATAGATACGGCACATTAATTCAAATCCAAAATGAGTTTTTAGAAACGGATCATACGAGATTTATTCATCTATCACTGAATGTGTTAGGTTACTTCATTTCCCAACGAAAGTTGTTATTTGTTGAGATTAGCAGATTCACACGTGACGAGTTCTACATCCCACAGATTAAGAAAATTCAATGATGAATACCCAATACGTATGAGTGACATTCACAGAAAGGAGCACTATGTTAATGAAAAAAGTAGTTGATACCCATATCCGTGTTCCTAGATCTCAACTGCTCATTCACCAAACCATAAATGTTAATTACTAGCTGATTCACCCGTGCGTTGCTCAGGTTGAATTGAATATACGCAAGCCCCCCCTCACCCATCACATTTCGTGACACCCCTATGGATCTGATTCAAAAAAGTCCTCACTTAAAGTACTACTTATAAATTACCTATTAGGACCAAACTACTGAGATACCCACTCCCTCTCCATAAACACCCCCCCCCCCCCCCCCAATATTTCAGATTAAAAATATTCTTGATAGGTAACCCAAAAGAACGTTCAGACTAATCCAATTTCATTCGTCCGAACATCAGATCACCGGTCCGTTCGGTGATGACTAAATTATTCCATTTACCCACACTTCCCTATGGTTGAGGCTAGAAAAAAATTTAAATAGCCTGTGATTAAGGTTGACGTAATCTAAACATGTTCGCCCCGTTCGATCAATGATGTCAAAGACCTTCCCTCTCCCCCAAAAACACCCCTATGGGTCGGAATTGAAAATTTCTAGGTAGGCTGTGATTTTTTAGTGTTATCCAAACATATTTTATCAATCAGGAATCAGTGATGTTAAAGATACCTCCATTCCACCCCACTCCTCCCTCAAACTACCCGTTATAGTTCACATTGAAAATTTCAATTAGTTTGTATTTAGCATTCCAAACATTACATTTTATTCGGCATTTCCATGATAGATTGGAAAACTTGAAGTAGTCTGCGATTCAAACACATTTTTTACCAATCAGCTCCAGTTTATTTGGTGATATCAAAGATACCCCCTCCCCACTACCACCAACCCTAATGGTCGGTTTTGAAAATTTCGAGTACCTAGTCCGCGATTCAAGTTGGAGTAACCCGAACATATTTCAACAATCACGTCTCAAGTTTATTTACTGATGTCCATGACACCCCATTTCACCCCCTCCTCTCCCAAAACACCCCCTATGGGGGATTTGGAAAATTTTAAGTAGTTTGAGGTTCAAGTTATAGTCCAAACATATTCTACAACTCAGATCCCCGGTTTGTTCAGTGATGACAAAGTTACCCCATTCCCTCCTTCCCCAAAACACCCCCCTCTTCTATGGGTTAGATTCGAAAAATTTCAAGTATCCTGTGATTAAGTTAGAATACTCCAAATATTCGACAACTCATATCCCCAATTTGTTCAGTGATGACAAAGATACCTCATTCTCTCCCCCTCCCCTCCACCCATACAACACCCCCCAGGGGCAGATTTGAAAACTTTCAAGTAGCCTGTGATTTAAGTTAGAATAACCCAAACAAATTCGTGCAATCAGATCCCGATTTCGTTCGATGGTGTCCAAGATACCCCATTTCACCCCAACCCTCCCCTAAAACACCCCCTCTGGCTCAAAATTTAAAAACTTAAAATAGCCTATAATATATGCTGGATTGATACAGACATTTCCCACCAATCATATCAGTTGTCCTGCAAAAAGAGGACAAACATAAGGACAGACAGACAGAGAAAAATTGAGAAAATGGTACCAATCGTCTACAAATAGCAGGAAACGGAAACGCAAAGTTTCATGATTCTTATCTAGATACAGACAGATATACTCTCAACTTTATTAATATAGATGGGGGGTGGAGTGAGAGGAAGAACAGAGGTGGATACTAGAAAAGAGACTGGCGAAAGCCCCAGAGCATGCTGGTTACTATAGCTGGCTATCTGATTCAGAAATAATAAACCATTATGTAATAATTTGCAGTGTTTTTTAAAAATGTTAGTGGTTAAAAAAAATATATATTTTGTGGTTTTTAGATTAGCAGCAGGGAAAACTGCAAGAAATATGTGATTAGTACGTGATGGCGAGTTCTGGTTCAAAAGATTAATGCGGCGTGACCATGTATTTAAAGAGAATAGAAGCTTGGGAACGACTCCATGGAATTCCTCAAGTGGAAAACTCTCAAGTTTATTGCAGGATGAAAGAAAACGCTTCACACTGAGCAGTTTATTAGCTATACTGTTATTTTACTACCAAAACAACACAACATTGATCACACATACACCCTAGAATTGTATGCAGCTAACTAACAATCCTACAGCTACACGACAGAAAACACAAAACCTCCTCCCCCAACAATTTTATTTATTCAATAAACATTATTATCAAATTTACACGGAATCATTTCATTATTGGTGGTTTAATCGTAATGGTGTCATCAAATCTTGATTAATAGCAGAGTAAAAAGTTTCAGTAATGCAGCATGATCGAATGAGCGAATTTTCGTGAATTATTTATCGTGTTATATTATGACACATTGTTTTGAAAATTGAGGACTTTGAGTGAAAATAATTATTACTTACCAATTTATGGCAAATAACTCTTTCTAAAATGATCTGCTATTGAAAAATAGATTTTGGATTTTTAACTTTTATGAAGTTTTTCGATTTTTTAAGAAAAGTTAATGAAATTTAGGTCCATTTTTCAGCATAATTTTGTACATACATTTTTGAATGTTTTATTTTATAGTTAATAAACATTAATCAAGCAATATTCTGCTGAAAAATATAAATTCAAATTTTTCTAGTAGTTTTTGCTATTTTTAGTGATTTTTTCAGTACCCTTCTTTGAAAATTTACCAATTTAACGAGCTCAAATATGGTGGCCAACGAACACGTTCTTTAGGTACACACACACACACACACACACACACACACACACACACACACACACACACACACACACACACACACACACACACACACACACACACACACACACACACACACACACACACACACACACACACACACACACACACACACACACACACACACACACACACACACACACGCACGCACGCACGCACGCACGCACGCACGCACGCACGCACGCACGCACACGAAAAAACGTTAAACTCTAGGATTTGTTTCGGATGCCTCAAAACGGATTTCAATGAAGACATTTTTCAAAAATTTTGATTTTAAAATTTTCCGAGCCATTGCAATAGTTCATTTTCCACGAAAATTCGCTAACAAAAAAAACGAGTGATTACAAATTGTAGTTTGCCCAACATCTGGTGTTTTTTCGGGAAGTTATTGTTGGAAGAAGGAAGTTTGGCACACCTCCTACATAAACCTACCGAATTGACAACCTGGTCCATGAAAAGGTTCCATAAACACAGCCCATCCAGCTGATTATTTCCAGTCACGTTGGTCATATGTGGGGTGAAACAAAGTAGGGAGGGGAGGCAGTCCAGATAATAATAGGGAGAGATATACAAACGGGTGGTAATCGCGTTCAGTGCACTAAATATTTTACAGGACCGCGAGATGGGATTTCCAATGAGCAGAGAGGAAGAGTGGGAGGCGTCTAGGAGCGACGTAACGATGATCAGGGCATACATATTTTAGTAAATAAATTATTTCAAAACCATCTTGATCTAAGAGAAGAGGATGGACGAAGATAAATCTTTATTTAATATTATCAGGAAAGGGGAGACTATAAAAATGCGATAGCCTCAGGAATATTTAAAGAGATAGGTGAGGAGTGTTACACCAGTGAACGGTAAATTCATAATGGTAAGGGAGTTTTCCTCTGGGCCGTATTTCCTTCTCTATCGTGCATTAAAGTTAAGTCGGAGAAAACCCACATCAATCCAACAAATATTTATAATTCAAGACGTACTCATCTCGGATCGAGAACTCTCTTTAGGTCCCAGAGCATGAAGGCAGAGCTCAAAGTAACACCTGATCAAGGGGAGACCAAAAGGATCATCCGGGATCATACGGTGAATTACGGGAGGGAGCGGAGGCTACGACGTCTTTGAGAGAAAATAAAGGAAGCTTTGAAAAGACGAGGGCTGATAGTCACGATTTTCAAAGGGCATTTATTGATAGAAAAGCCAGGAAAGAGTATTTCGAATCGACATAATAAAACCAGCTTCGAAGGTCGGGTCAAACATAATAATGTCACTGAATTTCCGACTTCGGGACGAGATTATTGAACGAAAATGATCAATCACCAGCGGAAAGATCGATGATTCTATATTTTATCAGACTTATCCATTCTAGAGTTAAAGAAGTAAGTTCAATAAGTTTTATAAATTACTAGGTGAGAATGAATTAATCGATCAGGTCTTGGACCAATCCATTATGTTTTATTTTTTGTTATAGATAAGGTGCTGGCATAAATAGATGATAACATACAGGACACTATACAGGAATTTTCCTTCTAATCAAAATAAAAGAAGTGGGAAATAATAAATTATCCTAAGAGATGGGGAAACTGATTTTTGCTCAGAATTGAAGTTGGCAACCTTTGTGATCACCAGCTCTGGTATAAATTGACTGACCTCTAAAAATCAATATTTCAACTCGCAAGTTGCTTTTCAGAAACCTTGAATATTCAATCGAATTTGAAGAAATTGTGCAAGACCCTCAAGAAACTGAAAAAATGAGCAATTTGTTAGCCGTCTTTGTGGAGTAATAATTTTGTATTGCTAATGTTGGATGCTCATATATCAATAAAGATTTTATCAGAATAGACTGAATTTATTTTCAAAATATAATCTCAAACCTTCCCCAGCAATGCATTTTCGGCAATGGCTATTTAGGCCATTACAGATAGTTTAGTATTGAAATTATAGTCGCGACATAAACCCATGAGGCACATTTCTCTACAAGAAATAACCCCCTCCTCCCCCCACCACTTCTAAATAACAAACGTTTCTTTGTTCACATTCCCAATCACACAATGATTAGGGTAGGGTGCTGCGAACCAGTGGTACTACACCCAAGTTTATTTGATGAAATCCATTTAAACCCTACAACTAACCACCTACCTAGAACGTTCTCATTGAAGACAAACACAATTGGGAAATGATCATCCAAGGTTGAGTAATTCACAAATAACACGAGCCAACGGAGCTGAACCACATTGGCACCTATAGACGATCTACCCTAATGTGCTTTGCCTCTAAGACCCCCATACTCGACACGATTCAATTAATTATCACAAGCCGTTCATCAGAAGGAGAAGGGTGAGACGTCAATCACACCACACATAATACGACCATTGTTTCGAGTTACATTTAACAAACCTACACCTTGGAGGTCTGAAATCACTATAAATTAAAACCGAATAGGAGTTTGGCGTAATGAAACGTGAAATTTATAAAGGACGATAATTGTTTTTTGAAAGAGTTATTCGTGAAGGATAATACAGAAGAGGGTTTATGCGGATTTACATATTATTAAAAGATGCAAATCCTCCAACCTCTACCCCTCATTTCGTAAAAAACAATTTATTAAGCCGGACAATGGGTGCGAGATGGAAACCAAACAACCTGCTCCACAGTCTAATTATTTTGAAGTGTCGACCAGTGGATATGCACACGAGTTTCCATTAAATCAACAGAATAAATGGAGGGGCTCCCATAATTTTCGGTCACATTTCCATATTCAGCACCGCATTCGAACGAAGCTTGTTGATCAGCACTACGTGAGCGATAGGTCCCTGTACACCGCAAACGTGTTGCCTCTTTTGAAACCAGTGTTTTACCTATTGAATATACCATTTTCAAATTTCGTTCACAATTTCACAAAGTGATCAAAGTTTGTGATTGAAATGGACACATAGATTATTGATTTTGTAGGTTCTCTAAGACAATACTTGATAATGCGATAGTTATATAAATTTTTAGTTTAGTCATGCACGCTTTATATGCCAAAGAGTGCGAACTGCGGAGCTGAGAGGAGCGTCGGACCGTGACTCCAATGGTACAAGAACATAGCAGTTTGTCAAAACAGACAATACAATGATCAAACCACACTTATTAAAATGATAGAAGGTTGGTTATGTCCAAGGTTGGTAAGTACAGAAGGAGATTTGTAGAACAAGCGGGGTGGGTTTCGATTTCTAATGAAAAAATGAACAACCAGTAAAGTGATTTCCACTGAAGAGAAAATTCGTCATTGCCTCGGCCCCTTACCGCTATGATCAAGGAAGCAATCATGAGAAGTTTGAGAAAAAAAGTTGCTTACTTTACAATAAGTTTCGCAAGCACATTTATACTTTAATAATAAATTGAAATTACGGAACGAACATCTAAATTCCCGTTATTGGTTTATGCAGGAGACGATAATATTAAAAATATTATTTTAAAACTAGTTTCAGTTCTAACAGTTTTTAAACGCATCCCTTCTGCTACAACCCTGGGCTCCAGTTATACAGGATAAGATGGGGCAGCAATACTTGGACACTTTCTGGATATCGTGGAAAAAAGAATACCTAGTTATCAAATCTGAGGGGGAAAAAACGAAGGAGGGATCATGCAGAAGACAGGTACTAAGTACTCTTCCTAAGTACTCTTTAGTGTCAACAAGTTTTTACTTCCCGTTATATACATACTCTCCACGCACTACGTATATGTTGATCCAATTAAGAGTTGGGAATACTGGACTGCATTCCGGTATAGCAATTAAAACCGTTAGGGGCTCTAGAACTAAATTTGCAACGGTGAAAATCGAAAACTTCTGCAACCTGCATCGAAAAACAGAATCCCAAGCTCAATGAAACTAGATGCAGTCAATATCAATGAAACACAGGTGGGAAAACAGAGGGCGAACGCAAAACTAACCGCAGGGTACAACATAGAAATATATTATTTGTATTAGAAAAAATAATATCGTATGTACTCAAAACATAACAGAATTCGTAATTCATTTCAAGGAATCGGCAGATTTAGCCAACACATTGAACGGTCTTTTAGGAAAAAACTTGATCAAACCAAGACGATAAAAATGAAAATGACTCTTGTAACTCAGTAGGTACGTTTACAGTATATTTGCTACGTTATGCAAATCGATTCAGACACGGTTATACAATTTCCAGTATCTGTCTGTTGTCTGTTCTATCGCCTGTCATGAGGAAAAGGCCTCTTTTTCATTACACAATCTATTTAAAAAAAACTTGATCCTCGGTTTCAGCGCCCAGAACGCGATGAAATTGAATTTTTTCTCGTCAGCTTCCCACGGAGGAAAAACAACGGGAAGGCTGAAATTGGAGGGTACTCATAGGCTAAAAGCAGGCGAACAGAGGCATTGAATTACTGGCCAGAGGAAAAAAGCCAAACGTAGAAGAAAGCCAAGGTAATCAATAGAAACTGATTTAAAGCGCTACACCGACTTTCATTCATCTACCGAGGTTTATTTTGAACGGAAAAGTCGCAGAACTTGAAGGAAAAGTGTAATTCACGAAGTCAAGGAATTCTAGAAAATTTCAAAATGCTGTAATGCAATTTGAATACTAAAATGTAATGTATGCATTTGCCTCAATTCATTATTTTTAATTGAATGCAGCATTCAAACTCCGAAAATTGTGGTTTTCTAGTACGAATTACCAACTCGTTCAACGATAATTATTTTGTTAGTAATAATGATCAAAGCTTTATATCGAGTAAATGTAAAATGGAAAATTATGATAGATCTTGATCCACTTACTCAGAATGCTCTGTCATATCAACCAAGAATGGCTGTAAAAAGTAGAATTCAAATGTAGACATAACTCAACAAACATTTTCTCGGACCTACAAAAGCATACCATCATGATGTTAGCTCGCGCACGGCGTGCTAACGACAGCAATAAAGCAGCAGATTATTTAAATGCGGGAAAAACCGCCGCGGCAAAGTTCTCAAGACGGCAAGATTGATGGGGAAACACCGGCAACGCCCAGGCTACTGGTTCTTTCGCACTAAGGAGATAAAATTGCACTCGATTCACTCTCCTCCGAGAGAAGAGCGACTCGAATTACCAAGTGTCACGCCTTCCATCACTTTATATCAAGCGGCAAATTCAAATTAGAGCATGTAACACGGAGTGAAAGATAATTAGAGAAAATATTAAGGAAGACGGAGAGGATGAGAACAACTGCGAAACATACTTCATCCAGGAATTTACAAGGTGGAAGTCTGAAATTATTTCCGCCGGAGGAAACCCAAACAAAATTAATCAATTAAAAGGAGAGAGGTGGTGTTGAACGTGAATAAGTTGAGTGTCGTATTTCATGATTCCACCAAAAAGCAAATAAACATAATCCGTGGCGATTATAAAACGTCCGATGTGATTTGTACGTCACATTATTCAAAGTTGGTAGGTACCTGAGTATTCTAATTAATTCAATGATTTTATACTTTCATTCATTAGCGTTGTCGAGCCCGTATTTTAAGGAAAGGGACGTTCACGAAGCTGTACACTAATTTGCTCCCGCCTCGTACGCATAATGAACGTATTTGCATCAGTAAGAGAACGAATTGAACTCGAATTTTAGAACTCTCTCTAGACTCTGCCCTAACTTTCAAAGGAAATTAGAAGAAAGGATTCACTTGAACTAACGCAGCCCTTCGTAGTGAGAAAGATCACCCCAGAACTAAAGTACCCTATCGAGTGAGAAAGGACAATATAAAACTTAAGGCCCCGTAGAGTGCGGATATCCCCCATAGCTAGGTTGGCCCCGTATAGGGTCGGATAAGAAGTACTACCTCTAGGAAAAACAAGACCTCTTAAGGGGAGTACCAACTGGAGGAGAAGGTTAAGTAAGGTGAGCTGAAATGTAGAAATGTATAAGTCAAAAATTTAGTCAAGAATCATACACAGTTTGGCTTGGCCAGCACTTTTGTACTCCATGTAAGATGGAGGGAGAATGGCGATGAGTAGAAGGGATAGGTTGAGATCCCCTGACCAACCGCTGGTAAAGGCCGGTTCAAGATCGTGTGGGGCGGACTTGAACTTTGTATTTATTCACGAAAATCTATCTGGTGGTATTTACAATATAGTTGGAGCACAATCGTTATCAAATTGTCAGAAACCACTATTTACAAAATGTTCCGCATGTAAATCCATTTTAAGGCATCTAAACATCTACCAAATGATGTGCCTTTTCATTGAAAAGTATGATCAATAGATTGAAAAACGTAAATACAGCAATTTTTGTGCAGAAATATTCTTAAATTCCTAAAATGTAGTAGAAAATAATTATGAAAAATCTAAAAATAGTTAGTATTTTGGAGCCAGAATATCATTTGAAAAAGTTCATTAACAGAAAATTAGAAAGTACCAAATGTTGGGTACAAAATCGTTGAGGAATTAGTTCTCGAATTTCAATAACATTTAATGGCGAATAGCAAAATATTTGCCGCTATTAGTTACTCGTAAGTTTGAATATTAACAAGTAACTTGGTTACCCGGCATTGCCCTGGTTTCGGGTAAAAAGAAGGTGAAAGGTACTAAAGAAAATCAGGGTAGTCCGCACATAGTGCATATATTCCACATATCTCTGAGAGCCTCCGTTTCAAATTTCAACATAATAGGTCGACTAGGAAAGATATTACCCACAGACCTCCCTCAGTTGATCACTTTAGTTCTGCACGGGGAAAGGATATTCTGCGTGTCCTAGAGAGGCTCCGTTTCAAATTTAAGCATCGAACGTCAATCAGTAAAGAAATTAGCCTCGGGGCTCACTCAGCTGATAAGAGAGGACAGCTGAAATAGTGGTAGTCAGGATTCTCGTACTTCAAATAGTACATCTAGATCGGATTCGAATAAAGAACAAACATAGGATATTCATTTTAATAGATACAGATTTTGCACACAATGCGTTCGGATTCAAAAATAACAGTTGGAAAAAAAAAAAAATGTTTTTTTTTTCAAGAACACTCGTCTCTTTAAGTACTAAGTTTTTTGATAATTACGGTCGGCGATATGAGGTGAGTATATTTTCATTGAGATGAAGACATACGAAATTATAGCGTTCAAACTTCAAACTATAGGTTTTTCGCAACAAATTGGGGCTTCAAAACGGCGGGACCGATTTTGATGCGGTTTTCACCAAAACTATCAGCTTGTTCCCAGCACATGGGTTATATTGAATCCAGAAACCTCCAGTAGCATCCTGAATCGGGAAAGCCTATTTAACGCCGTCCGGGTCACGAAGCTAGTAGCTAACTAATTTCACTCCTAAGAACACATAAAATTTATTATACCAAATGAACTCTGTCAGTTAAAGTTAAAACTTGGTAGCAACGAGATTGGGGAGATATGCAAGAGTATTATCATTCGATTCAGCGGAAAAAAGAGAAAAAAAAAAAAAAAAAAAAAAAAACTACATAAAAACCAACCCAAAACTTGTATTTTCAAAAAAGGTCGTTTCAAGAAATCCCTTGATTTCATTGAGAAAACAATGTTGTTCAACATTGCAGCATAATTTTATCCCCTCATTAGCAAAGTGAATGTAAAATTGACCACACAGCTGAAAAGGTGAGATCTCGGCGCAGTTTTTACCGTTCTTGCATGTTGTAAAAATATCGGTTCTCATTGCTCCCATTGCATGTAGTAAAAATATCGGTTCTCATTTCTTTTGGCAATTTTGACGGCACCATCGTGTTCTATGGGTTCAGAAACGTAACTTTGTCGCCGACATACGAAGTGCTCTAGATCAAATTTTAACGTGGCAGCAGATAGAAGATCTAGCACTCGGCCAAAAAAATGCGCGTTAAAAGGGGCTCCCACTCCCCTCTCACCCAACGTCCCATGGTTCGAGTGGGAGTAGCTAATTTTAAAATTGCTCATTCCTCCGTTTCGAGAAATCCAAGAAGATCTCCCCACTCGTAGACGTGCCGTTTGGATTTTTCTGTTGAATTATGTCCTTCAAATCAAGATGTTGGAATACAAAGTTCAGAGTATACCTACCTACGTTTTGATGGAATAGGAAGAGCGCTGGCTAGAAAACCCACGTTTTGTCTACATTTTAGTTCACTTCAATCAGAAAAAAATATTTTCATGTCTCGGAACTCGCATGGGATCGAATTGGAACTTCAACGAACATTTGAAGAACAACCCGAGCAAAAACCGATGAAATTTACTGGGTCTAAGGCGGAAAAAACAGCGGGGAACTAATCCCCCCCCCCCCCCCACCTTTTCTCGCATATTCTCGCTAATTTATCCGGGAAGACGATATCTTTCGGTGATTTTTACAGGACCATCATGTTCTACGGGTCCAGAAACGTATCATTTTCGCTGACATACATAGTGCTCTCGATCAAATTTTAATGTGGCAGCGGATAGAAGATCGAGCGGTCGGCCAAAAAACGCGCATTAAAAGAGGTTCCTACCCCCTCTCGCCCTACTCCCCATCGTTAGAGTGGGAGTAGAAAATTTTAAAACCGCTTATTCCCTCCTTCAGAGAAATCCAAGAAGATCCCCCCACTCGTAGGTGTGCATAGATGTGCCGTTTTGCCGTGCATAGCATGGAAAAACAAACAGAGATTCGTCTTTATAATACAGAATAGTGATAAAGATGATGTACATACGGATAGAAGATAGAGAGCTCCCTTTTATTGCACGCGTTTCAGTACTGCCAAAAAAATATACCTATTGTACAGAGTTTACACAATAAAGGTATGCCAAACTGAAGGAGTCGATTTTTTAATTAATTTGCTACAACTTTTGTCCCTTAACAATTAAAAAAAAAAAAAAAATGGTATGGTCCCTTAACAATAGACAATGGACGAGCGAGCGGACACAGCTAGTTATGTTATAAAAAAATCTATTGGAACAATCACGGTAGCTGTATTTCGAGACTTTCTACGAGAAGTGGAACAGCAATCGGTTGCGTTAGCCAAGAACCGTGCTGAAAATGGATATTACGCATTATTCATAAGGTTCGATAGTTTAATGAGTTCATGAATTCTTCGCAAAGTTTTTGCTGCCTTATTCTCCCTTGATTAATCCAGTGATGAAGGCCTTCTCAAAAATTAATAATACGGCTAGTGCGCCACTGGGAAACCTAATAACTTGGCTAGGGGAAGTAATAACTCATTATTAGAGTAGTAAAGCCGGACAACCGCTGTATGTTCTAACAGTGAACCAACGCTCTTTATGAGAAGAGAGCTGATGGAAATTATTTTTGTCATTTAAAGAAGAAGTGATTATCTTCGTGATTATTATTACTATCTTCTGACATTTTCATGTTTTAGTTTTAGCACACAACCGCGATGAGCGTTACTTTTAAGGAGCAACACTTTTTACGGGTGACGAAATTTTCTAATGATTCTTGCTTACTGTATCTTAGCCAAGAACTGTATCTTAGCCATTTTGCATCGTACAAAAATCGTTCGCCAGTTTTAGGAAAGCTCTCGATTTATCTAAAACATCACCACTTCCCACGCAGCCAATTTTCCCATCCATGAATCTGGTCACGAAGACCAGATGGTCTGGTGTGATGTCAAAATTTGTTTGATGTTTAGTCCGGGCTCAGTTACCATAGGCATCCGAAGCACCATTTCCTCCTTGTTTGAGGCATAAACGATTGACATATGTTGACATACGAGAACGCTGCAAACACTAGGCAACGGTTTATTATTTCTGTATTGTGCAACTCTTTCTACGCAGATCACTGGTCCATAATCATTAAACCGCTTTTATAATATATTTATTATCAAAATTCGGGGCTTTGCTGCTCGCAAATGGGTTTACTGCATTACGAAACGAGGACCCCACAATTTTAAGCATTTTAGTAAAGTTGAGGAACAAAACTATCTATGACAAAGTCATCTTCCCACCAAGTAGAGAGGTTGCATACACTGTACACTGATTTGAAACTATGTTTGTTTTTTGTACATAAAATACTCTGCTGATCAGAGTCCCTCCTTAATTTGTAATTATATTGTAGATGTAGATTGTTGCATGGCTTACGTTTGAAGATGCGCAGAATCTTAAAAGCAGAACACTCTTGTCTATCGAAATCTATTATAAAATACTACACCTTAAGCAGAAGAAATCAGCAGCTTGGTTTGGTATTAATTGTAACTGGAAAAATGTTTTGAGTCAAAAACTCTCATTCGATAATAAGTACAAGATTTTCAATGCAGCTTCTCGCTCAGTGATGGAGTATGGAGCGCAGGTATGGTTTCAAACAATATGACGTTGTGGACTAGCTTTTGCGAACTTTTATCAAGAAAATTTTTTCACTACCACAGGGAACGCCCACTTACATGCTGCACCTTGACTGTGGAGTCAAATCCTTGTACGTTCAATTTTTAGACTTGCATTTCAAATATATTAAGAAAATATGCGGTTTTGGCGAGGATCGATTGCTTTAAAAAATTGCAATCGAAACCGTAAGATGCGGGACTTATTGGTTTGGAGCGTGGAAGAGTATGGCATTGAAACATGATTTGTCATTTTTGAATTTTGAATTTGTAGCTCCTCAAGTGGCGGAGTTCACGCAAAAATTGATGGAGGCGGAAATGAATCAGGAGTCCCATGTCTTCAAGTCTTTGGCACAGAAGTCCGAGTTTACTATCTGTTTCGAGCGTTGAATCATGGGTTCATTCCTCGAGTAGGGAACATCAGGCCAGATATTCTTAAGTTGATGATGCGAGTTAGTATTAACAGTTGCCACTTAAATGTAAAATTTGGAATAAAGGTAAACCTAAGCCTGATTGTTCTATGTGTAATCGAATGGAGGAAAAAGATTCTTTTCAATTTTTGTATCAGTGCCTAATAATTTCGGAATTTCGATTGCGGTACTATGGCGTGTCCTTTTTTGAAGGGTCAGAGGTGGCTATGTTTTTACTTTATATAAGTTTTTGGAAGAGGCAGTTTTAAATTTTAGGCCTATTATTTTTGGAGTGTAAATTATAATTTCATTACGCATGTTTAATAGCAATGATGATAAACTAAAGATGACGCTTTACTTAACTGTTCTTAGGCTAATTTGTTAATTTTCTACCTTTCATTAAATCAATTTTGAGTTATACCAGCGTTTTGCTTAGAACTTAGATATAGCTTCTCAGGTCAGCAATATTTTTCATTCAATTGTGTCATTTTATCCTTTAATTTAGAAATATTTGTCTAATTTTTATGTATATTACCGAATTATATATATTAAAGGATACATATCTTTAGGCTTCTGGTGACATCTGATTCAAGGCAAAATAATGCCATAATCCTATTATGTTGGATATAAATATTTTTCACGAGTTGTAATATTTTAATTGTTTATCAATAAACATATTTTCTCTCTCTCTATTATAAAATATCTAAATGTAACTGCATAACGTAGACACCTAACGGAGACATTACTTCAATTATGTGATAATAGCGAATAGGTCTTGCTTTTACTGGATGTTACCCCCTTATTACCTAACATGAATGTGCTCCCTCTACTCTCCCACAGTGAACTGCCTTTACGAATCGATTGAAAATATAACGATATACCGGTACTTCCTCTCCCCCGCCCCCCTAGCCACCACCATTATGTAATTTCAATTTACTGAGAGTGGTTCTATGAAGAGACCAAATACTTCGAGCAACATAGCCGAACAAAATCATCGAAATCGGTTGAGAAAAGCATGAATAGTAGGTTTCACCTCCCCTCCCTCAATCTTTTTCCAAAAAAAAAACCGTCATCAAGATGGAAGCTTCAATTTTTAGCCCCTCTAAACCAAAAAAAAAAAAAAAAAAAAAAAAAAAAATCATTATTCATTGTAATTACCCCCTCTATTTACCCCCGCCGTCAGTAAAATTGACTATCAAAGGCTTTTTGAATAACTGGACTGAAATCTGTGACAGTGACGGAAATCAGATGAAACATAATTAAAACCAAACGATTTATTACTATTACCCACTCCATTCCCCCCTTCCTTAATAAAATTGGACACTCCGTACCTCGCAACTGTTTCTCAGGTCTCCTAAAGGAGCTTCATCTAAATTTCAGCAGCATAAGTCAATTCGGAAGGAAATCAGCCTAAAGGTTCCAAAACTGATCAGATTCTCTGCATATTAATTGCATTGTAGATGCCCAAAAGGAGCTACATTTCAGATTTCAGCATCATAAGTCGATCAAGAAGAACATTAGGCGTAGAGGACCCTCAGCTGATCAATGTGCACTGATATTGTATTTCAGAGATCACAAGGGAGCTCCATTTAAAATTGCAGACCCATAAGTTGTCATCAATATGCCTGTTTAGATAGGAACTTGCAGAGAAAAAAATAATGCTATCAATTAAGTTGTCTACATTGTCCCCCTTAACTAAGTATCGATATTCAAGTAGGTGGGTGGTACCTACCAACTGAAATAAAATGGATTTTTAGATCATTGAAATGGTTTCAATAATCATAATAAAACTCCATAGCGGAATATAGTTAATTAAGATGTAGGTAAAATTAAACGTCAAGATGACGTCACGTGGTGGAAAATTGTTCATGAGCATTTTTTTAGATTACAATGCGGGGTAAAACATTACACCTCACAACACAGAAACATTCATAATGCAGGCAAACGTAAGTGATACGTTCACTAGTAATGGAAAATAGCGGCCGTTATAGATGAACGGATAGCGTCAATACAATTTCCTAAATCTGGTCAAGCACTATGAGGATGTCAAGTATTGAGCATGAGCAGTTTTTACTGTTCATTCTATTGCAACAGAATTCGTGGGAGGGAATCTACAACCTAATCAAGATGACTCTTAGAAATGTCATAGAAATCAAAAGGAAATTGTGTATATCAAATTGTGATGTGCGCTTCAAGAATTTTTCGGTACCGACACAGTAACACAGGTGGAATGTTTTGTGATTGTGCATTTTTTTGTAAGTACTTATCTAAAATCCGATGAGCATTCATTCGAGGTAACCTTGGAAACTAAGGGAAATCGGATGAAAAATAGGCGTTCATGTTGCAAGTGTAACTTGCACGGACTCAACAAAGAGTCCGTCAAATTGAAACACGTTGGTTATTATTTGGGACTTCACTCGCGAAATTCCAAACATTTCATCGAAATAAGGTGACCATGGGTGAACTTTTGGGAAAATTTGACGTACGGAACATGCGTAGAGGCAGAGCACGATCTAAGGTCAAACCCACAAAACCTATTAATATTTCTGGAAAAACGAATGAGAAGCTAGCAATGAGGGTCGTTTATGGATTAACTGATGATTGACCGGCTCTAGACTAAATTTGTTTACAATCATGGGGTAGGAATTTTGAACTTTTAGGAAAAAAAAATACTTTTGTTGCCGGATATGATCATGGCTTCTGCCACTCTTCTTGACTAGGGGGCGATAACATCATCATGTTTTAGATTTCAATAAGCCACGCAAAATCTGCGTAAAAAACGTCTTCAAAGTTTTCCGCGTTTACTTGCAGGTTTTGCAGTTGTAGCACAATGAGTTGCGTCGATATTCCTAATCAGATTATTATCTAAATTGTATTTCAATTTACTATTTCGACAGAATTGCGTTTCTTCCTTGTGTACCCAAACAACCCAAAAGCTCAAACAGGTACTTAAGGTTCTGCTTATTAACCATTTTTCTCACTGGTAGACCAAAACAAAACACAACTTCAGTGGATTATCACAATTATATGCACAGTTGGGGAAAAACAAAAAAAAAGTTGGCTCAGGAAAGTTGTGTATATTTAACGGCTCTAGGGAAACACGACAAGCCCCAGGAGTAAAAACCGGAGGTTGAAGCAAGGTATATACTTTACGGGGCGTCATGGTAAAAGTAATACTTCTGGGAGAAGTAAACGGAAAAAGGGGCAGCATGAGGTGGGTGGGGCACCAAGATAACTGCGCTATTACACAGGAAATAACAGAGGTTGAGTGAGGTAGCACCGGCATGGGGGGGGGGGGGGGGGGGGACTGTTGCTCAATAACCACTTAAGCCTTTCTAAGGTACAAAGTACTAGCTACTACCTTGAAGCTCTGCCTTTATATAGTTTACTCGCCTAGTAAGCTATTGAACTATGAAGGTAGCAATAACTTGAACCGCGAAGTGTTTGTTTCAATCCTGATTCATCCAACACAAATATACAAATCCCGCAAAACTATACAAACTATGATAAAGTATTGTTATTATAGCTATTCATGGAATACCTGTAGTAAATGAGTGATAACTCTAATTTTTACAAACTTGTCCTACCTGCAATCGGTAATGCAACCGTTGGTAATTGTTACGGAAACGTGGCGAAAATACTTTCATCTAACAAATTGAATAAGTTACGAGGCGGAGGTTGATGCGTTTAGTGAAGGTGGAGAGCGTAAAGGAGCACGTTATTAGGTGCTAAAGCGGGTGGACAATGGGGGAAATATACTCCATTACCGAGACCTTCCCAGACCTCCAAACACCGCCTCTGGACCATGTCGATCATCTATTCGTTCTACTACGTTCTACCAATGAAATGAAACGAACCTAGAGAATCTGGGTAGCTTTATGTCATGTACATACTGAGTTATTCTTCGCATACGAATACCCGAAATGAAGTTTCTTGCTTAGAGTTGAATTTATCCGACGTTTTATATTCTTAATAACAGTTGTCGTTCAGATAGAGTGATTAAGTCAGAATACATCATGACTCCCGTCATAACTGAGTTTTTTATTCCAAATTTTGATTAGAAAGCGACTATATTCAACTGAATTTAGCAAAGTATTTAATTTACAGGAGAGTTAGCATGAATGCTTCCCCAAACGCTGGAAGAAGGGGGAAAAATTGCACTCTTGTTTAACGTGGCATCAGAAATTGGACCCGTTTGGTGAACGTTGTGTTATTTCCCTTACACGTAACTGATAGCCGTTGGATACATCAACGGATAGTACGAGTATATCAAAATACGCCAAAACCAGTTTAATGAAATAAGTTGATTGATACGTAACATGATGTTCCGAGAGGCCTCCATTTCAAATTACAGCTTCACAGGTTGAATAGCAAAGAAATCAATTTGTTAGGGCT